>ML213504.1:449888-978223 GCA_004369045.1 Heliocybe sulcata | reverse complement strand
AATCACACAAATTGTAGATATATGTTCTCATTTTAACGATATGTGATATATCAAATAGATAATCATGTATCCAATTGCACGGATATTTCAACAGTGACTTCCCGATATTGGGCCACATTTACAGGGCAGTCATATATTCGGTTACTGGAAGTGTATGTTTCCCTGCGTGATCGTCGTCATGGCTGATTCAAGTGGGAGAGGCTGAGCCAAACTTGGTATTCATTTTCACATCTCTATCAGGCTCTTATCCTCGGCTCGCCTGGCTCATTGGTTCGAGTCAAATCGAAGGCCAAGATCCGACCAGAACTGCTTCAGGAAATCATCCCGGCACGGCTCGAACGAACGACTGGCCAGCGTAAGAAGACGACGCGTCCGTTGAATGACCGGCGTGACTTGCGACGCGTGACCAGACGCGCCGACTCGGTTCCCACGCCTCAAAAACTGCACTCTTCCACTACTGTAGCTGTCAACCAATCCATCCTTGCCACCCCCCTCGAAAATGCCTGATGTTACGACCGTACAGCCGCTCTCACTGAGCTTGGATAAAATGTCTGTGTCAAAAAGAGCGATATCAAAGGACTCTAAGGGTCCCAATGGCAAATCAAACCAGTTATCCTCCGAGAGCGATAGATACTCCTGCTATCCAACTCCTTTTGTAGGGGACGTGGACTTACCAGAGAGTACGTTACTCCATAAGACGTTTGAGTATATGCTCACTAGTTTGGAAGGTATGGAGCCTATTCTCATGGAGTCGAAGCGCCGATTCGTCTTATTTCCTATCCAGTATCATGAAGTGCGTACGAACTCGAGGAGCTATGCACATCATCAATAACTACTTTTAAGATATGGCGCATGTACAAGAAAGCTGAAGCGTCCTTCTGGACAGCTGAGGAGATGGACCTCGCGCCGGACGTGAACGACTGGAACTGGCGTCTTAACGACAACGAGCGTCACTTCATCTCTCACGTCCTCGCTTTCTTCGCAGCCTCCGACGGTATCGTCAACGAAAACCTAGTAGAACGCTTCTCCAATGAGGTCCAAGCAGCAGAAGCCAGGTGCTTCTACGGCTTCCAAATCATGATGGAGAACATCCACTCGGAGACTTACTCTCTCTTAATTGACACCTACATCAAGGATCCCAACCAGCGGGAGTATCTATTTGACGCTATTGAGACTATACCCTGCATCAAGCGCAAAGCAGACTGGGCACTAAAGTGGATCTCGGATGACCAGTCTTCGTTCGGCGAGCGGCTGGTGGCATTCGCGGCCGTGGAGGGGATCTTCTTCTCCGGCTCTTTTGCGTCAATATTCTGGCTCAAGAAGCGAGGACTAATGCCTGGCCTTACGTTCTCAAACGAGTTGATCAGTCGCGACGAGGGCATGCACACGGACTTTGCGTGCCTGCTTTTCAGTCATCTTCGCCGGCGACCGCATCCCGATATTATTCGCGATATCATCACCGAGGCAGTGGCCATCGAGCAAGAGTTCCTAACAGGTTCGCATTAGTTCGAGCCACGGAAAATACCACGTTGACATGCCATGTTGCCAGACGCTCTCCCAGTCGGCCTCATAGGGATGAATGCCAAATTGATGTGCCAGTACATCGAGTTCGTCGCGGACCGCTTACTCCAGACTCTTGGCAATCCCAAACTGTATAATTCAACAAACCCATTCGACTTCATGGACAACATTTCCCTGCAAGGGAAGACCAATTTCTTCGAAAAACGCGTGTCCGACTATGCTAAGGCAGGCGTGAACCACTCGGCGACGTCTACCGACGGGCCCTCTGATGCCACCAGCAGTAAATTATTGTGGGTTCAAGCTCTCTTTGTGATGCTTTCTCTGACGCTGACTGAAATATCACAGCACCCTCAACGAGGACTTCTAATCGCTTTTGACCGCTCGGACGTTAGACTGTATTATAATACTCATCTCAGCTCAGCTGGGCGCTTATAATGGTACATAGACCAACCTCCCCTCTCATGTATCTTTATTGCTGTGTATTTTGGTATATCACACCCCTCGCGACACCTCCCAGACTCTCCGTAATATTAATATCGCAATCCCAACTTTCTCCAATGTGATAAATATAGCACCTAACTTTTTGTACTCGATCACTTCGTGCTCGACGCCACAGTCTGGGGTGCACTTCTCTCATCCACCTCTGCTCACTGTATCTGCCAACTGCCATCATTCCACGTTACCATCATGGTCAGTAGTCTAAGCATTACATTTCTCAGAAGTTTATACGGTATGGTACAGCTTCGGAGACAAACTCGCGAACGCCGTCAGTACATCTACGCAAAATCCCTCGAAGCACAAGAGCGGCAAACGTACGAACGTAAAAGACAGCTAAAAGATGCCCTCGCGAGCGGGAAGAATCTGCCTACAGAGCTGAGAAAGCAGGCCAAGGAGCTTGGGAAGGATCTAGCGTTCGACGAGGCTCAGGCTGGTGTGCCCCTTCCTTCTTCTCCCCTACCTGGCGACAGCTTCACTAATCTCCTTACGCGATGCAGACCCAACGTCGCACGTTGATAATGAATACTCCATGGCGGGCGCCCAAGACCCCAAGATTGTAGTCACGACCTCGCGCGACCCAAGCTCGAAGCTCCTGCAGTTCGCGAAGGAGATGCGGCTGGTGTTCCCGAACTCGCATAGGATCAATCGGGGCAATTATGTTGTGAAGGAGTTGGCAGAGGCATGTAGGGCGAATGACATTACGGATCTGGTTATCTTGCATGAGCATCGGGGGACACCTGGTGAGCTATTCCCCCTCTCCATGAGGTGCGAGCTAAGTTCGACGTATGCTCTTGCACAACAGATGCTATGATCGTCTCACACTTCCCGCATGGTCCCACTGTCTTCTTCACCCTCCACAACGTCCAGCTCCGTCACGACATCGCCTCGTACAAGGAATCTACCGTCTCGGAACAGTACCCACACCTCATCTTTGACAACTTCACGTCAAGGCTCGGGCTAAGGATTCAGGATGCTCTCAAATATCTGTTCCCGGTGCCGAAGGAGGACAGCAAGCGTGTTATGACATTCGCCAATGAAAATGATTTTATCTCGTTCCGGTAAGTGTCCTGGTTGCGCCTGTTCTGTATACAGAACTGATTTGGGGATAGTCATCACGTATTCGTCAAAATCCCCGGTTCTGTTCAGCTAGCAGAAGTCGGTCCACGGTTTGAAATGAAACGTAAGGTCCTTCCACACCAAGCATTTCAGTGTCATTGACATTGTCTCTACAGCCTACGAAATTCGCCTGGGTACAATCGAACAGACTGAAGCCGAACGAGAATGGGTTCTCGCTCATTACGCAAGAACGTCCAAGAAACGTACCCTCCTTTCAGGGCCTGGTCGACCTGCGGCGGAGTCGGATGAACAAGCTACAAAGCGGGCCAGGCGGTGATGTTGCCTTTGCGAATCCCAGCTGCTACGGGGTGGAGCTCGCAGCACCTCTATCGCTCGCATTACGTCTCTGCTGTCGACAGCGCTCCTGTTTCCTCGCATGCGTACGGTCGCAAGGCACTGGCACAGCCAAGCAGGGCTCGCCCGGGGAGAGAAGGGGATGTCCGGCATGGTGGATCACAAGGTAGTGATTCAGATGGTTGTACTTGTGCTAGTACAAGATGAACATTTTACAGTGTTACAGCGCAGCCTGGTCCCGCAGATTAATCGACAGTAAGCTCCCGATCCAGCTCTGCGAATCCCTCGAAGAAGGAGGAGAACAAGTCGATAGCATTTTGAACGTCGTGCGAGCCTGCTGTTTCCCGGATAGAGTGCATTGAGAGCATGGCATTGCCCACGTCTACCGTGCGCACGCCAATTTTGGAGAGCATAGGTCCCACCGTGGATCCGCATGCCCTTCATATGCAGTTTTAGTAATAAATGCCAGTATCAGTGAGGACGAGACGCACATATCATTCCTTACTTCATACTCCTGCACCTTCCCACCCTTCGTCTCCACGAGCTTCTTCACCAAAAAACTGCCAATCGCATCACTCGCGTACCTTTGTTTCGCATTCGTCTTGATAACAATGCCTCCATTCATCTGCGGCGCGTGGTTGTCCTCGTGTTTAGACCGATAGTTCGGGTGGACGGCGTGGCCCATGTCGGCTGAGATGAGGAAGGAGTGGGAGACGGACTGAGCGAGGAGGGAGGGCGTGGGCGAGAGGCGGTGGAGGAGGGAGGGGATGAGCGAGGATTCGGCGCCTGTGGTGGAGACGGAGCCGATTTCTTCGTGGTTGAAGAGGGCGATGCAGTTGACGTTGCCCTCCAGGGTCGGAAAGGAGGCGGTTGAGGCGGTTTGGGAGATGGCTTCAACTGCGGAGAACCTGCGACGCGTTGATGTTTGTCGTATATATAGCGAGGGTATCGACAAAGCTTACGATGATACTAAATTGTCCATCCGCGGACTGAATATGAACTCGTTGTTGACGCCACCGAGCACGGAAGGCTGGGTATCATATAGGTGCCTTACGGAGGAAGAATCAGCTGATATTCCAGTACGAGGGTGACATACACACAATTCAAAGTCGTGGATGTCCTCTGGAGCGATGGACAGCTCGTTTGCCAAGACTGATAGAAGAGCAGGATGATGGTTCTTGCTGATATCCGAAGCTTTTGCCTCGACTTCTTCCTTCTTACTCTCAGACGCGTTCGCCGAATTCAGCTCCGAGGCGATTAGCCCCAGGATAGGAACGAACTCTGTCTCCTGGTTGAACTTGAGGTTGTCGTTCACATTTCTATCCACTGCGGTTGAATCGTTTAGCACGTGGTACATAAGAATTGATAGTGAGAAACGTACGATGAATAGCGAGAGTGGGTATCCGCAAAATAGGCCTCTCTACCCGAATCAACTTGGAGTCGAAACCGCCGTTCTTGTCCGAGACGACGATCCTCCCTGCGAGCGAGAGGTCACGGTCCAGCCACGAGTGCCAGATTCCGCCTCCGTACGTCTCCACTCCAACCTGTAGATAACCCTCCTTGGTACGCTTGGAGATGGGTCGTACCTGAAGATTTGAGCGTCAACGCCCCTTTCTTGCAGCGTTAGAGGTGATGGACCTCACTCGCAAGTTCGGACTATCCACATGAGTAGCCACGATCGATACACCGGCGCCTTGTTTCCATTTCTGTGGAATGGTAAAGGCAAGGAGAGAACTCTGGTTCCTGCACAGCACTCGTGAGCTCGCGTGACCGCGACTGGCACGGTACACATACGCACCTCGTAAAGTAGTACTTCCCGCCGGCCGTCAGGTCCTTCTCCCAGTCATCTTTCTCTCTGATCTATGCATCTTATCATTGAGACAGATCTATTGTTTCTCCGCAGTTAGGAGCAGTACCTTGCGGAAGCCAGCTTTCTCCAGGCGGAGCGCAGCGTTGTGCACGGCATGGAATGGCGTCGGCGAGGCGTTGACAAAGTTGAGAAATCTGGTGGCCGCCTCTGGGGCAGCAGGAGCTGGGATCATCATGTCTGCAGGCCTGGCTGGAGTGGGCAGGGCTCTATATGTGCGCGAAGCCTGAGAGTGATCGGACTGCTGAGCGTAGCACAAACGAGCTGCCCGATTTGGTAATCAAAGTCTGCCCAAGAATTTTGGTCTTTCTGCCTCGCCACTCAGTCATGGTGCAGAGTTACCTCAGACACGGGCCTACGCAGGTAAGTGCCGCGACATCAGGAATAATGAGCTGTGCTGGAATATGTGCAGGCATTTGGGCTGGTATGCAGCGCCTCGTCCAACTCGGTATACGATGAAAGACTTGCGTATGTTCCTGCACTGGAAGATGTATTGGTGTGGGATGTCAAGAAGGGCGAGATGGTATGTCACTGCAACACATACTGAGTAGTATGATACTAACCGCTTTTACCAGCTAGCTATGTGGCATGAGACAGGCCATAGAGCAGAAGTGACATGCGTTCAGAAGTCTCCACGGAAGGACACCTTTGCTGTAGGCTACGCTGACGGCTCTATTCGACTCTGGGACGCATCATCCGGCACTGTGACCACCACTCTGAATGGGCACAAGAAAATGGTGACAGCCCTGGCTTTTGATAAAGCTGGCACGCGTCTTGCCTCCGGATCGCAGGACACGGACCTCATTATCTGGGATATTGTAGCGGAGGCGGGTCTTTTCCGGTACGTCGAATGATGGATGTGTAATTCAGCTTCTTATATGGCTACATTTAGCTTGAGAGGACACCGAGACCAGATTACTGCTATCCGATTTATCAACCCCGAGACGTCCGCACAGCCCTCCACCTCTACCTCTGCAAGTCCCGGGTATATTCTGACGTCGTCCAAGGACACTTTCCTCAAGCTATGGGATCTCTCCACCCAGCACTGTATACAGACTGTGGTCGGTCATCGCTCGGAAATATGGTCCATGGACCTGGATATGGAGCAAAAGCTCATTTTCACCGGTAGCGGCGAGGGAGAGCTGAAGGCTTGGCGGCTGGACCAGGAAGCGTTAGCTGAGGGGCTGAGGGGGGCTGAGTCAGGAGAGGTACATGTTTATGAGAACTGTGCCAGGGATGCAGACCCTTGACACGCGCTTTTTCAGGTCACGAAAATGATCCACCCCATCACGACCCTCCCCCTCTCCTCCTCGCACCGGGTCTCCCAGATTACCTTCCATCCCACTCTGCCCTACCTCGCCGTCCAATCGCACGACCGCTCCGTCGAGCTCTTCCGTATCCGCACGGAAGAGGAAGTGCGGAAGAAGCAGGCGAGACGCCGGAGGCGGGCTAAGGAGAAGAAGGAAAAGAAGGGTAAAGGCCATGAGGATGGTGTGGATGTGGATGTGGATGAGCATAAGGAGGTTGAGTTAGTGGACCTGTTCACGCCGTATTTGGTGGTAAGGGCGAGTGGGAAGATCAGGTCATTTGACTTTCCGAGCTCGGATCCTGGGGTGAAGGGGAACACGCAGGTGGGTGGGGTCTATACATCTTCGCACGAGGGTCCGAGCTTAACCTCTCGGTAATGTGAAGCTTTTCGTAGCATTGGCATCAAACGCGCTCGAAGTATACAACATCCCCCAACCCACAAAATCGAAGGAAGAGCTGCCGGAAGCAACTCGGATGTACTCCCTCGACCTTCCTGGACACCGGACAGATGTTAGGACGCTCTCTCTGAGTTCCGACGATATGCTTTTAGCATCGGCTTCAAATGGTGATCCTCAGTCGCCTTCCGTACTGAGGAAGCACTGATTGTCATTTACAGGCTCTGTAAAGATTTGGAATATGAAGACAACGGCATGCATACGAACACTCGATTGTGGATATGCAATTTGTAGCACATTTTTGCCTGGTGATCGACAGGTTCGTTGTCCTTCTTTATCCAGCCTACTGGGTACTCAGTACTGGATTGTGACGTGAAGGTGGCAGTGGGTACTAAATCCGGAGAGATCCACGTCTACGACCTTGCCTCGTCTTCCCTATTAGAAACTATCCAAGCGCATACAGCGACTGTATGGTCCATGCATGTCCGCTCGGACGGAACAGCGCTCGTCTCTGGCAGCGCGGATAAGGACGTCAAGTTTTGGGATTTCGAGGAGAAAGAGGGTGGCGACGGCAAGGTAAGCAAAGAACCCGGGCTAGCATATGAATGTATCAGAGCAGAGCTGATGCGGGATGTCTATATATGCAGGGTCCGAAACTCCTCAGCCTGGTTCATGTCAGGACACTGAAGATGACGGACGATGTGCTGTCGGTGCGGTATAGTCCGAACAGAAAGCTGGTCGCTGTCTCGCTCCTGGACTCGACAGTTAAGGTATTCTACGAAGACAGTCTCAAGTTCTTCCTCTCCTTGTACGGTCATAAGGTAAGCCTCAGTTCTTTCCTCTCCACAGGCGTGTCTGATCTCGTACCGCGCAACAGTTGCCCGTCCTCTCTATGGACATCTCCGACGACTCTAAGCTGATTGTCACTTGCTCCGCTGACAAGAACATCAAGATCTGGGGCCTCGATTTCGGCGACTGCCACAAGTCGATATTCGCGCACGAGGAGAGCGTGATGCAGGTCGCGTTCGAGAAGAAATCGCATTACTTCTGGTCAGTGGGCAAGGATAAGATGGTGAAGTACTGGGATGGTGATAAGGTAAGCGAGGTAATCGATGTATGAAAAGGGATGGTAGCTCATTCGTATGTTATTCAGTTTGAGAATATCCAGAAATTGGAGGGGCATCATGGGGAGATTTGGGCGTTGGCTGTGAGCCACTTTGGGAACTTTGTGGTGACGGGATCGCATGACAAGTCAATTCGTGTTTGGGAGAAGCTTGATGAACCCGTAGGTTACCTCCCTTGCGCTGGTATTCATGCAATGACCACTCACGCCGTCCATAGCTATTTCTTGAAGAAGAACGCGAACGCGAGCTCGAAACCCTCTACGAAACCGGCATTGCCGATTCGCTCAATCGCGAAGACGCTCCCATCGGCAGCGGGGCCGCCGACGGTGATGCGCCCTCCCAAGCCCAAGCAGAAGCCACCGCCGTGTCCAAGCAAACCACCGAGACCCTCATGGCCGGCGAGCGGATCATCGAGGCTTTGGACCTCGCCGATACGGAGCGAGCTGTGTGGAGGGAGTACGAAGAGGCGAAGGCGACCTTGAGTGAGGATGACGCCGAGAAGCTGCCGCCGCCCGCGAGGAACGCGGTGTTGGCAGCGTATGATTTGGAGCCGGAGGCATGGGTCTTGAGGGTTGTTGAGAGGATACCGGGTACGGCGTTGATGGATGCCTTGTTGGTGTTGCCGTTTGGGAAGGTTGTCTCGTTGATGACATACCTTAATATTTGGGCGCAGAAGGTCAGTCGGACTCCACGTCTTGTTGGATTGCCAGTGCTGAGTAACAATGCCCCAATAGGAATGGAACATCGTCCTCGTCTCGCGGATCTTGTTCTTCCTCATGAAGACGCACCACCACCAGATTGTCGCGAACCGCATTATGCGCACGACGCTCATGTCGTTACGAAAGCACCTGCGGTTTGCGCTGCAACGCCAGAAGGAGACGATCGGGTATAACCTCGCTGCGTTGCAGTTCATCAAGAGGCAGAACGACGCGGAGAGGACGGCGCAGTTCTATGAGGAGGAGATGGATGAGGAGAAGGTGCGGGCAAGGATCGCGGAGGGGAAGAAGAGGAAGCGGGTGAGTATCAAGGCTTGAGGTCCCTCAACCGGAAGGTGGAATAGAACAAAAGTATATTATACAGGGTTAGCGTGTGTCAATACATTTGATGGTGATACAAAGCTAGAGAGCTCCAGGACCTGCCAGTAATGAGAGCTAGGGATACATGTGTATTAGTCGCCTTGTTGCTACCTTCCCGGTTACTTAGTGCTTAGGGCCCCATAGTTCTTCGAACCTATGGGATGATGGTCAGAAGCATGAAAAGTGGAAGCGCAGATTGATTTACCATTGCGGCGATGGGTCAGTAGCGGGTCTCATCTGAACTTGGAGGATCCCCTCGTTGATGTCCGCTAGTTGAGTGAACGCCCCCTTGGTGAGGTCGACATGTTTGGAGCCGGGAGCACAGCCCGCGCAGGTGTCGACCACGCGGACGAAGACGCAGGTCTTGGTGTCTTTGCAAACTGCGCATATAGGGATGGATTAGATGGATCACGGAGTAGAAGTGGTAGGTGATGGTCCTCACGCTCGAGGAATTTGAAACACTGGGGCTTGGACGTCCAGCCTTCTAGAGTGAGCGCGCATGCGAAGGAGTTATCCTGGAGGTTGCATCAGATGATTCCAGGGATCAGGAATCTCAGCGTGCGCAAACACTGACCGTTGGAGCCCAGTTGCCATTTGCCCAGCAGCTGGGATTTTGGAGGTCGTGACCGGTGTACCTAGCATGCGATAAAGTCACAGAGCCTGTTTGCATGGAGCTTCCGCGTACCAGGTGATTGTGACGGGTTCTGCTTTCCCAATACCCTTCAGACTGTTCCAGACCGAATCAAGTGCATGCGTGACCGAGGCACCACCCAGGAGGTTCGCTTTGGAGGTTACCAGACTCTTGAACTTCGACTTTGCCGAGCTCGCCTTCTGCTTCGTCGCAGCCTTTGACTTAGTCTTCGACGATTTCTTCTTGCTTGCCCTCTTTTCCAGACCAGACGAGTCGACCAGAGTTCCGTTCCCGTGAGGCGGCGATTCAGAGCGAGCGTATTTGTACTGCAGATCAGTGACGTTGATAGTTTGCCAGCCTTCCCTCGTGTCGAAGATATAGTTCTCGCCTAGCGAGTGGGCCGTCGTGTATCTAGTGTATGCGAGAGACCTTGGTTCGAGCACGCTGGCACCAGTGAAGAGCGGAAGCCAGGACGTCGCCAGGACCGTCATTGCCAAGCCGCTAGGTATAAACATGACTGCCGGAGTACAGGCGGATATTGTAGAAACGATAGAAAGAACAAGGAAAAGTAAAAGAGAGAGATGTGAAGCCCGAGTCGGACTCGGAACCGCCAGTGTTCGCAGGACGCGTCAGTCACGTGACTGTGACCAGCTGCATTCCTCAGCGGCTGCGACTTGTGACTGTAGGTAGGCAGTCATCAGTCATCCATTATATCCTAGATTATGATGCATGCACTATTGACGCTATAGTCTATATTCCTATAGTCTATATTCCTATAGTCTATATTCCTATGCCCTGTTCCAGTGTCACTGTCAACGGCCCTGTGGATCGGACAAATTCGGACACTAGCTGATCCACTAGGCGGGCATACCGAGGCTCTTCAGATGGTACCACATCATCTATCTTGAGACGAGTCAAAGGGCAGTGTATCTGGCAGCGCGTCGACAGAGATTCCATAAAGACACGTAAAGACATTTCATCTTTGAATGAATGCTCGCCGCTCCCTAACTCGAATGTATGCAGCCTGGACAACACCGCAGGTGTGCGCCCGTCCTCGGACGTGTAGCCCAGCACCGCAGCAATAGCTCTTGGCAGGAACCCCATCTGGAATGTCTGTACGTTTGGAAAGTACCTGAGCAGATGTGTCCAAGTCGCCGGCTCAGCCTCGCCCAGGATAGATCCAGGAATGTGCAGCGTCTCGACGCCCGCCAGAGATAGCCCACCGCATAGCGCTCTCGCGAGCTCGAGACTACCGCGAGGTTGCGAGCACTGTAGAGACAAGTAAAGGTGCGGCTCTCCGGTATCAGAGACCCTCCTTCCCTCGAATCGGATGGCATGTCCTGTCAAGGTCAAGTCCACTCTCTTCATGGGAATCGCGGTGGAGCCGTGCGTGAGATTACCGAGAGATTTGAAGAGTCGATGAAAATCTTGTACGTTCATAGTTCGGCAATATATGACAACATTGACGGTGGCAGGGAAGGACAAGCGTTCCAGCATCATCATTTGGTTGACACCGGCTACGGGGAACGTCTCGCCTAGGAATAGACGTTTGAGACGCGGGAGCTTGACTTCGATAGAGGTGCCACTAATCCCGTGTATGTTGCTTTCGTCAAAAACGCCTCGCAGCGAGAGCTCCGTCAATTGTGGAGATGCAGATAGTATGTGCAAGATGGTCTCAGGAGACGTTTTCGTGCCCCGCATGGCATTGAATACGCCAAGACTGGTCAGGCCGCTGAACAAGGATGATGTCCAGTCGCAGGTGAACCCTCGTAGAGCGAAACGCCGCAAGCGGGGAGCGCGGACTTTGTAAAAATGGGTGGATGGGGGAGGTAATTCGTGGTTCAGCTTCTTCGTCATGTTCCAGCTCTCCAGGAATGGCACCTCCTCTGGAAGATTTTCCAGAATTTCGTCGAGCTCGTCGCTCATCCCTATCAAACTGAACTCTACCACTCGGTTGAAATGTTCCATAACCCGATGCGCACTGTCTCGCACATCGTGGTTGTCAAGCACGAAGGCTGCTCGGAGTGGAGCTTCTTTCGAGCGCTGGAGAAGAAGAGAAGTCAAGGAGGGAGGCGTGTGGTAAATGGTCCTCCATAAGATTGGCTCTCCAAGCGCGGCGTCCCTCCAGTAGCGGCACACCAGTAATATTGGTATGGTAGCGCGTAGCAGGAGGCTTTCCTCATAGTCGACGACGAGGAATGAGAAGATAGCCGCCAGGAGTTCGGGAGGAAGCCGATTAATGGGAGGGGGAAGATATTGTGAGCCATCGACAAGCTTATGGTCCTCCCTGCGAGGTTCAAGTACCAGAGGGGGTGTGTTTGAAGACATGGTGATTTTCGGCCAATGGACGGATACAACTGGCAGATGATCCTAGGACTCGAGGCGCAAACCCGTGTGCCTTCCCTTCTTTCCTGTAATCACGAGTCGCAACAACAAGACGGTGCGCACTGGACTTAGCTCTAGAGTTAGTCTGCTGGCCAGCAAGGCGTCCTCGCTGAAGCTGGATAGGCGGCGATGCATGATATCTAGCCGAGGCCGAAGCTGCGTCAGTCAAGTTTGATAAGATTTAAGCGCCCGTCTTCGTCTTTACTGCGGGAAATGATGAGTGACTCGGCCAGTACACCTTTCCGCCTCTTTGCCCGGGAATTGCGTTTGTCTTGACTACCGATCGCGATGGCGCCCAAGGACCACAAGAGACCCGCCCTGAGCGGTACTGACCTGGTTCATGCGGACGACATTATACATCGGCATGGAGGAGATGTAGCACCTGCGATCTCAGTGTCTACAAGCAAGTTCATGGGTGGTTTCGAGGGATACAGACATTGACAATAGTGCTCCAGCTTTCAAGGCGCCGAGTCCAGAGGAGAATGCGAAGAAGTTGACGGAATGGGATGTTTTTGACATGATGAACCCTTCGAGACACCTATACTCTCGATACACGCAGACAGTGAGCACCCGTGCGGAGAAAGTGCTCAGTCATATCAACGTCAGCCGGCCGTGTACTTTCTGAGTTACCTCTAAAGTACTCATCTTCTGCGTGGTTAGGGTGGTTATGCTCTCACCTATGCTTCAGGCCTGGCAGCCTGTTATGCGGTAACATTTCCCCTTACGCCACGCATATATCTGGCTTAATATGATGAATACCCCAGGCTTTGGTATACTATCAGCCAAAACGGATCGCTATCACCGAGGGTTACTGGGGCTGCCACAATACGGTAGAGGTCTATAAGAAGGCTCGCGGAAACGTGGAGGTTATAGGTATCGACGATGACTTCCAAGCTGGAGATCTCTGTTGGCTTGAGACACCTTTGAACCCGACCGGAGAGGCAAGGTATGGGCAGATCTTAGCTTTCTTCCTTGTTTAGATGCTGATTTGCCAGGAAGGGATATACAGTACTACGCTGAGAAGGTCCACGCTGTTGGAGGACGTCTCGTCGTGGACTCGACATTTGCTCCTCCGCCTTTGCAGTATCCCTTCAAGTGGGGAGCCGATACGGTGATGCACAGTGGTAGGCAGAGCGCTATCAACTTTCCGATTATATCTTGACTATGATGGGCAGGCACAAAATATTTTGGTGGACACTCTGACCTACTCTGTGGCGTTCTGGTCGTCAAGACACCCGAGATATGGCAACAGGTACCCACTGACGTGTTCTTTACTACGATGGATAACTTACGAGTATGGGTAGCTAATGAACGACCGCACATACATGGGCAGCATGATGGGCTCCCTCGAGTCCTGGCTCCTCCTTCGTTCCCTCCGGACTTTGCACCTCCGTGTGCCAAAGCAGTCTGCTACGGCCACAGGCCTCGCTCAGTGGCTCAGGAAGGTCGCCGCAGTCCCAAAGGGCCAGTCGTTCGACGACGTGCCTGGGGGGATCATCGAGAAAGTGTGGCATTCGTCGTTGCAGGGCACAGACAAGCGCGGGTTCGAACCGTCGAAACAGCTAGAGGGCGGCTGGAATGCGACCTTTGCTTTGCTGGTAGGTAGCCTGACTATCTGCGCGTTCATTGCATTAATATGACTTCCGCACGGTGACAGATGGTCGATCCTGAGCACGCTACTCATCTTCCTCATCTAGTGACATATTTCATTGTAGGCAACCTTGTATGGCGACCTGTATGTTTGATACTGAATCTGGCTATATAGCCTGCGACCAGTCTCGGCGGTGTCGAGTCACTCATGGATCACCGTATCACGGCTGATCCTGGTGCAGACCCCCGACTCATTAGGATTAGTGTCGGTGTGGAGGAGCTCGAGGTAGAGAAGCAGTCTGAAACTCTTCGAGGAGATTTGAGCTGACTTCGAGATTAGGATCTGAAGGATGATCTGAGGAAGGCTTTCCAGGAACTAGCGAAGGTGAGCTTCTGTATAGCCCATTCCCTGACTATGCCCTGATGTCCCTGTCTGCCAGCGTCAAGCTAAGCTGTAGATTAGCTCTCGGGTGCTCACGTAAAACTTTATCTATCGGAATACAGTTTAAGGTATGGCCATTACTTTAGGGCCTAGAGGCTGTGGAAAGATCTACCATGCTAAATTACGGTATAGGTTTGGATAGGTTAGGGCCAGATCTGATAACGATTGCAATACAAGAGATCCCAATTTTAGATCCTTGCCTGCGTTTGTGATGTGATTGCTCGGGGCAAGTATACACAACTGTACACAAGAGCCTCGTGGAGTTCTCCGATTGAAGGACATATCCTGCAACGTTAACATTTCCGATCGGCCGGTCTGGCCTGCCACCCCGTGCATGGCGTGCCGCATGTAGCCTGCTATATGAGCGGTGGGTGTCCGTGTCTGCAGTGCTAGCACTGACACAACAGCACTTTGTACCGCGTATTGGTGATGCCTCCACCCAAGATCTTCCAGGCGTTCAGGCGGTCGAGTTCGAGGGGTGCCGCGGCTGCGGCTGCGCATGGGATGCAGCCTCGGCCATATGACTATGGGAGCGTTGGGAGGAATTCACATCTGAGACCGGATAATGTTCAGACATATGGATTGGAGCGAGTAAGTGTTGTTCTATCGGCTCTAACGTTGCTGTGTCCGACTTTAACTCTTCTGTCTACCTTCTTGCGTAGACCCAGTCGGGTTATTCCGCCCGGACTCCCATTGACGGCGACGATGATGAATACGAGGACCTTCATGAATATCAAGATATCCGGCACTCCATGGTCCCTACGGCGGTCCCTTCGGATTATAGGTCCCAGTCAATGGCGCCTTCTGATGCTGACTTTCGGTCGCATTCTATGGCTCACACTTCCGTAGCGCCCTCCGAATTCAGTGACAGCCGCATCCCGAGAGTACAGAGGCTAGACGACCCGCGCTCGACGATGTACAGCACCATTCAAGAAGAGGAGGACGAGACAGCTCGTACAGTCTCGGATGGATATGTCCATGTAGGCCGGCATTCTCAGGACGAGTACCACCATGAACCAGGTCCCTCGGAGTATCACGAGGCAGGCTCTTCGCGGTACCATGATGCAGGCTCGTCGCAGTATTATGACACCGGCACTTCCCGGTACCCGGACCCAAGCTCTTCCAGGTACCACGAAGCCGGCTCTTCGCAGTACACGGAGCACCATCCGAGAGAACCGCATCGTTCTCGTTCAACGCGTCGACCTGCTTATCAAGCGTCGGAGCAGCCACCACCTATGCGACATGGTTCTTCGCGTCGACAGACCGACCAAGAGCCCACTGTACTGGACTATAGGTCCCAGGCGACGTCGTACATACCCTCACCGGCCCGTGAACATGTTCCTACTTACGGACCTGACACTCCCTTGGAGGTACGTGTATACTTATTCCATGGCGGCGGTGTACTTTCACATTGTAATGCTCGTCCGATTCTGTAGCCACATGGCCAACCCATTCCTCCGCCAGCCCCGGCGTACCATATACCTCCCCCCGGTGCTTATGAGTATGACAGGCCTCCAGCGAGTACGGAACGTTCTCGAGGGGAATACTCACAACCACCTCGTAGCCATGCCCAATATCATGTAAGCTTCCAGCTATCGCAACCTGCGAGTTCTGCAGACGGCTTATCTTTGACCAGTCGCCCAGTCACACAACGCAGCATATGACCAGTCGCGATCATGTGCAACCGCTGATTCATACGGTGTCCCGCCGCCGCCATGCAGAGACATACTATATTATTCCAAGCAACCGGCCTGTTATATTTAAGGACGAGCATGGCAAAGAGATCACTAGGTAAGCGAGGGCATCATTCAGGCCTAGCGTTCACCCTATTCAACGTTGCATATCAGAGTCGGAGACTTCAGCGGTAGGAAAAGAAGCCGGAGGAAACATCCTCTGATTATTCAAGACGAGTTTGGCCGAGAGTTGTATCGGTATATCATTTTGTTTCTCATGCATTGTCCGTATTGCTTATTTGCCACTCTGAAGAACTGGCGACATGCATGATGACCACTATGGGAAGTCTTTTGGACATGACTATCAAAGGTTTTTCCTGTCTCTCTTGGCTAGACGTCGGTCATCCTAATGCACTATACCTAGACACCACGAACGCTTTGACGGGAGTGACCACTCGAGTCGTACTTCAGCATACAGCCCAGGACCACCCGAGGATGCTGATTCCTATGGTCTTCCCATCAAGCTCATTGATCAGTGGGGACGACCCATATCTCCGTACGTGCCGTGTAATCCTCGCATGCCACAAACTAACCATGGGTATCCGCACACGCAGACGTGTCGAGACCGTTAGGAGACACGGTTCCCAATCTAGCTCATCTCGCTCTGGTCGGCCTTCGGTACCCCCCAATGTCATCCTGATTGATGACTTCGGAAATCAAATTCCAATGTATGTGTTTTGTAGCTATCTCAACCGTTTATGCAATCGAATGATCTCCGCGTTTAGTCAAGTGCAGCCAACAAGGACTGACGCGGGCCGATACCAGTCTTCTGCTCCGCAAGTATACGGGCAACATCCTCAGATGATGTCTTCCAGAGACGCTCAAACATTCTGATGCAGACAATTCTACATTACATCGCAGGCTCAGTCTGACTTCCCACGGCATGTTGCATTGGCTTTGGACGGCATCGCATGGATTATGGATATTACAACATTATGTACGCTTGTAAAGTTATTTTCGTCGACCTCCAGGTCGGCCTCTTCCTCTTCCCCTTCCCCTATGCATCCCACGACTTGGTGGGCTCGATCCCTGTATGGAACTGATCTCTTCCTTACTCAACTTCAATACCCCGCTCTTGAACTTGCCAATCCCCATGGTCAAGCCCTTCTCGCGTTTCCTGATAGACCGCTGGCCATCTGAAGGCTCGAAGAGTTTCTTGATCGTTGGATGGTAGTTGCCCAGATTCTTTGCCTAGTAGGACGGCATGCATCAGTGAGGCGGGAATGTGGGAGAGAAAGATATATTCACGTACCTCCTCTAGATGTTTTCCCTCCCTATCCTTCTGTTTCGCAAGCATGCCAATGCGCACCTTCTGCGCTGCCTTATTTCGTTCCGCAGACTTGACGGAACGCTCCCCCTTTCCCAATTTGACTTCACCTGCCAGTTCCATTACCCGTCCTTCCAATGCTTTGCGGCGCTGAGCAGGTTTCATATCTAGCTCAGGGTTCAGTGATCCAGAGAGCAGCTTCGTGTGGATAAGACGCCGTAATTCAGCGTCGTTTTCGGCGTTGGTGCTAGGGAAGCCAGGTTCAAGTGCGTGTCAAATCCATGAGGAATAGAGACTTACCGATCCTCGTCCTCGACATCTACTGTCCGACCAGCGTTTCGCTGACTGTTATTCGATTCTTGAGTGACCTTCGATACTTTCGAGGACTGGGACAGTTTCAATAAGGAGAGCATTGGAAGAATGTCATGCATTACCATGAAGGCTTTCATCTCGGTCTTTGAGCTTGAAGGCATAGAATCTGCTCTCTTCTGAGCACCATCGAAGACCACAACAGTCGCAGGCCGGGAACTGCTGGACTGTGCAGTGAACCCATCATCGTTCTCTTCAAAATCTGCAATCGCCTTTAGACAACGAATCTCAACCGCGAGCTTAGGCGCACGTACCAGCCGATATAGACCCGTAATCAGACTCTAACCTATCCTCATCACTATCACCAACATAAGATGATTTATTCGCGAAACCAGTCCATTCTTCCTCTGAGCCTACATTGTCCTCGGGTTTCGGAGCCTCAGTCACATCGCGGTCGCCAGAGTAGTCATCTCCTGTCCTTCTCCGCTTTGTAGGTCTCGGCGAAGGCAGATCAAACGAGCCCAAGAATGCCTGCCCATGCGCTTGCAGCAATTGTAACAAGTGCTCTGCTTGGTCCTGGTCCGCCATAGAATCTCATAACAAGCTGGGAAACTAAAGTTGTGACAGCACAGTCACGTGCACGTGCGGACTTGGAGGAAAAATGTGGCACATCTCTGTTGTCTCTGCGAGTATGGGCACCGCAAGCGCTAGTCACCGGGAGTATGGGATACATCAATTATACAACAGCTACGACTCCGTGATACATTCATCTGAGAAGACCCAAAGTTCGAAAGCGCGAGAACGAGGGAAAAGAGAGTAACGATATCTTGCGACGTAGATTTTTTCAGAGTCTCTGGGGAAACCAATGATCCTTCAGACTTGTGGCAACATCCTTCTCTGCCTTAGAGGCGGCAGGCTTGTTTCCGGAACTATTCAAGGTATGCGAGAGCTTGTGGTCCTTAGAGAACCCCAGCAACAGCGAGCGGCCTTCGCTGAAGAGTGGCAATAGCGATGGACCATCAATGGTTCCATCATCTGAAGTAGACGACACGTCATCAGGCAGAGTGAGTTGCGAGGAGCCCGTTTGAGGCCGAGTACCGCAGTCGTACAGAGAATCATGTGCAGTATCGTCGAAAGTTATCTCGTCTTCCACCAGGTCCATGCCGTACTCCTCTTCCAAAGAAATATCCCCTATCGTCGGCATAGAGGGCCAATATTCGTACACATCGCTGGGAGCATTGGATGCAGCGCCATCTCGGTAAGTCCAGATCTCTCGCATATTATCCCCGGGTACCGTGTCCGGAGCGACGTGGTCCTCGTAATAACCTTCATGGTCCTGCCAATCTCCTGCGGCTGAATGAATCGCAAGGCCGGCCGGTTCCTCTTCAGCATGCTTCAGTCTCCAAAAGGCGGATTCATCGATAGTGTCCAGACCATCAGCAACAGAGTCATGGTCCTCGGCGTATAAACCAGCGTAAGCGTGATCGATAGTCTGTGGCGCATCAGATGCACAGTACTCATACGGGACATACTCTTGCGCAGATATTGGTTCTGGTAGATGAGCGTCCAAAACATGATCGGCTTCATAGGTTTGCAGCGCAAGTTCGAGCGAGTTCACGGACAGAGCAGGAGAGACAGCACCATGATCCAAAGGGTCACAGTCGTCGGGTACTTCGGAACCCATGGGCAAGCCGCTGACCACGTCACACATGTCGGCATGGAGGGACAGAGAGGGTGCTTCAGGATCTGCGGGAGGAAGGTCCGTCGGTACGAGCTGTCCGTCTCCGAAGGCTACATCGTCAAAGTCCAGACTATGGTGCGGCGACAGATAAGATAACTGCGAGTGATCCATGACCGGCTGCTGGTCAGAGTGCACAATAGCTTTTGCGTCCACGATCTCGCTCAGGCTGTCTCCCAGGACATGAGGAGGCTGGGGAAAGAACCTTGACACGTTGCCGAATGTTGCCGCGTGGTCCAGCTTCACCAGCTGCGCCTGCGAGGCAGACTCGGAGGGCCCGATTGAGGAACTGCGGCAAGAGAGTACAGGACAAGCCCTCGCATTGACATCGACGTTCTTTGCATTTGTCGACTTGCTTGTTTGCGCGTTGCCAGTCTTGGCTTCAGATTCCTCGTGGCGCTGGTCCTTCGGGCATTGGAAGATGGGCATGTTCAAGAGGACCGTCCCCTCTTGCGCACAGCTACCGAGAGACACGGAAGAAGCTTCAGAAGGAAGACTGCGACCCTCGACTTCAATATCCCACACTTGCGATTCCTGATCTTGTCCCTGCGCTGATGCGGATAAGTTATCAACATCTGGAAAGACGGGAGAGCTGTCCATTTCACTAGCATCTTGCGCCTTCGATTCGGTTCTGGAATTGAAGGGTCCAATATCGCTGTTCTTATCACGAACACTCCTGGGCTCATCCAAGGAAAGTGCAGAACCTGTCTCCAGTTCCTTTTGCCTCGGAAGGACGTCTGGAGGTTCGCTCTTGTTGAGGAAACGAAACTCTGAGAAGACGCTATCGTCGAGTCCTTCACAAACGCGACATCGTCAGACGGGAACCGTTTAATCTGCAGATACGAACCTTTCGCTCGCTTGTCGGCTTTCCTATCAACCTTAACTTTCGCTGAAGCCTTACCCTTATTAAACACACCCGACTGCGGCTCAGGCTTCAGCTGATTATAGCCACGTTCAACCCCAAATGTTACGCGAGAGAGCAAGAAGCATACGCACCGTCAGCCTATTCTTTCCTAAATTCTTTGCTGAAAATCCATTCATCAACGCAAGGCCAGCAGGGACCTTTAATTTCTTCCCTTCCTTCTTCCTGCCTCCCGTCTTGCCTTTGCTCAAGTGCTTACTGGACCTTGAGTCTCCTGGGTCCTCTTCGGCATCAGAACGCTCTGATGCATCTTCCACGTCTTTGGGGTTGGTGATGGCTTTCTTGGCTCGCTTGCGTTCTCTCCTTTCAGCAAGCCCTGCCCCATAAACGTTGAAGTTAGGGAGATAATAGTGAACTTGGGAATAAAGGCTCACTAGCACCCCGCTCCTCGTCTGGATCCGGTGTCATTGGACGTTTACGAATAGGTTTTCCCACAGAGTGCTTTCGTGGATCGACATTTTCGGCCTCGTTCTTCGATGCGCCGGATTTCGGGGGCCTCTTGTCCGTGCTTCGTGAACGTTTGGCGTGCGACGTCGACTTCAGGGGGGAATTAGAGGTAGTAGCGGTTTTCACAACATTTTTGGTTCCGGTGGGAGGGACCCTAGGCTTGAGGACCGGGGTCGCAAAGCCCGAAGCGAGGACTTGCTTCTCGCCATTAGGAGGCTCTTCAGAGATATTCCCCAACATGTTTCGCGAGTCCCGAGCGTATCCAGACACATAACCCTTTTGTCCCTTTATATACCTGGCAATGAGGTCGTCCTTGCGCAGCTTGCTGCTGCTGATATTGCGAAGGTTCGGTGAAGTCAGGGGCTGCATTTCCTAGTTCTGGCGCAGGTTCAGATTGACATTGCGACTTTCGGACCAGATGAGTCTCTATCAAAGCATACTGCAGGGCAGACGCAAGTCCCGATTCATAGTCGAAGCAAGAGACCCTTGCAATTGGAAAGGCGTCGATCCAGTTCACGCCGAAGCGGAAGCAAATCCGGGGTTTGTCTATCCGACTAAAATAGAACTGACCGGGCACTCATCAAGATGCCGGACCTCCGAGCTGAAGAGACCGACGAGTTACTAAAAGACTAAAGAAACAACATGTAGTGGTAGGTAACATCATACACAGACGTATAGGTATCTCGTGGAAAGTATCGTTATCTACATGATGGATATTCGTCACAGCGTATACATGAAGTGTGGATTCCTGTCCGAAGCTTCAGCATCGCTGGTCCCAACGAGGGGCACGAACACTCACTCTTCGTCAGTAAGATCCAGGAATGCGTGTCTCTCCTTGTCTTTGGCCATAGCTTCATCAGACCATCCATTCTCTTCCTTCCTCTTCTCTAACACCGCACGTCTCTTCCGATTCTTGCGGACATTAATCCAGCGCATCAGGAAGCAGAGGAAGAACTCCACAGCGAGCAGGATCATAATCGACAGCTTGCCCGGAATATAGTTCGGGGCGTCCTTCGCTTGAAAGGTCTCCGTACCGATTATATTACCCAGGCTGAAAGATACCAAGGTCAGAGCATTGACGGTGACTTTCTTCGTATAGCCACTGATGTTACTGGCGTTGTAGGCGTATATGAAAGAGACGGAACCACCGAAGCAGCTGATGATGTAGACCGCTGCACGCCGCAGTCAGTCAGCTTGGTATTTTAAACGGTCCATGAGCTTACCGAAAAGAAGTGCCCCCTTTTCATCTGTACCATTCAGACCAATGAGGATGGCTGCTCCCACTACTGTCGGCAGGACTGTCAAAGCAAGCGGCAGCATTCTTTCGCCCTGTTTCACTAATATAAAACAGATCGATATGCCAAGGACAGTCAGGCTCACCATTTTATCAGAGAACCTGGACAGAAGCAGCAGCCAAAGCACTGCGACCAATCCGCTTGGCGTGGACAGGAGCAGGGTCTCTCGTGTTCTACGCGACACGTGTTAAGGCATTTCATGGGCCACTCCAGTCATACTCACGAATAACCGAAACTCTTCAAAGGCCAGAATATTTAGTATATGTAAGTTCATGAGGGAGACAATAACCTCTACCGACCTTAATAATCAGGTTACTGACTGGAAATTACTTTAGTAAACCCGCTGGGCTAGGATAGCATCGAACAGAGCTTACAGTTGGCCAGACCTCCGTTCGGTATAGCGGCTGTGAAAGTCGTCGCATAAATCAGCTATACAATGCAACGACCAGACTTACTAAGCATCATCATGAGGACAATTATCCAAGTCCTTATATCTGTGAACGCTTCCCAAACTTGCTCCCTTTTGATTTTCTTATTCTCCACGCCGATCTGATCGTCTCTAATACGCTCGAGAGCGATGGTTCTCTCCCTTTCCGTTAGCAATCTGGCATGCAGGGGAGAGTCCGGCAGCCAGATGAGAACCATTATGCCTACGACAACCGCCATGGCCCCGAAGACCAGATACAAAATCTTCCATGCGGGTATCCGGCCGTCCGTGGCGAATGAAATGCCCTGATCGAGGCCTAAGTACTAAATAGCGACAGGAGTCCTGTAGAACTTACATATGCTATGAACCCGCCGACTACGCTGGCGGTACCGCTCTGACAAAATAAGTGAGTTACGATAATCGACACGTAGTCAGCAGAGTGTACCTGAAGGTACCACCATGCTATTCGCATAGCCTACATGGTGTGTGAGCAATCCCCAAGACGCAGCAAGACTCCTTCGATCGCTCACCTGCTCGTTCTTCTTGTAGAACATGCCCGTAATGAGGATCTGTACCGGAGCAGCACAGGATTCAAGCATGCCTTGATAATATAATTATCAGGAGGTATGCCGCGTGTCATAGAAAAAATACACTGACCCAAGATAAATCGCAGAGCGAAGAACGGCCCGAACGTTGTCGGGATGGCGTGCAACATCAAGACGATACCCCAGAGCACCACGTTGATTCCGAGGTATTTGCCCAGCCTCGTCTTCTGGGCAATGTACATGGTCGGAAATTCCCAGACCAGGAAGCCTATCAGTAGCGGTTCGTCTATCAGTATACAGTGTCTCTTCAGAGTGCCAGGCTGGTACCGCACCGATATAGAAGGCCATCGCCACCAAGTTGTAGTCCTGCGTTAGACGTAAGTGCATATGTATACAAAACGTTTGTTCGGACGTACTTGGCCCTTGATTGGAAAGTCCATGATACTAAGCGAATTTAGGGTGTCTCTTGGGCTCCACAAATGTAACAAACATACCTGGCATAGTTCAAAGCCGTCTTGTCCCTGATATCACAACCGCCAGCTTAATTCCTGCCCAAACCTTCGACTGGTAGACGCACAAATATTGGTTCAAGTAAACTAGGGCGCAAAGAGGAGGGATGATCCAATCCTGCAAAGCACATTCATCAGAGAAGTTATTTAGACCAGCTGAAAAGGGCTCACCAGCTTCCTCCTGACGGCATCGTAATCAGCATCAGTGAACTCAAGCGTCCGTTCCGCTGTCACAAGCTTCAAAGCTTCATCACCGTCGATGGACAATGCCACGGAATTGACCGTGTTCGCTCGATACTGATCCCATTCGGCGCTGGCAGCCTGCTTTTTACCGCTGCTGTCACTGGACTGCCTCTCGGGTTGAACGGTCAGAGCCATGGGGCGTAGATACGAGGATGAAGCACCGAGCGATTCCTCAGCCTCCCGAAGCCATTTTATAAGGTTAGTCACGAATGCGTGAGGAACATCGACTTCTCAAAATTCCTTTCGGGACTAGCGCACTACCGGGTCGGCAAAGGACCCACTTACATACATAACTGCATGACACGACCAGATCCCCCGAGATTACCAGATAATCATAGCGAGATGCAGTCGAAACTCCAGATTCTCGGACGAAGCAATTTGCAATATTTGTTCAAGAGGTATCAGCGGGATGAGAGCAGAGATAGATGTCTAGAATCGATTTCGTGAACGCGATCCTGGTCAAGGCACGCGGGTACATGGCGTGTGAATTAAGATCGGCGGGGGACTACGTTGTACTACGTCCGCAGAGAACCTCCCATAGGAGCGCCTCCCGTGTCAAGGTCCTACTTAAGTTCATCGCATGCTGGCATATTAGCTAGGTGGTTAGTAAACATCGTGGCAGGTCGAGACATCATTGCCATGATCTCGAAAATCTCAATGCTCATAAGTCACCTCAATTGTGGCGTGGCGATTAATCAGAGGAGCCAATTGAGAGTAGCTAATCTTGACGTTTTGAGAGGAGGATAGCCGTAAAACTGCGGCGACATTTACGGCATGTAAACTATGAATACAACCGTAGGCTCCATCTATCAGGACTAGATCGTATACACGAAAAAGATGTTCCTGTAGAGATGCAATCAAAGACTGTCCAGCGTTTCACAGGTAGCGGCCAACTTACTGCTTGTCGGTCAAGTCGGCGAACGCGTGGCGCTCCCGTTCTTTCTGCATGTCCTCGTCCGTCCAGCCTCTCCGGACCTTCTCCTCCTGCAGACGCGCTTGATTTTTCTTGTTCAAGCGTATATTGATCCAGCGCAACAGGAATGAGACACCCAGCTGCACGATAAGAAGCACCATGATGGCCGTCTTGCCCGGGATGTAATCAGGAGCGTCCTTGGGCTGGAAGATTTCGGTTCCGATGATATTCCCGATACTGAACGTGAAGAGCGTCATGGCATTGATGGTGGACTAGGACCCATGTCAATTGTGCTATATTCGCCACCCCGCGAAGCGCGTACCTTCTTAGTATGTCCACTAGTGTTGCTGGCGTTATAGGCATATACCGATGACAAAGCACTGCCGAACGTTCCGATCAAGTACGACGCTGCATACCGGAGTTAGATACAGTAGCGCCTAACCTCCACGCGAAAGGTGCACTCACCAAATAATAGGACTCCTTTCTGGCCGGAGTGGTTCATGCCGATCAGAATGGCTGTGGACACAAAACATAAATACGCCGAAACCGGCAGTAAAAGTAGGTCACCGAACCTGCACCAACGATGGTCGGAACAATCGCGAACACAATCGGGAGCATTCGTTCGCCCTACAAGTTGGCCGAATCATCAATGACGATTGTATGTTCACAAAGCTAGAAACTTGCCTTCTTGTCAGAGTACCAACCACAGAACAGAGTCATCGCTGAAGCGACAGCTCCACCCGGAGTAGAAAGGATAAGCGTCTGTTTCGAACTTTAAGACATGGTCAGTCTCGGACAAGCAAAGGGGGAAAGCTGGATCTTCGTACGTGTAACCGAATCCCTTGATGATGATGTTGCTGACTGCAGAAGAGCTGAATGGGGAACCTCATGAACGACGGATGAATGGACTTACAATTACTCAAAGCGCCATTAGGGATACTGGCTAGATGACCTCTGAGTAAAAGCTACATTGCGCTGAGTGTCCGGAGGACTTACTCAGCATGGTGGTCAAAACGACCAGCCACGTCCGAACGTCCAACAACGCTTCCACGACTTGATCCTTCTTCAAATTATGGTTCTCCACACCTACTTGGTCATCCCTGACCCTCTCGAGAGCCGCAATGCGCTCTTCTTTCGTGAGCAGTTGGGCGTGAACAGGAGAATCGGGCATCCAGATCAAGATACAGATCCCGACTACAATCGCCATGCCTCCGAGGAGAATGTAAATGATCTTGTACGGTGCGAGAGCGCGGCCATCGGAGAAAGAGACGCCCTATCGAAGATCGCGCTGCGTCAATAACGGCGGAGGTCCAACCCAGATAGCATAACTCACATAAGCGACGAAACCACCGAAGACTTGTGTAAGACCGTTCTATGAAACAGATCAGCCACTCCACCAGCGCCTGTCTCGACAATGCACCAACCATGACATAAAACCATGATATCCGAGACGCCTATTGCCGCGTTCAGTCAACCTGGGCATGCAGTTACCGTTGTTCATACCTGCTCATTCTTTTTATAGAACATCGAAATGATCAGGATCAGGAGAGGCGCGACGCAGCTCTCACACATGCCTATATAGTATGCGTGTTAGATATTCGCTTGGCCAATTACCATCTGACGACTTACCGAGCAGGAAACGAAGGGCAAAGAAACCGCCAAATGAGGTAGTCGAAGCGTGAAGCATCAGGAGAGCGCCCCAGACCACGACATTCGCACCTAATCTCGTCGTTCAGTCCAGCGATATAATTGAGCAGGGCGGGAGCATTACCGAGGTACTTAGCTACCCGCAGCTTCTGCGAGATGTAGACAGTGGGGAATTCCCAGACCAAGAAGCCTAGAAATCTGGGTTGGAAGACACTGGAACCACCAGGCGTTACTCTTACCTAGATAGAAGGCCATTGATACCAGATTGTAGTTCTTAACATGGCGTTAGCAGAGCTCGGGAATTGGGAGTGGCAGCAACGGCACCTGTCCTGTAATAGGAAGACCCATTATACTGAGGAGAGCATTAAGTGATACTGCCAGGCCTCTAATGCGAAAGATACTTACCTAGCATAATTCAGGGATGTCTTGTCTCTGGCATAGACAGCCGGGGTGAGTTCATGATGGATGTCGCACCGTTCTCACAACTTACAGGAACTGAGTAAAGTAGACCGCGGCGCATAGCGGTGGGATCCACAGGTCCTAGAGATTCATGCTTGAATAAGCCGGTGCAACCCGTCTGGATGTGAGAGCATATTCACCAGCTTCCGCCTCAGCTTGCGGTTGTACTCCTCGCTGAACTGCACAGTACGCTCCTTCCCCACCAGCTGCAAAGCCTCATCACCCTCGCTCGTGTCCACTTCCGAGACAGAAGTGGTTGTACCAAGCTTCTCCTCAATATCTTCCTGAGAAGCCTTCCGCTCGTCATGAATCGTCTTCTCATCGATAGAAGCCATTGCCGTCGAATGTGACAGTTAGGATCCGTCGAGGGCCGCTCAGAGAACAGGGACGAAGCCAAACCTTGACGGCAGGGCGCGGTGCTTATAACCCAAACGCTTACCGTACCTCTCAGGACCATGTCAGTATCTTCCTGATGACGGAAGTTCTCCGGAAGGATGAACTGTACCCGTCGATGATAAGAGCAGCTATAGTTAACCTAGCAAACCATGGCATGAGAGGCGTGAGCCACACGAAGCGATAAGTGGGGCACGATAATGACTAAGATGTGAAAAAAGAAAAGAAAAGAAAAAGAAAAAGAAAAAGGAAAGGAAAGATCTGGGTTGGCTCTAAGAGCCCTTTTGTCAATCCAATCTGAAGTCTAGCAACTGTATGATGCACTATGTACCATCCGGTAATTTATTCGATTTTTCTTCCCGGCCGATGGCCGGATATTTCATGTGGTGGCTCAATTCAAACCCCGCTCAGTATCTGGCCGAGTTTGAACCCCGCTCATTATCCGAGCGCTCTGCTGCAGAGATACGCTCAGCATCAAGTGGCATCAAAATTGGCACCATCTAATGAACTGAGTTTTAGAAGATTTATAGGTACATATGTAGCATGTAATACAGCCGGGTCCGCTACAAGGCTGCATTTCTATCTCCCGCCACATGTCCGGGATTTGCCGTCGAGCGTCCGATTTAATCTCCGACCTCTGGGTGTCACCAAGCAGGGAGAAGGCTTAGGCAATCTACTGACAAGTGCTGTTTGCCATCTGATCTAGCTTAAGTTTGAGCCTAACACTACATAGAACACTTCCCCAGAGAGGTCTGAATATATAGGTGATTCTTGAATCCAAATGCTGATACAGGTCCCGGCCATCCTATAGAGCTCTAGAGGTACAGCACTCACATTTACTTGCCAACTATATTTACTGCTATAATACCATTATTCATCTCCTATTCTTAATGAGCGTGAGGGATCTCTGTCACCAGGAATCAACCACAAAGAGCATTTCATACTGCAGCCACAGACGACGCCACCTTCGGGCTTTGAATGTGCTTACGTAACTCCGCTCATTATCATTATCTTACACCGCAGTGAGTAGCGCCCCATAAGTGGAGGGAACTGGCTAGAATGCCGTACACTATCACGACATGCCGATCATGACGGGTCTTATCTGGTCCCGCGACTTTAATTCTCCAGGTCCCTGATTGAACGTTCACATCGAAGTATCTGGGCATCAACAACAGTCAGAGGCTGGTCTATAGGTTGCTATGGATATACAGATATAAGAAATAATACAGTGAATTATCCCATAAAACCCGCCCTCATAAAGTCCGCTGTGAGTACTCCGGATAACTATAGCCTTTGGATGACCAGCGCCGACGCAGCACCACCCTGCGGAACATGTCAAATTCTGTACCTGGACAGTTTCGGGAACAGACTTACCCCATTGCAGATACCAGCCGCGCCGTACTGTCCAGGCTTCAGACCGTGCACCAGAGATACAACAATCCGTGCACCCGAGTTACCGATGGCATGGCCGAGAGCGACGGCACCACTATTGTATAGAGGTCGGCGAACGGATACTGGAAGTTAAGGGGAAGGTACGTACCCGTTCGGGTTGATCTTTGCAGGGTCAACGCCAAGAACCTTCTCGGCTATCCGGGGGACGACAGAGAAAGCCTCGTTCAACTCGAAGATGGAGATGTCATCCACGGAGAGGTTGGCAGACTTGAGGGCCTTGGGCACTGCGTGGACAGGCGCCTCAGGGAAGTCGATAGGGTCGACACCAGCATCGGCGTAGGCTATGGCAAGTGTCAGGACCCAATGACCTGGCACAATCACATCCGGACGTACAAAGAATCTTCGCCAGGGGCTGAAGGCCCAATTCCTTCGCCTTCTCCGCAGACATGAGGATCAAAGCAGAAGCACCGTCGTTGAGGTTTGAAGAGTTGGCAGCCGTGACCTTGCCGCCCTTCTTGAATACGGGGTTCAGGGAGGGGATCTTCTCAAAGATGACCTTCTTGTACTCCTCATCCTCCTTTATGACGGTGTCGCCCTTCTTGCCCTTGATGGTAACAGGCGCAACCTCCTTCTCGAAGGCACCGGACTTCCAAGCCTGGTCCGCCCTTTTGTAGCACTCGATAGCGTGAGCATCCAGAGACTCCCGGGTGATACCATGCTTGTCAGCGGAGTGCTCAGCGCAGTTGCCCATGGCGAAGTTGTTGTAGACATCCCAGAGACCGTCGTTCTCGACAGAGTCGAGCGCAGTGACCTTGCCGAACAAAGGGTTCTGCCGGGGCAACAGGAAACTGGAGGATGACGCATTACTTCAAAAGGCCCCCATGTCGGACGGAAACAGGTAACTCACGGAGCATTGCTCATGCTTTCCATACCACCAGCAACAACCACGCTCTTATAGCCAGTGGAGATGCTCTGGGCCGCGAGCATGATCGACTTCAGACCGGAAGCGCACACCTTGTTGATCGTCGTCGCATCGGAGGACGTCTTCATGCCAGCACCCAAAGCCACCTGACGAGCGGGTGACTGGCCGACGCCAGCCTGCACGACATTGCCGAAGTAGATCTCCTCCGCAATTGCAGGGTCGACCTTGGACGTCTCGAAAGCGTGCTTCAGGGCCACGACGCCGAGTTGAGGAGCGGTCAGAGTCTTCAGGACGCCATTCAGGGAGCCAACGGGTGTGCGGGACGCGGCGACGATGACAACTTCGTGGGACGACTGCATGAAGGTTAGGGTGGCGTAAACATCGAGTAGATAGAACACTGACCATGGCGCGGCTGAAGATGGATCGGAGCGGTGAACGAGGTGAAGATGCGGAACGTACTGCGAACATTGCCCCTGCCCTCAAAAGTTTTTATACCCTGTACCGCTCGGAATATTAATCGATATGCTAATAGTTCGGCCTTAGCCCGATCGTACGAGACAGCGGAACGAATCAGCAGCGGCCGTTCGACGTGGTATGATGTGTATCAGTCCCCCTACCTCCGCACAAGAGGCTTGACGAATGCCCCGAGCATTTAGGTACCAGTTTATAAACCGAGACTGCTGGCATAGTGCGGGGCATGTGAAATGCGCCCAACTATAGCCGACAAGGTCATGCACCCCCATACATGGTGATCCTCCGACTTCGAAACGTAAAGAACACCCGAGCCGCACGGGTACATCCAGGACACTTTGATTTCGAAAGACATTCATTACACATTATTTACGGTCGGAGGTCGACGACACCCCCGAGAACAGCAAACCACACTCGCATCAATTCTTTAGTGGCTGTTCCTTGAGGCCGCTGCACCTCGGCTAGGATCTCTCCGACGGCCTTTGGTGTCTCACAGGGATGGACGTACCATGACGGCGTGCCTAGCGTAGGATGATCGCCTTGCGAGAGAAGAGGGAACGGCGAGGAATCCGGGGACAGCGCGAATGAGGTGATCTGGGACGGAGGTAGAGTATCCGGCCGGAAGAGCGAACTTCGCAGTATATCTTCAAGAGACAGGGGCGCGCCATCTGCGACTGGCCTGAGTCAAGTGCTATTGTCTCGAGACCGAGACACCCACTGCTTGCGTGAATGGTGAAATAGAAAACCGGTACCTGGTACGTCGGCGAATAAACGACGTACTGCCGGCAAACGACCGTGTCGGACGGGTCCGCGTCCGAAAGCGTGGCCCCATCCTCTTCTTCTAAAATTGCCTCCCCATCAAGACCATCCGTAAAACCGAGTTCATAGCTGCGACAGCCCGGCCTCCGCGACAGTAACACAGTTCTTGACAGGTAGCCTAGTCCAGACACCGACTAACGAAACAGTTGAGAGTAAGATCGAATAGCGAGACTAGGAGCGCACAGCATGCTCTACCCAAGACCACTCCCGCAAGTGTCGTTGCGCAAGAGCATCACCACCTTCTCGCGCATCGTCCACGAGAGCCTTGGATGCAGTCTCGAATTCAGAGCGAGTCAGGTGTGCCGGCGGCGGCGACATGGGTGTGGGCGGCTGAGACTGTCAAGCGTGTGAACAACTGTACAGTCGCACGAATTAGAGTTCAAGCCTCGGGCAGGCGGCCTCCCGCTACCTACTCGTCGCGCCAGATATCCTCCTCGTCCCAAAACATAGCCCGACCAAGTGCCGGCTCTCCATCCTTTGTGATTGACAGTACGGCGTAGGGCTTCAAAATGGCTGTTGGCAAGGTCTGTTGCTCTATCATGTTTTGTTATCTTGGAAATTGGTCGTCTGACTGCTGGTTATCTCTCACAGAACAAGCGTTTGTCCAAGGGTAAGAAGGGTATCAAGAAGAAGGTCGTCGACCCCTTCTCTCGCAAGGGTATGGCTCTCATCGAAGTGCTCGCTCCTTTGCACTGACAGCGTTATAGATTGGTACGACATCAAGGCACCTTCGATCTTCGAGGTTAAGAACGCCGGCAAGACACTCGTCAACCGTTCTTCTGGATTGAGTCAGTGCCAGAGGTCCTTTGTCTACCCGCAGCTGCTTACGGTCGTACAGAGAACGCAAATGACTCGTTGAAGGGCCGTATCATTGAGCTTTCGCTGGCCGACCTCAACAAGGATGAGGAGCAGGCCTTCCGCAAGATCAAGCTACGGATCGACGAGGTTCAGGGCAAGAACTGCCTAACCAACTTCCACGGCATGGACTTCACCTCCGACAAGCTCCGGTCACTCGTCCGCAAGTGGCAAACCCTCGTCGAAGCCCATGTCGACGTCAAGACGACCGACGGCTACCTCCTCCGCCTCTTCGCCATCGGGTTCACGAAGCGCCGCCAGTCGCAGGTGAAGAAGACGACGTACGCCCAGTCGGCACAAATCCGAGAAATCCGGAAAAAGATGTTCGAGATCATGACCCGGGAGGCGTCGAGCTGCGACTTGAAGGAGTTGGTGCAGAAGTTCATCCCTGAGGCGATTGGCCGTGAGATTGAGAAGGCGACGAGGAGCATATACCCACTCCAGAACGTCTACGTCCGCAAGGCCAAGATCCTCAAGGCGCCCAAGTTCGATGTTTCGAAGTTGCTTGAGCTTCACGGCGAGTCAACGGATGTACGTCCATTCCTCGTAATCTCGGTAACTAGCTTTGTTGACGTTCTTCCAGGAGACTGGTACGCGGGTGGCGAAGGACTTCAAGGAGCCCGAGATCCTGGAGTCGGTTTGAGTGGTCGCATTTGTTTTCTATATGCTCTGTATTGCCTATGCCATCTGTTACACTATGCTACACGGGTGAATCTATGAGCATTCATGACATTCACCAGAGAGAAGTGCGGCGTGCGACACCCACAGTGCTCGTCAAGACAACCGCGTCCTGTTGATCGCGAATGAGAATGATGGATGATGGCAAACTTCTTGGATAACGATCGAATACATGTGCACTTGTCTTGCCTTCGTACATACTCACTGTGGTCATGGCCGACGTCCAATACCTGAGGAGTCTCCTGGCTGAGCATCCCGACTTCCCCAAGAAGGCACGTTATACGCCATAGTATTGGTCGTCAAGCTCACGATTCAAACGTTCTTAGGGAATAGTATTCCTGGACATTTTCCCCATCCTCCGGGACCCAGTTGCGTTTGAGACGCTCATCACGCATCTTGTCCACCATATTACATCTCATACGATCCCCAATTCACCGTCGAAGAAGATCGATGTTGTAGTCGGATTGGACGCCCGAGGATTCCTCCTCGGTCCCATTATTGCCCTGCGGCTAGGTGCTGCCTTTGTGCCGGTGAGGAAGAGGGGCAAGCTTCCTGGTCAGTGCGTGAGCGCAACATACGAAAAGGAGTATGGCGAAGTGAGTAATGCGACCTCTTTCTCACAGAGCTCTTTCTGATAAGCCACAGGACGTTTTCGAGATGCAAGCCGAAGGCATCAAACCTGGCCAGACAGTAGTGGTTGTGGACGACCTGATAGCCACAGGTGTGTATCTCTCTCATGCATCTCTCATGCATATGCACGGCTATGAACTTTGTGCATGTCAGGCGGTTCGGCCAAGGCTGCCGGAGAACTGGTGGCGAAGCAGGGAGGCAAAACGCTAGAGTACCTTTTCATCATAGAATTGGCATTCCTCAAGGGAGGCCAGAAGCTAGACGCCCCGGTCTATTCCATTGTCCAAAGTGATGATTAGATTTACACCATCAATCGTGTATTCAACAGTGGATGGCCGTTAAGATATAATACCCTGGTAGTATCATCCTGAAGCCTAAGGACCCTTTCTTGCTGAGTACTCCGCTGGCCTTCAACGGGAATGGAGCTGCCTTCCGGATCCACTGCGACCATGAGTTGCCCTAACCCATGTACATTGGTGTACTCCAGTATATCCAGGATGCTTTGACCGGCTGAGCGCTGCAGGACAACAATCGCGACTTCCTCAATTGATCCTCCAGCAGCGTCAATCTCGTGCTGAGTCGCGGACGGATTGAGCGGCAGTTCATCGTCGCTGATCACCACGACCCCCGATGCTCCTGCTGCTTGGGCATGAAGCAACTTCTCCAGGAAAGTACACTCTCCTCGGTGGACGAGCAAGGCGTCGTCGTCGTGTTTGTGAGTATAGGGACGGCACCCAAGAAGGTTCGTGTGATCTTGCACGACCCTAACCCCGTCGCCGTGGCCGAAGCGGATGGGACGTCCGTCTTCGAGAGGAGCTTTTGGATCTGCACCGAACGTAGCGGTGTAAGCGGTGACAATGGCTTCCTGGATCAAGTCGGGCATAGCGAGCTGTCCGACCAGCGTAGGATCCACTGCCTCGACAAAGAAACGCAATTGTACGTCCGCACTGCGTCGACGACGTCCTGTGTGGTCATCCACAGGCCCGACAACATCAACCGCAGCGAGAAGAAGCTCGGAGTCGTTTATATACACCAGTTGACCTGATCGGACGGCATGTGGACCCACTGCAAAACCAGATTCATGAATCGACCTAGAAAGAACGAGCCCTGAAACAGCTTACACTTCGTCACGTCATAACCTGCACCATCCAGTCGTCGCACTATATGCGTCCGGATTCCAGTAACATTTTGCAAGAGATACCCTTCCGGGATAGTTTGCAGCTTTTTCGAGCTAGGACTCGCGTCCTCCGGAACAGATCCACCAGTTGGAGAGAGCAGGAAGTCATAGGACTGTCCAGAGTTATTCGTACAGCTGCGTCGTTCAGAGCAGTGGAGACGATTACTCACGTAGATATCCACTTGGGGCAGGTCACACCACCCGTACGGCGACCACACACTCTGGTCCGCTTCTGTAGGAAGCATGGCGACAAGCTCTCGTGCGTGGTCAATATCCCCTCGATGCAAGAGGCCTCCGATCAAGCCAGCATTGCCTCCCCGGTAGTCCCAAGCGATGACGGGAGGGTGGTAAGCAGGACACTGGTAACTTTCTTGCCTCCGCAGTTTGCGCCGAGCGGCAGACACGGGTTTCATGTGTTCTTGGGGAAGTCGCAGTATATGCCCTTCAGTGGTGAACACCGCATTTGAGTCGTCATGATTGAACGTGTTATCTTCATCAAATAATAGGAATAAATACTAAAGAGCACATCTGATGAGACCACTTCCAGGTGCCGGTGAAACTGCATACCTTTAGAGTTTCGGATAACACGAATGACTCCATGCGGTCATCTCTTTGGTTAATGCGCAAGTCTTGGATGCCAGCCAGGCCGCATTCAACTCTGGCCCTTACTGTGATGTCGTTCAGGATACGCTCGCCTACGTCAAGGTAGAATGGATCGCCTGTGGCCTGTCGTGACTATCAGATCATATTGCGAATGCTCTGACGTGCGAATATACCCTATACAGGTACCAAGTAGATTCAACGAATTCTGCGGTCCCTGTCAACTAAGAGCGTACTATGAGAGTCGAAATAGCGTACCAGGTCGCAGGGGATACTGCAGCGATGTCGCATACATGAAGTTGGTGTCGTATATCTCAGGAAGTCCAGCATGTCTCCTCCATATATTCCAAACTGGTAAGCATATTAGTACTACCCAAGGGAAATGACCGAAACGGTGGGACGCACAAGCGAGATGAGATTTGATAGCATTGTCGAGATCGCCTGCCAGCACTTGCAAGCCTGGCCAGAAAGCAGATAGTGAATCCGTCTATACAAAAATTAGGATGGGTTTTGAGACCAGGAAGCAAGACTGACTGTGTAATAAGTGATATCACCCGTATGAATGCTGACGCTTCGGAACTATACAATCGTCAACTTCGCGAATGGATATCCGTAGACCAACAGCTTACCCAGAACCCATCGTTGGCACGGGCGTATCGCATAATGGCAGCGTACGACTCATGCCAGACGTCCAGGAATTCGATCTCGCCTATGCCCAGCTAAGATACGGCGCATGGGGAGGAAAAGCGAGGACTTACTACGCACCGCTCAAGACGTACCATTTGAGTGCATATTCGTAGAAGGAATCGATGCCTGCTCCTATGCCGGTTACCTCTGGGTGCATCCAAGTCTGCAGGAATCAAAGAGTCAAAAGTGTGTTCTATCCTGTCTGATGGAAGAGCCGCACCCCTGTCCACGTATTTATTGTGTTCCCCACAAGGCCGATATCTGACCTACGATTCCATAGGGCGAAGAAGGCCTTGTAGGCTGCCTTCTCAAATCTGTCGTCGCCGGTGAGGCGACTCAGAGTGCCGAATTCCAGAATGAGGGACCCGGCGCCTGCAGTGCCTGGTCGAGGATTCAACTTCACTCCAGAGATCATTATACGCGATACTGACATGTCTCCACTGTTTCACCGCGCTGGAGGCCATGCCGTAGATTGATCTTCCAACGCGCAAAAATTAGATTTTATTTCATGCAGTACAATACAAATACGCCATACCCTTGCGTAAGGTATGCCAGTAGGAGTTCCGAAAGCAGGAAGTAATCGACGGCCAAGGTCATGTGCCAAGTCCAGCAGCTCCCCATGGTACCAAGGCAGATAGAAGTCGAAGTCTTTGTCAACCGCGAACAAGTGCCCTGAGAGTAGACCCCCCAGTACGCGGATAGTCGTCTCGAACACTTGCGGTTTTGTGTTAACATCGAACGAGACCCATTGGATGACGTTCCGGACAGCAGTCTCGAATCCATCCCGGTCCCCTAGAGCAACTAGTGTGTCGAGGGAGTCTATTAGAGTCAAAGAGAAATTGCCCGCGACGTCGTTGGACGCAATGTTTGATCTGGGTGGCAGCCGCGTATAGACAGCTGGTAAAGTGTTCAGAGAACTCACGGGTTTGACCAATCTGGACCTCGCCCAGTGCATGATAGTGGAGCTAGCTGGACAGAGACATCTAAGCGAAAAAAGGTATAGCACGCAGAATTAACCACACCTCGTCAAGTGGGAAGGCTGTATGGCCATGAACATCCAATCACGTTCTTCGTCGCATATGTAGCAAATACTCACCATGCTTCATATAATTATCATATCCATGATACCATAACTCGCGGACCTTCTCGCTATTTGTTCTGGTTCACAAACGGGGGTGACCCAGCAGCCGGACGACAACGCACCGAGTGTCCAATCTCTTACTCGCTGACCAACCATGCGAAGGCACTGCAGTTACAAGAGGGGTATTCCGAGGTAGCCAGATAGAGGCCTCGAGCGAAATAAGAACAACAGCAACAAGCGTCCGAGGCCAGCTCAACCACCCCTTCATTGACGATCAAGTTGTATACCCGACGTGGCGGAGGCGTCGCAAGAAGAGTGATCTAGTATGCGTGGGAAATCGGGCGTCAATAGGCTTCGGCTATTCGAAATACTCGATTTCGACGAGTCCTACTATACCACTGCTAAGAAAAACAAAATCCCTACACCACATCTGCATCAGCGCTATGTCGAGGGTCATCGACGTGTCTTCAAAACTGGGAGAATACATGCTGAAGGGCTGGGTGAGAGACTCACACGCATAATTGCTGCATAGGTCGTCTTACAGTACATGGTTCTAGGTTCTCACAGATCGAGCATGCCCGAAAGGATGTAATGTACCGCTGATGCGCTCGCCTAATGGAACCGCTCCCATAGTGCATTTCTGCGCCAACTGCGATGGAGACCCCAGTAGTGAGTGGCATTCATTATGTGTATTGCGTCTCCTCATATACGTGGCGCGGATCAGATATTTCATCGGGCTCAAGCTCTACTTCGACGAGGCCACGCGTGGATCGTGCCGATCCCTCCTCTCCGAGCCTTGCGTCAAGCACTCACTACTCCCGCGCTTCCACCCCTCCCACGGAGATCTCAAGTGCCCTGAGCTCGCCGACTTTTGCACCGCCCATGGACACAGCCGAGACGTTACGCAGACGGCAGCAGTCGGACAATGCATCAATTGAGATCGGGAAGCGGCTTCTCAAAGGGTGGGCAATGCTCGCGGATGAATGTCCGAATGCCGGCTGTTATGGTATACCACTGGTCCGACCTCCCAAGCTTGGAGGTGGTAAAGACCCTAGAAAAGTGAGTGAGCCGCCTGGCGAGGTGTGGTGCTCCTAGAGAATGTCTCGCAGGAATGTGTTGCCTGCGGCACCGTTTACGTGGATGAAAAGGATGCAAGCGGATGGGACAGGCTCGTACCGCTTGACGCAACTATTGGACGACAGCAAAATGTGCCCTCGTCCTCCAGCGTTACGCCTTCTGCTGGTCCGTCAAATGAGCTCTCTTCTCGGGAGGATAAAGGCAAAGGTGCCGTGTATGAGAAGACGCCTCAGGTAACATCATGGTGCAATGCAAATACTGCAGTTCTCATATTCCTCTATGAGCAGGTCCCGGAAACGCTGCTATTATCACCAACTTCACTAAGTGTCCAACCTACTGTGAGCCGGATCTTTGCTTATAGGAGAGGTGGCCTGTATCATTAAATCCGTTGCCTTAGGTCTTCCAATCCGCGCTGCCTCCAGCACAGACGACGCGTTCCGTTCCCCAACCGACAAGGGTACGTAGGTATTTTTCCGTGGCTCTCACGCAAACTCATGGGCATCATCTCAGGTGGCACCAAGTGGACCATCAGCGCTGCAGGTATCCAGCCATGCGTTAGAGACCGCCCTTGTCGCCCTCTCGGAAAGGCTTGTCCGGCTTTCCAGCGTTCCAGACGTGGTCGATCCATTATCAATCGGCCAGACTGCGGAAGCGATCAGCAGGGTTACTCAGGCGCTTTCTCAGGTTAAGCACCTCCAGGCGGGAGTGCCACTTCGAAACGCTTCATAGCAATCGATGGCGTATGTCGCCTCTAGCTGCGTTCACATTTAGCCTCGTCATTAATGCTACGCCTGTGTAATTTATTTCAACGTTAATCCCGGTAATTAAGACACCTTATGTCAGGCATGCGGACACATGGGTTCCTCGTTGCCTTTGATGGCTTGTTCTATGGACACCGTTATCAATTATACTCTGGAGACTTCCGAACAACGCCCGAGGAAGATCCACAATTCCTAGAGATGCGTAAGAGCACTGCGGCGATGATGATGATCATGGTCAGATCCGCCATGGGGACTAGATGTGTCGCTTGCTGATATCCGCTCACGTTTAGGACGCCGTCCTGCTTAGCATGCAAGATCAAAGAGGATATAGAATGAGTTGCCGCAGCGTGGTCGCAGTTCGTGTTTCCTTCTCCGCTCATGTCGTTGACCGGGTTTTGCCTTCGGGAGCAGTATTTGGACTGGATATACAGAGTCCGTTCAGGATCAAAATTCACAAGGGACAGCGGTGGGCTACCCGAAGAAGAGGAAGCGAAGAATGGTCTAGTTATTACCGAAGGGAGGGAGCGACGTGCGGGCATTCAGCGAAGCACCTTTCTAGCAATGCAAACCTCGTGAGCGTGAAGATTCTTGATGGCGAGGAACTCGGACCGGTCCGAGAGTGCGCTGTTCTTCTCTTAACTTGATCAGGCAGCAGTTCAACGCTACGCAGTGCGTATGAGCATCACAGGCATGAGTAAGCCCGGCATGGCTGTAAGACTGTCGTCATCACATAATCTGTTGAGATACAACATCGTTGTGACCAACCTACCCAAAAGATTCCCCGTCAGGAGCTCAAGGGCTTTGATCATCTGTTCCGCGGGCCAGTCGCCCACGACATCGATAGACGCCGTCGCTGCAGCCGACCCTAAGGCGCCGCACTTGGATGCAGAAATTTCTCGCTTCAATGAATCTGATACAAGTCAGACTTCTTAGATATCCGACGAAAGGACACCGAAAGGGGGGCGATTAGTCTTCACCGGTAGATTTGCTAGGACAATATCATTTAGCCCTCTGGATAACCTGGATCAATCATCCTCCTGGCACGACGCATCCCAGTCAAACGGGCCGCAGAGAGGTGAAGTACATACCGGGCTACAGTCGTTGGGTCCTAGTTCTCCCGGCGCCAGATAAGTCAATCGTGGCCGCTAGGACTGGCAGAGATCCCTTGGCTCGCTGTTCGCAGCAGTCTGGACGTCAGAGACTCCATTGAAGAACTGAGTGATCCAGAAGGCATGCAACTGGGAGGGGCGACAGAGCTGGCGGGCGTGATGTGGTCTAACCGCTCGATAAAAATTTCAGCAGCTGTGACGGGATGCTCGTGGACGGCAGTCGGTCCAGCCGCTGTCAGTACTCGCAGCGGTCGCCCGCGCTCTGGTCTCTGCAGGAGGCCCGCGTCAGGAAATAATTTGTTGCGTATGGGTGGGCCGTGGATCCACCCGTTCTTCCGCTTTCGCCCCCCACCAGTCCCCTTGGTGTCTCTGGATTTAGAACAGGACCTGAGTCATCACCACCGCGTCTATCATGCCCACCTTCCGCTCCATCGAGATAACCATCGCCCTGGGACTCGATACAAAACCGGGCCATCTGATCATCGCAAGAAATTCAGGCGAGCCCCAGCACCCGGCGCAGATACAAGGACGTGAGACGCAGGCTGTCAGCCGGCGTAATCCTCAATGGCGCGCTGCAATACCGGACAATACTCTCGAAAAGGGGATATTAAGAATATGCTCCGTGTCATTGCATCTGCGGGAAAACATTATGGAGGCTGAGTCTGGCGTATCATAGGTCACCTTCCCGACTTCCGCGTTCCGTGATAAAACTCGAGGAAAGCAGCCTTGTCTTCCCATCCCATGCCCATCCTCTTGATCTTGCCGATGGAAGCAATGGCTTCTTCGGCTTCTGCCATACTGCCACCAGCGGGGGAATCGGAGGGCTCGAGGCTCGATTTTGCGACCAGACGGATAGACATCGTGAGGGGAATAAGCGCCGTACAGACGCTGAAGAGGTGGGATAGGGGATTCAGGAAGGCAGGGCTCGAGGGCATGGGATGTGCGAGGCTCGGCGAAATACCTGTCGGAGGGTCGTACCTCAGGAAGATGTCAGCTCGAGTGACATTGCGCAGCTAACCCTACTTCTTCTCACCTGACACACATCATAAACAGCTTATCTTTCTTAGCCTTCAGATCCGGAACGACATCCGAGAATCTCAGTATTCCCCTGCCATTGCTTGTCGTGCATTCCGGAAACAATACCACGGGTCTGTCTGCTCGAGACAAGATTTCATCTAGAGGACGTGGATGGGATGCCTGCGCCGCGTCCGCTGAAGGGACGCCGCCAGTGTATCTGACCATTCTCAGAAGTGACACCTGATGAAAACCAATTATAGGCACCCGCGGGGCTGGGGCTCTGGCACTAGGCGAAGAGAGGGCAGCGGACCCTGTTCCCGTCCGGCGGCCTGGGGTATGGCTTAACGGCGTGGATGGAGTCGGAGTAGACATGGCAGGATCCGAGATGGGGATGGGAATCAGAAAAATGGGGTTGAATCTATGTTCGTATGCCAAGCAATGCTTCATCAGATATCATTTATGAAAGGGAGATGTCGGATGAGATGAGCGAGACGGGTACCTGAATGCCAGCCAGAGAAGTTCCGTCCATGACACCCAATTGGACACTATGATGTCGCCTGCGGCAGGGTTCCATGATTCATTTGCGCGTGTGCTCCGACTAATGATGAGCAGGTGCAATGAGAGAAAGTAATACGACCTGGATTGCTCACCCTCGTTTCCTCGTCACGACGTCCACGGGTATCCACCACAAGCCAACAACAAGCAATATGAGCCGGGTAATTACGGCAGTAATAATCCAAGTTACGGCACGGTGAAGGGGGGTTATAGGTACCTATATAAGCAATGAGGACTGATGCTGGGATGGACGATCTTTGACCAACCAAAACAAGACATATGATCTGAACCAAAACGAAATATATCGCAAAGAGAATGACTGCCAGAGCAAACTTGGCTGTTCCTACGAGATATTGAAGAGGTTTGAGATATCTGCTATATGTATCCGCTCCGAGCGGCGGCACGGGCGTAAGAAACGGCTGAAGCGGGCAAACGAATCAGTGGATTGTATGCGTTGCATCGGACAGTACAGGCCTGTATCCCTGTTCCAGGATCCTAATTGATTTCATTAGTCTTTACAGCATCATAAAAAGCTGCTACTGACTCTGAATGCCGAGAACTTCTCCATGCTTGCAGGTCAAGTTGTGGGCGGCTCCGGCCAGCGCGGCCTCCACGTGATGCTGCGACTCAGCACGTGATCGCGTCTTAATTGGTCTGCCGGGTAACTCCCCAACGCGGCTAACGGCCGTGACACCAGCTTTGCCTCTACTCGCATTCGGCTCTTCTGGGACATTATGGGCGCAGGCACTCTTATGAAATGGCCGGTGAGGACACTGGCTCGCTACTGCGCCATGTCGTACCGGCGGTATCAGAAGCTCAATCTTGTCGGTAAAGTGCGTTCATCGACCGGACTGTAATTATCCTGCATCTGACCACCTGATGGCTAGCTGTTTATCTGGTCCATACTGCTGTTCTACGTCTGCGTGGGTGCTGCTGTTATTATCATAACACCCCACCGGATCGGCCAGTTCTTCTATGACATGGCTCAGAAAGTCAGTCATCGAAGGCTCGGTTGGCTGATACTCGGTTCTGTCATGGGTAAGCATACTCATAAGTGACGGGTTCTTCATTGACACACCTCGGCAGTACTTGTGTCCTTCCCTCCATTTATCGGATTCACAACGACGGTGACCTTGTGCGGTTTCGCATATGGCATGACCGGCCTGGCCATAGCCGTCCCTGTGTCGATAGTCGGCTCGGCCATAGTGTTCCTCGTGCTTCGCTTCCTTTTCGCGAACAGACTCCGGCAGTGGTCTGCTTCGAATGAGAAATGGCAAGCCCTAGAAGCCGTCATCGTTCGTACACTTTTGATCACCTATTGACCGCCTCATGAATGTGCTAAACCTTTCACCCTCACTCAACTTCTAGAAGTCCAAAGGTCTCCCGCTGATCATCCTCATCCGGCTGTCTCCGTTCCCTCCTTGGGTCTATTCAAACGCCCTGTTTGCTGTGTGTGCCCTGTCTCTTTCTGGAGAATGACACTCATTCGCCTTCTCAGTCCATTGAGTCGGTATCCATATGGCAATTCATGATTGCTACGGCTTGTTTGTTCCCGAAGATGCTTCTCCATGTTTTCATTGGAGCCCGTTTGGCTGCCCTATCTGATGATGAACAGCGACGTCAAATGGACACTCGTGAGTAGCCGGTTCCGAGATGCCCAGCGTCTGCTAATGATAGCTACGATATCATCACGCAGAAACCAAGATTCTAAATGCAGTCCTCATTGCCGCAGGGATCATTGTGGGCATAGTCGCAGGGTGGTTCGTCTCTTTATCACTCTTGACTCGCACAGGGCCTCACACTTGCTTTCTACACTCAGGGTTGTGTACTATCAGATGCAGAAGCACATCCGCAATGCGGAAGGCCTATCTCCAGAAGTGGATGAACTAGCGGCGGAAGCTATCGAGGACATCGCGGAAGAGGGTGCACCTTTGCTGGCCAACTTCTCTTCCGATTCTTTGGATAAGGGCTCCGGTGCTGACATCGAAGAACCACCAGCATTTCCGTCTTCGGGCAGGTCGCGGCAAGAGTCACCCGCACCATAGCCGGTCTACTACGGCGCTGCTAACTTCGACCTTAGCGCTTGCAGACCAGAGACTGCGTAGACCGGACAGAGTGCACGTCGTGTACATGCACCATTCTATACACGATGGCGTACTCCTCGGGGTCGGTGTTGTATGACTATCTTGAGAGCATCAGATCTTGTATGATAATCTTCAAACGGACAGCGAGTAATTCAAATAGAATGTATGAAATATACGTGCAAATATGGTCTTCGAAACACGACGAATCGCATGCACCCGCCGCTACTGTAAATCAGTAGTAGTGTAAGAATAAGAGGGAGAAACTAGCTCCTAGGAGAAATACCAGAATGAAGATCCGGCTATCTTTGGCTCTCCTCCTTGCTTCTCTGAGCTGCTCGTTACCTTTCTCCACCATCCCAGTCGATGCAATAGCATCCTCATAGAGCTGGTCCGTCAACTCCGTTTGTCTGGTCAGATGGGCAACAAGTTCGGTCTGTAGCGTGCTGATCTCCAATAACCTGGATTCTGCTACCTGCACGGCTTCCAGGGTATTCTGCATCGACTGGAGAATCTGAGAGTTCTCAGACTCGAACTGCATTATTTGGGATTGGGTTAATTCCATGTCGTCGTCGGACAGCTGGTCCGAGTCGTGGAACGACGTGGATGTCAAGGGTGGCGAGGGGTTGTTGGCCCTCGACGCTGTCGAGGGCGCCCCTAGCAATGTTGATGCGAAGCTCGAGGACGCGTTTCCCAACCAGCTGCCGCTCCCGTATCTGTCGTCGTCGCTCGACGTGTCGCTGAGCCCCATGACGGCAACCTCCCTCGCGGCACCCGAGCCTAACGTCTTCGTCCGCTCCATTTGCCTCTTCACGCGCTCTTCTTGCATCTCTTTCTGTGTTTGGCTCGCTTCCGCGAGACGTCGAGAGAGGTACCAGGTTATGCTTGCATGGTGCGCGGCTACCATGTCGGACGTGGCGAGGGAGGGTGACGCGGACTGTAGCAGGCGCGCCGGTAGTAGTCGGGCTAGTGGGTTCGTCCGAGACGCTTCCATCTCGTGGCGGCCTAACAAGTAGTGAGGTCATGCAAAATAACATGCCTGCAGTTAGACTACGAGACAAGAGCTTGGTATACTGAAAACGTACGTTTCTCGACCTCCTCCAGATCCTTGACTCGATCAGCACATCGGGACAGCACCACCCGCGCCTGCAAGTCAATCTGATCCCGCTCCTCGTTTGAGAGATGGCGTATGGATGACCATGACGACTCTGGGTTATCGAGGTTGAACAAATCCAGCCCAGAGGACGCATGCGAGGGTCCTCCAAATGGACCTTGTCGTGAATCGACGTTCAAATACGGCTTGCGAATGGCGACCAACATGCGCATCAGAGTATTAACATGCTTCAACTGCAGCCTCCTTCCGTCAGAAACGACACCACTGTGAAAGGACAAAGCGCACTATTAGATAGGCTTCTTGGAGGTATTGTTTATTGAGAGGGAGCTGACTGTCTGGTGGACCCGCCTGCCTGGCGTTCCTCGACACTTTACGGCGTTTCGCCTCGGGTGACAGCCTCTTTCTTTCTTCTATTATTTCTCGAAATTCGGAAGTACGATTGCTGAAAGGCATTGCTGGTTTCAAATACTGGCCAGGCGAACTCGAATATCCTAGGTCCGAACAACGAGAGTAGAACCCGAGGCCTCGCGTCGGGACATCATGCACATGCAAGGGTCGTGGGAACTTCTGAGTCTATAAGATGGGCAGCACGAAACGGCAAACTTGTTTTTCAACCACAACATCGTAACCCCCGACTCGCTCGTTGATATTCACAACAACGGGTCCTATCGTCTGTGGAAGATGGAGTAATGTCCGTGTTTGAAGCGGATCGCGGGTCTTTGCACCGTCTTTCGCCATAGGTGTGACATACAATCATTTCAGCGTCGGACTTGTATCGTTCGTGTAATATAGGGTGCACCCAATAACAAAAGTTCCGCATACGTTCTAGTACGTGATCCTACAAGGCTCCATCATCTATGTCTTCCGATCCATCCAGGAGCCGTAGCGCCCCAGATACATTAATACGACCCAGCACGACCGTGAACGTCAGCGTCCCTGTCCGAGTACTCCTTCCATGGCGACGCTCAGTGAGGAGGGTGTCTGCGAGTACAAACAAAGTACAGTAACTTACTTCAGCCATAGAAGGGTAGAGTATATTCTTTCATAGGATCAAGTGGATAAGACCGGTTCCAGTATGCCCTATGTTGTGGCGTAGCCGGAGCCTCTGTCGGTATCTAGAGTTTGTACAACAACCTCGCGACCCTGGAAATGAGCGTCAGATTACGCAGCGAATCCCAGGTCAGGTCAGTGTTACTCACTGCAATAATCCTCTGTTTCCCTAAGAATCAACCGGCATACAGTTATGGCGGCCAAATCCAGCACATCTTGTTCTTCGACAAAAGCGCAGTTTATTATGGCCACCTCCTGTATTGGGACGGAGCTGCTGGCAATAGGGTGGTCATCGACTGCAAGCCTGCTACGCACGAGTTCTACCATGGTACTTCCTGTTAACTGGCCGCACCACCTCAAATCTAGGCGACTCAAGCGAGGGCATCGACCTCTGGGTCCAGTCAAAAGACGTACAACATCGTCCGAGATTTCGCTCTCGTGGAGACGGAGTTCACGGAGACTGTCCAAGCGGCTTAAGCAGTGGGTGTAGTCGTCGTCTGTTAGGTCGACGTCATGTAGTTCCAGGAGCTCTAACGATGGATTCGACTGCTCCAGTAATTCGCGCAACGAGGCGCCTGTGAGATCGTGCGGGCGAACTAGCGGATCCAAGTTCGATCTGATCTGGAGTTGCTTTAACTTGGGCACTACCAGGTGCGCCATCAGGCCGTTCACGTCCGGCGGAACACAGAGGAGCATGGACTCTAGGTTCGCAAGAAAGATCCTCCGCGAGAGATCACGCTCGGGCACATACGGTGGCTCGTGGTGATGCGAAAGGTTAATCGCGAAATGCTTGAGATTCGGAAGGTCTTCAAGCATCTGCAAGATATTCGAGCCAGTCATTGGCGTTTCGACTCGACGACGAGATGGTTGCAAGTTGATAGAGAGATCTTCAATTTGGCTGGGTATGGAACCGGCAACATGAATCGTACTGGAAGTCAAGTCCAGCCTCCTCAGACGTGGAGCCTCCTGAAAGGATCCCCAAAAACCTGTTATCGCGGCGTTGCCTGCTGCTACGTCGTCAATCTCGATATCGGTAGTCACTTGAATTTCCCTCAAGTCGGGGGTAGCTTCCTTGCATCGAGAAAGGATGGTATTCGTCTTGCGGAGAGAAGAAGATACTACTGAGAGGCTGCGCCATCTGGAAGCTTGTTCCAGAAGAATATCGATGACCTCGGCGAGCTCTGAAGTCTCAATGTCAGCCACGATTGTGACATGCAACGGAGACCGGCGGGCCATCGTGAGCCAATAACGGGTGCGGGAGACGGGGTCGTACTCCTCCATATTGACGTGGACATGAGACCAGACCCTGGGATAATTGCGCGCCGCGAATCTCCAGGAGGAGCAGACCATAGAGACAGCTAGAGGAGCCTGATTCCACCCATCCTCGACACAATGCAGGAAGATCTTGGCTAAGACTTCAGGAGGCATACGACGCGCCCAGGTAATTAGGCCTTTGCAGCGCTTGATCTGGACCTCATGCTGGGCGCGTCGCTCGCGGAGGGTATACATAGTTCGGAAGAGAGCTTGTATCTCTTCGTCAATAGATGCAATAGCTCGCTGGTGTGTCTGGATCTCCTCGTGGACTCGCGCAGACTCCTCTGGAGAAGGCTCGTAGCTGCGTAGCAAGGAGGTCATTTCGGCGGGCTGGAGGTTCGAGTGAGCTCTAAGTCACGTACCACTACTGAAGCCTTACCGTCTCTTCTGCACTGTCCATCTTATTCTTAGATGGCGATGCCCACGCGCTTGCCGCTCTTGCGTTCAGTGCCTATGTGCAAGTACTTTAGTGCAGCCGCCACCTGTCCTCTGGTATATAGACGTGTACAGGGGGTGGCGCAGCTGTGTCATCATGTTGATGGCAATTCCCGCGGCGGGCTATGTTTTCTCCAGGCTCTTTGCGTCCCGTCTGTTCGTTGGTACTGGTGGTGCAAGGTAAATCGTCTTGTTATCCTGCAGCCTGAGTGCCGTAGATGATTCAGAGTGGAAGCTCGATCAACCTGCCTTTGATACTTGTGGTTGAAATTGGCTGGGTTGAGAAGATGACTGTTCTAGATACTGCTGAGGCGTTGACGCAGGCTTGCTTGTTTGTGAAAGTCTCTTCTGGTCACTTACGCGTCTTCAAATCGTTCCCGTAGATTGTGAGGATTTGATATAATGGATCCCAGAAGAGCTCGCGATCCTCGCCTGTCGCGAGCAGACCCCCGTTTACAGCAGAGGCCGCCGCCGCCGCCGCCAGCGGCCTTCCAACTTCCAGGCGTAGTCAACGGCGTACCGCATCCGCCTACTCCACCTCAGCCATTTGAGCAAGCGACGTCGTCTCTGCAACCGGTTGCGGAAGTGCAGCCGGCGCCCAACTTGTCGCAGCAACAAGGGTCATCTGCATACAGGTCGCGACCTCTGTTTTGCGTCGTGTGCGCAAGTAACCAAGTGCGTGTCTATTTTTCCGTCGTATTATCGCATATCCAACGTTCTTGTAGAACCGGTCTATGGAAGGGCACCACGTCTTAGCGTGAGTCTCTCGGGCAGTGCATCTAGGAAACTTCTGATATGACATAGTGCCATTTAAGCAAGGCGGGCTATCGCGTCGTCTCATGTGGCACGGGCTCGGCAGTCCGGCTGCCTGGCTCTGCGATTGACAAACCAAACATCTATGCATTTGGCACACCGTATAACCAGATGTACGAAGAACTGCATTCGAAAGATCCCCGACTGTACGTCCGTTTGCTTGCAGATTCTTTAGTGTCTCATGGCGTTGTGACAGCTATAGCGCAAACGGCCTTCTGCAGATGTTGGATCGCAATAGACGGATTAAGCTAGCCCCAGAACGATGGCAGGAGAGCAAGACTGTTGCGGACATTGTGATCACATGCGAGGAGCGTTGCTTCGACGCTGTTTGCGAAGGTGCGTTCTCTAGCTGATCTGTGTCCAAGTGCCGAGGCAGAAGGGTTCCGCAGACCTGCTAACGCGTGGGGGCGAACTCAATCGTCCCGTCCACATCATAAACATCGAGATCAAAGATAATCATGAGGAGGCTCTAATAGCCGGCAAGGCGATGCTGGACCTGGCCGCAGCCGTGAGGTTTCCTTAGGCTCCCTACTTCTTCCGAGGCTGATTCGGCCTTCGGACAGATCGAAGCATCGGACGACATAGATGAAGACATCGATAAGATCTTGCAAATGCAGCAAGAGAAGCATCCTCACAACATCCTTCACTCTGTCGCTTTCTACTAAACATTCCGGTTGTTACACGAGTGCTTGGACATATTGGCAACACTTGTTTGGAGTCGCGTCGGACACTGAATTCTGGCCTGTTGTCCTATCCAGTCAATTCTGTATGTCAGCTTTCGCATGTCGGATTCCAGAGTTTCGCATGAGCACGCGATTGTGAGGCCAGCTCGACCGAGGTAAATGTGGGCATTAACCACGCTAAGGGTGGCGTGGGACTAGAAGGCGCGATCATTCATTCAGCTTTCTCAATCATGAGCGATCCCTCTCAAGACACTATATAAGGTCCTAAGCCGTGATATGGCGCTGTCTGCTCCTTATCGTCCATCCTTCCGGATTCCGTATATTCGACAACCATGCCGGCCTTACGCCTTGGAAGCATTGCGCCTGATTTCGAGGCTCAGACTACCAAGGGTCCCATCAAGTTCCATGAGTGGATCGGCGACTCATGGGTCAGTACTCCCTATTGCAGGGTCGAACTCGGGGCTGATCAATTTGCATTTCAGGCAATTCTCTTCTCTCATCCCGCTGACTTCACTCCGGTTTGCACTACGGAGTTGGCAGAAGTAGCTAGACGGGCACCAGATTTCGCCAAGCGCAATGTGAAGGTCATTGGGTTGTCCGCTAACCCACTGAACGACCACGACAAATGGGTTGATGACATCAACGACTATGGTTGCAAGTTTGCGCCTACAAATGTCCAGTTCCCTATCGTAAGCCTCCATTGATGTCCGGATACAAGAGCCAGATAACTGAGGCCGGTCGTAGATTGCGGACCCTGATAGGAAGATCTCCGAGCTGTACGACATGTTGGATGCACAGGATGCCACCAACGTCGACGCAAAGGGCATCCCTTTCACGGTATGGCATTTCTTCGCGAAGACATGATGCCGTGGCGACTAACATTGTACTGTAGATCCGGACTGTGTTTGTTATCGATCCGAAGAAGATCATTCGCCTCACCCTCTCCTACCCTGCCTCTACTGGTCGTAACTTTGATGAGATCCTCCGGTAAGTCCTTCATGTACCTGCAGGGTCCGTTACGTATTAATCTGTTGGGTTAGGGTTATTGACTGTGCGTAGCTCGTTCGCGCTCGAATATAACTACTGACTTTCCGCCTAGCCCTACAAATTGGTGATAAATACAGGGTGACCACGCCGGTGAACTGGAAGAAGGGCGAAGATGTCATCGTCCACCCTTCGGTCTCCAATGAGGAGGCCAAGACCCTATTCCCCGACTTCACCATCCACAAGGTATTATTGCTTTCATCTGCCATATGTGGTTTCTTGCTAATTTGTCGCAGCCGTACCTCAGGACAACCCCTCTTAAGGTCGAGTAGAAGGACGTGTCGGTGAAAATTGGAAGAGTGTAATCCATGTGTAATTGTATTCCTCAGATAACACACCATTTCCTCGAAAGCATACGTATAAACTTGTTGCGATGACAGTGTGGAACGAAAACCTCGCTCATATCGGCATGAGAGCATGTAGTTCCAAAATCAATAGATCTCTGGGTCATCTGCCGTTACCATTCGCAAGACATCCCGTCTGTTTGATGGCCCGCCACAAGCCACGTGGTACCAGTCAAGAAATGAGTGACGCGTCCCGACACGCGTCTTTGGTACTCTGAACAGTGCTGCATCCCCTCGTTGCTTTCATCCTCCTCGCCCTACAACTTGAGACTACGCTAACATGGCAACCGACGGAGGAGCATACAGGTGAAGTGCTCGTCCTGCTGCGCTACCCTTCTTCTCTCATCTGCTTAGGGCAGCTACTCTCTTACCGTCTTCTCTCCGAGCGGGAAGCTGGTCCAGATCGAACACGCTTTGGCAGCGGTAGCTGGTGGAACCACAAGTCTAGGAATCAAAGGTGCGTGCTCTCCATGCTGTTGGTCGATGCAGATTGAAGCAACTCTCCTCGAAGCATCGAATGGCATTGTGATCGCTACAGAAAAGAAGACCTCCTCCATCTTGATAGACGACTCCATGCTGGACAAAGTCTGTGTGATCTGCCCAAACATTGGCATCGTGTACTCTGGCATGGGTCCGGACTTCCGAGTGCTCGTGGCCAAAGCCCGAAAGAGTGCTCAGGCTTACTGGAAGATATACGGCGAATACCCTCCGACACGGGTCCTAACGCAGGAGATTGCCACCGTTATGCAGCAAGCAACACAATCGGGGTAAGTCTCACACATGGCCGGATGCGATTAGTCTAGACTCACCATGTGTTGGCAGAGGCGTGCGTCCGTACGGTGTCTCTTTACTTGTTGCAGGATGGGACGTCAATCGCGGCCCGAGTCTCTACCAAGTTGATCCTTCCGGCTCATATTGGGCGTGGAAGGCATCAGCCATAGGCAAGAACATGGTGAATGCAAAAACTTTTCTGGAGAAACGGTTCGTCCCTGGTTCATGCTGCTCCCAAAAGTACCGTCGAGCTTAACTTAACCCTGTCTTATCATGAATCTCGCGGCTTTAACGACCCGTTAACAGCTACAACGATGACATCAGCCTAGAGGATGCTATCCACACGGCCCTCCTCACGCTCAAGGAGGGATTTGAGGGGCAAATGACAGAGAAGACAATTGAGATCGGGGTTGTGACCGTGCCTACGCCCACGGAGATCGATGCGGAACGGATGGCCGGACCTAACGATAGGCCAAAGCCTACATTCAGGAAGTTATCGGAGGAGGAGGTCCGGGACTATCTGGCTCTATAGGTTTTTCGGTTCCTGCGCAAGTGTTGCTCTGGAGTGATGACAAGACTGATTTTTAACCCCTGTGTATTATTAGGAAATATTGTCAGAGCTTCGAATGCAGGCCCCTGGTGTGCTGTGCGTGAGACGTGGACGAGATTTGCTTCCGACTTCTCTCCTTCTCCGAGAAGCGCCAGTATAGTTGACGATGAACAGGTGACGTTCCTCTGGCTTGCCATTACGAATGTACCAGCACCCCCCTGGTAATCATACTGAGCCCGGTGCTTTCGCCACTATGTTTCTTATGCATAATTCTGCTTCTGATCATTTAAGGGTATAGTGGCCGGTCAGACGCTGCGGTCTGGCCGACCAATCTGGCATGCCTAGTGAATCGGTTTTGGTCAGCCATACTGTCCACTTGACCGGTGGGTTTTCTCAGGATATGTAATGCGTGCCTTGCGTAGAGAGCACGAAGATGGGCATCTCTGTGCGGAGAAAGTTTGTCCAAATCCAATTGAGGCAACACATGGAGGTCCCTGCTTGCGTGCCCTTTTCGCTCGGACGAGATTCTTCTGTGATCTTGATCTGGTCCGAGCTTGGCGCCTTTAATGGGGTGAGCAGCCATTCCTCCTTCAAGCGCTTATGGAACAATTCTGAACGCGCACATCCAAAATCAAACACTATTTTGGTTCTCGAAGAGATCCTCGGACAAACCCGAAAGGGGCAGCTGCTAAACTGGAAGGCAGGTCAATAATAAATGTTGGACCTATGCACCAGTTCTCTGACCGTCCAAGCACCTCACTGATTGATTAGGTTCGGGCCTCGTTGTCACTGACTCAGCTCTGGCTCGACCATCCGTCGATGCCATGGAGTTGCTGTAGCTCAGCTCAGATCGTGATTATCTGCCCGGACTATATAAGACGGTCCTGTTCGGCCAGGCAGTCGCCTGCATCGCCTCTTCGACTTCTAAGCACGGCCGAGCCAATCATCTGCAGCTGTGGCGTAGTCTAGTTTCTATTTCCAGTCCCACGAATATCCGCCTGGACCATACACCATCTCTTTGCCTCGTGCATCGGGCTGTACGGGACCCAGCATCACTCTAACGCCCACTTTTTGCCGTTAAGTAATACTCCTTCTACGATTCGCCATCGCAATCCATATATACAGCCAGTAAATATGGTGAGTCCCCATCCTGCCGATCCGGATTGCTTTCACCCAGCAGGCATAGGCGGACAAGATGCGCACACCAGCCACCCAGCGATCACCATCTACACGGACACCGCCAGCCGCCGGAGGTAAGTCTGGCACCATCACTACTCCGATCGACCTGACCTGCCTCCAGTAGTGACGGCCGATGGTGTCCCAATCATTCCCTTGCGGCGCAGGAAGACCCAGTTAGCCTGCAACGAATGTCGTCGACGACAGGTCAAGGTGGGTCCCTCTGTGAAAGTAGCGTCTGCATCGGGCGCGTGCTGATGGCCCTCGTTTAGTGCGAACAGCTGCCCCCGGGATCGCCGTGTAGCCGCTGCAAGAAACGCGGTATCAAGTGCGAATACTTATCGAATCGTCCGGCGACCGCCGCGGACCCCGCTAACGATGAGAGCCGCTCTTCCCATACGCAGCATGTCGAACAAGGCCGAAGCGACGATGTCCAGTACAGCCCGTCGAGCCCTACCACCCAGTTGCAGTCGGATAGCCAGCCTTGGGATAGCTCGATGGCGACTTGGCAACGGAGCACGGAATCCCCTCCCTCAACTTCACCGCAGTATCCGCTTTCCTATTACACGGGACAGCCACAGGCCGGAGCCTCCTTTGGCTATAACTACTCGGCGTCCCCTACATCTGGCTCCTATCAATCCGTGAACTCATACGGCCAAGATGTCGTGCACCCGCAGGCGCATGGTGGGACAGGATATGTCATTGACCATGGCCTTGCTTCGCCAGCGGGCTCTACCCAACCTCATAGCCCTACAGCGTACGTGAATACGGCGTACGCCTCCCATGGTCAGGGATACCAAGCCGGGAATAGCAGGAGCGGCATTCAGAGACAGGGCTATGTGCCTCCGTCGCCGGAAGCCTATCCGTAAGTCTTCATGGCTTGGCAAGTCCGCGCATCTTACCGGAATGAAGCAGGCAGTTTCAGCCGAGCAGTCCAGCTTATGACTACGCGCCGCAAGCTGGGAACGAGCATACCGGGGCTGTTCCATATAGTGCGCAGGGATACTACGATCCTGTAGTAAGCAAATCCTCTGTGATGTGATTGACCAAAGTAAGCTAACCTGGGCCTCGCAGACTAGGCAGTGGCAGAATTAGATCGGATTAATACCCGCCTTAGCATACTCTGTTGATATAATCCCACCTCTCCCTATCGAATGTCCCGCAATGGTTAATCTAGTCTGGAAATGACACGCAGCCGTCTCGTCTATTAGCACCATCGGTTCAGCACTCGACCGACGCACGTATCTTTGTCTCTCGCATCCCGTCAAAATCCCGAGGATTATTGCTTCCCACGTGGGCAACGGCCGCGTCATGCGCAGAGATCTCTTCCACAACTCTGATTTGCAAGCGGTCTTGCGAACGTGACGCACACGTAGTACCCAGAGAGCTGGTCGGGCTGAGAGAACTAGGTCCCTGTCGACGTTGAGGGATGGCGTAGGCGTGTATTCGGTGAGAGTCCGGCGCCGTGATTGAGCAGACGTCACGGAAAGGAGCAGAACAAGCTGCGCCGCTGCTAGCGCCAAGTTGAATTCGTGGATTACCCTGTCTGAAAGCCTCGAGACTCGGGGGCCAGAGTGGTAGTTGCCCGAGGAGCCATTATCATAATCGATGGCGAAGATGCCGGGATTGAAGAGCCCGCTGGTCTCCTTCAAATTTCGGTCGCTGTGTGGGGATGAGGAGAGTGTCAGCGGCTGCATCAGCACGGATTCGCAGTTGCGAGGTAGTTAATAAGTGTGCTGCGGACAGGACTGACATCATTCGGACAGACAAACCCCGCCAACGATGATACTGCGTCCGTGAAACGCGGGTGGGTGTCCAACGTGGCAGAGAAGGCCGCGCAAATATTCAATGCAAGTGATCCTGGCTGTCGTGGGTAGGAGCAGGATGCTCAGCAAAGAGGGCGAACACTCTACAGTCAGAAGCTTCGGGGTCACAAAATTTTACAAGGCGAGCTAGGCGGGTGGTTCGGTGGCAAAACTGGGGCACACTACCTATTAGGCAGAGCGCAGTATCTTCGCGAAGAAGCTGGGAAGTCTGATAGGTAGTTTCGCAACTTCGAGATTCCGTAGCCTGCGTCCCGTCCTGGCAGAGCGAACAGCATGGATTCCCATGCACTCGCCATTCGATTTCGGCTATCGAACATCGGATGGGCCACGGAAGGTGTCGTCGCAGGTTCACACAGTCAGAACGGGTATCACTATGTTCGCCAACAGAGGCTCTCATTTGGGGCGAAGAGATCCATTCATTGAGCTAATATCCGACACTCCAGTGGGAACCAGGACAACTGCCCGAAAAGGAAGGAAGGAACCCCGCGCGGACCTTTTAGCCTCGAATTTGCTTCCGTCCAAGTTGGTAGCTTCGTTGCTCGTCTCTGCTGCTCTCTCCAGACTCAGGGTGCACCTGACAGCAGTGCTTGATCTATAATTTCTCTGTTTCAAATTCTCCTGGCTGAGCAGGTTACCATACTTGGAATTCGTTCCTACCAGTGGCAGACAATGAACATGCTTGGAGGAATTGAACCTGGCAATGCACTTGAACCTGGACCTACGACGAGTTCCTAATTTTGGGGCAGGTTCACCTATCTTCGTACGGAAATGCTATCCATATCCGTCCGCGACTCATAGTGCGCAGTGCCGCGTCAGAGATTGATCAAACAGTTGCTTCATTTGCTGGCGAATCCGCGGCCACGGAGCAGCCATGCAGCTGCATGTCTTGTATCAGTCTGTACGGTCCTAAGTTCCGATCAGGCGGCGCGTCAGACATCCACGACCTCGCGCCTCGTGCTGGCGCCAGTACCGACACTAGACCGTGTTTCTCGCTCTTCCCTGCACCTCATTGACTTAATGTCTGCCCTTACCCTTCAAAACCCTCCTCGTATAAAATGGACGCGTCGTCAAGCGTTGCACCATCGTCCTCTACATCGCGCTACGCTTCTACAGTACTTTTCCCTTAATAGAGCGCCATGGCGGAGACTGGTATGGCCGTACAAGGTGGGTCAATACTCGTATGACCTATGCCCGCAACCTAACTTTTGCTTACCCGTTCCTTCCTCGCGTAGACACCATCGAAGAGCATGCTATGAATTCCCCGGTTATTCCCTTGCTCAGACCAAAGGTTCGGAAGGCGTGCAGCGAGTGCAGGCGCTCAAAGTCAAAGGTGCGTACCAACTCTGCCGCTCCTTTCGTCCGCCTAACCAACTCCGCGTTCAGTGCGAGCAAGCTGAATGGCCTTGCAAACGATGCAAGCAGAGGGGACTGGACTGCGACTTGCCTCCAATTGATTCCAGAGGGAACGGCCACGCTCCCACACATTCAGAGAGCAGCGCCAGGCCGCTGTACTGTTCGGTACCGCGCTCCTTCGTCACAACCGCTTGGGTCCCCGTGCCATCATCTGCTACTCCGAATCCCATCCCTCCCTCGCCAACCTCGCCAATGCATTCGCCCATATCCCCATATCCCCAAGATCGCGTCCAGGTGTTCGCGCCCAATTACCCTCAGCCCATGGTGGACAGCGCCTCGGTGATCTACCAGGAGCCAGTGGAGTATTCGCCACAAAACGATGCCTACTACGCGAGTATGGTAGACGCGCGAGCGATCTCCTCTATGCCGCCGTCCCCAAGCGTGTCGCGCGCCTCGCAGCAAGGGCCCATGTTGCAAAACTACGTCTCGACCGGCAATTACCGGTATGATAAATCCGTCCTTGGGGAGAAGTGAACATGACTCACTTTATTTTCCAGCCTTACTTCATCAGGATATGAACCGTACCGTATGAGTGAAGAAGAGTCTGCCTTGGCTGGTACGTCTATCCAGTATTTGTTCTCTCACTCGCACCTAAGGCACCTTCAGGTCATGCATGTGGCCAGCGCTACCATACGGCCATGTCCACTTTGCCTCCGACGTCCTCTAGCAGGAATCAGGACACCGGTTTCACCGCTCAGGGAGACCATCCAAACGGTGCCAGTGGATCGGGGCTCTATTACACGGCGCAGGCGCAACCGACCTCGGGGGAGCACTGGACGCACGGATACGTCAACTCCCCCGACGCGTCCACCGGGACGCCGACTCACGGGTATTACCCTCACTACCAAAACATTTCAACGCCGATAGACAACCCTCCGGCTAGGGAATCTACGTGCTTCTACCAAGGGGATCGGCCTGCCGTGCCGCAGGCGCCCTACCCGTTTCAGGGAAATCATAGAGTTCTGGAAGGAGGTTGCGACCTCCAGCGGTAGCGGCCACTTGCCTGCCATTCCATGCCGTCGGGAGGCCAGGTGTCAGTGCGGTATTGGTGTCCGAGAGAAAACCGTCATAAAGGATGTCCCGTCCGTGAGGCATCTCCTCTGACGCTAGAAAGAAGAGAATTTCTGTGACTGATGCATGTTATTTAAGCTTAATAATATCATTATAGCGCCCACGTACCATTTAGATAGACATAGAGGTGATCGGCTTAATATTGACATAGAGGTGTGAAGGCGTTGTAATAGTAGATAGTGTTTGCCGCTGGCGGCTTACGTCCGGGAATGAGATTGACCATACTTGAAGCATGTTCAAAAGCTGGGAATAGATCAAAGACCGCACGAGGCAATAGGTACTGAGTGGCGGTCGACGAGGAAGGAGAGAAGACAGGCACGGAATTTGTGTCCGCAGTCGTAGTTCGAGGACCGAAGGGCGGGTATTGCCTTTCGGCCTTGCCCGTATAATAGCGTTACTAGAGTGGCGCATGCCATCGGCGAGACGAAAAATAATCAGATGATGGAGAAGGATCCGTGCTCCAATGGACGGCTCCGGCCAGACTTCGTGCTCGATTCTTGTCGCAGAAAGGGTACCTTGATACGGAAAACCCCGTGGAAGGCCCTGAGACATGGCCTGTGCATCCTCGAAACAGACTGTCGACACGAAGGTGGTAACGACCCATGCACATGTGTTCTGCCACGACGGGGACACTATATCCAGAGCAGTGGGCAATATGAGCATAGATATCTCGCATCACTGTACGGAGGGGTCAGTCAACCCGCGACGAGCGGTTTTCGAGGACTAAAATAGCTTGACCGAGGAATGGAATCATCCCCCTTGCGGACCATCGCTGTGCATGTGCGTGTACCGCGACGTAGTTTGGGGGAGAACAACGGCCTGTTCCGATTCGGTAAAAACCCAGGCATATCCACGAAGAGTCTAGTCAGTATCGGGACCGTAGTATATTCTCCCATGGTCCGTGTGAGCTGATATGCAGAACTCTGGAAATGACAGGTTAATACAGCAGACCGCTGTGTCCGAGCTGAAACATCAGAGTGGAGAAGCAGCCTGGATTTTCCCACGGAACCGACGACGCTTCCTGATACCATCAGTGCAGGTAAAGACGCGCAACGGCGAATCCTGTCAAGAAGAATTATTGTGTCAGTCATGGCTGTGCAGAGAGCGTTGGATATCACACGGAGAATATCCTCCCTGACCGAGGTTCTTTACAGCGAGCAGGACCAACTTCCGGCACAGCAAGGGCACGATGCCCGCCGGCTCCGCACCCTCCAATCAGCAACCTCTTTGCCACGGAATTTCCCTCAATTGGATATGAAAAGCGCAATATATGTCTCAGTTGCAGTACCATCTTAGCGCCCGTCAGAGGGCCCTGGATCGACCCTGCGTATCGCCATGGCGCTCCGAACGGACTCTTTACTGTTATCACGATTTACTAGGAGTCGAACGAGCAGAAATCGTCAAAATTCCTATCTAGGGCGATCCTCCGTTGGTTATTTTCCTTGGCAAATACACATTGTTTTCGCCTCTTCATGGCCACTTCAGACGCTGCAGGTCATGGGTTTTATACACCATACGTTTGTACGCTAGTCGACAAAGATGTTTGTAGAGACCGAACAGATGGGGGCGACAAGTGCCCCGGGCTTTGCCGAACTGACGGCCAAAATTCGTACTCCGTGTTATACCAAGTAGGACCCATGGGCTGGTTTCTCGCCAGGCAAAATAATCTTTTTCTTCGCAATGTCTACCCAAAAAAATCGATAGGCATGTTTAATGAAGAAGATGGCAATATATTGCGCATGAGAGCTTCTCATGGGGCACTGCGCCTGCAGCCACTGTCGATATCGAGCGGAGTTACAATCACCTCTTGCCTTGTGCTCAACACATCCCCAGATCTCAATATTCAATACTCAGTACTCAGCGGCTTCTCAGTACTACTCAGTCCCGGTTCTCGAACATGTCGACGCGGAATGCCGCCCAGCGAGCTTCTTCCCGGTGGCCCTGAGCGCAATTACTCAATGCGCAGCCCGTAATTAAGAATGTGCGCACGAATCTAGCCGAATCTCGCGAAGCCATCTCCAGGGACATCCGTCGACGTGATCCGGGGAAACGCCTCGAGGCCGTTATTTGCTAAGATGCAATCTATGCAGTCATTTGTCTTGTGCCTCAAACTGGGAAAATGCGACTGAGGCTGAAGTCGGCGTTCTTCCCGACGGTTTGTGCCATTTGAATGCGCTGCACCGATCCTAGCGCTTCTGTCCCAAAAATACCGCGGTGCAGCTGCCCCGACCAGCTCATAAAATGCAAGACTTCCCTCTGATGTTGCCTTCAGACTCATCCCAGCAATGCCCAGTCCCGAGGAGAGAAGTCTTCCGTCGTCGTCTGATGCTCATATTCCAATTCCTAGACTGTCCCCAGGCGATCACTACGTGATTCCAAATCGGCGACCGAAAGCACCCGCGGCTTGCGACCGCTGTAGGACAAGGAAGGCAAAGGTCAGCCTATTCCTATATCGAGTGTGCCACCCACTCATGTTCATGCTGAAGTGCGAGCCCACCGGATTATCTTCCGGGTGCAAAAAGTGCACTGAAAAGAGCCTAAGGTGCAATTTCAGCCCGCAAAAGAAACGCAAAAAAAGAAGCGCGCATGCCGCCTCCTCAATACGCCAGTCAGGCCAACCCACCGCGCCTGAGTCTCCCGCGATGCTGCCGTCTATGACTCCTCACGGCTCCTACGGTGTACGACTCGACCCGCTCGATCCCCCGCACACTCTGCCTCCCTCGAGCCTCGCCCTCGGAGCAGGTCCATCCTTACCGCCCTACAATCCAGGGGCCCCTCCAACTCTGTCCGCAAACACCTATTTCTTGCAGCCGCGGGACGTAACCCCTCCGACCCGTTCTCAATACGCGTATGGCATCAGTGCACAGGTATGATTAGATTTGGGTAGCGCAGCTTAAGCTGTGGGGTCGCTCTAACCAATACACGAGGCGAATGTAGATCAATTCGGCATAACACCAACCCCAGACGCAGCGTATCCCTCATTCGCTCCATCCGCGGAGTGGCTGGACTGCCTACCGTTAGTCCCTACTATCGATCACTGGAGCATCACTGACAATGTGTTTTGTTTCAGCTACTATGCGCAGTCGCTCTCATACCCTTTTGACCCTTCCTGCAGCGGTAGCAGTGGCCTGCAGCGGTAACAGTGGCATAGCGGGCAAATCTTCAGTCAACCTAAATTAATCGCCTATCATATATCGGTACTTTGCCAGAATTTTAAGTCCTAGATAGCCTTTAAAAGTAGAGATGCTGCCACTCATGTAATAACCTTCCTCAAATACGGGGATTCCAGCAAGCTGTGCTTATTCTGACGCACGAAATGCGTTATGCTGTGAATACGCACAAGTGCAGTGGCCTTATACATTCTTACCAAGGAATCAGCGATCCGACAAGCGCTCTCAGGGACGAAACAGTCATAGATGGCGTGTCACACTATTCGTACAGCAAGGCGTCCAGGTTATGTACAGAGCTTTACTTCTTCCATAGATCTTTTATTGCACCTCGAACACCCACTGCCTTCAGAACGGCCAATCCAGCTTCTCTCCAAAGTTCCAGTGGACAGCTTTGATGGACATGTACTCTTCGAGGCCGTAGCTTCCCAGCTCGCGCCCTGAGAAAAGCAGAGGATACCGTCAGATGACTACGGTCGTATATCATCAAATAGGGACGCACCGATGCCACTTTGTTTCTTGCCACCAAAGGGAACGTTGTTGTTCAACATGTTGTATTGGTTCACCCACACCTGTGATACATGAGGTCAAGGCCGCGACACATTTCAGGAGGATAGACTCACTGTTCCAGCCTCAAGGGCAGACGAGACGCGCATGCACTGGTTAGCGTCGTCTGCGAAGGGACGTCACTACCACCCATCATACTCAGAGACAGAGCTTTGCACTTACTGGAGTGCAGCCCCGCACCGAGGCCGTAGCTGGTATCATTCGCCAGCTCGATAGCCTCTTCCTCGGTTTTGAATTTAGCAACAGCGAGCACAGGCCCGAAGATCTGTCAAGGATACCAGTCACTTCGGTGCGCACACAAAAACCCGAGACGGCAGTCAAACCTCTTCGCGGACCTGAACAAGGGGTTAGAATATCAAGCCGACCCAGTCTTGTCCATTACTCACGATTTTCATGCTAGGCTTGACATCGGTAAAGACTGGTGACATTCGCGACCATGCGTCAGTGGCATAACGGGTGGAGGTGAGTTGGTGATATTTACTTGTAGGATCGACATAGTACCCCTTCCCAGGTCGCTTCTCTCCTCCCGTAAGGATCTTCGCGCCTTCAGACTTGCCAGACTCGATATATGACCAGACACGGTCATATTGTGCCTTCGAGACCTAGATCCACCGGTAACACAGCGTAAGCGCGTCTTCAGAGACGATAGACATTGCGCCAATACGATACTCACGACAGGACCACCACTAACGTCGCCAAATCCGTCCCCAATCTTCATAGCACGAGCCTTCTCAGCCAGCAACGTGGTGAACTTCTCGTAGATAGTGTCCTGGACGAAAAGACGCGAGCCCGCCGTGCAGTCTTGGCCAGAGTTGTACAAGATCCCCAAGGCCGCCCAGTTCGCAGCTGACAGAGACTCTTCACATCAGGGCTTACGCTGTATGAAAATAAAACCGCAAATGCCTTGCTCAAGGTCCGCCGACTCGAAGATGACATGAGGGGATTTGCCGCCGAGTTCCAGGGACACCTATACGAGAAATAGTGTGAATACGTTGTATGCAAACGCATAACCAGGCGATCGCGCAGTAGACGGCTTAATCCGCCCTCGTCGGCCGAACGCAAGAGGTACCTTTTTCAAATTACTCTTCGCGGCGGCCTCCATAATCTTCCTGCCCGTGACAGTGCTTCCAGTGAACGCCACTTTATCGACATCAAGATGGCTGGAAAGGGCAGCTCCGCCGACCGAGCCTAGAGAGGGAACGGTGTTGAGGACCCCGGGCGGGAAACCGGCCTCGATGAATAACTCCGATAGTTTCTACGCAGCAGAAGCGACAATAAATTAGTGGATCGCCGGTCGTAATAACAATACTGCGCTTACAAGAGCGGTGAGGGGAGTGATCTCGGAGGGCTTCATAACGATAGTGCAACCGGCAGCGAGCGCGGGCGCGATCTTCCAAGACCTGGCCAGAGGATCGTCAGGGTGTCTCCAATGCCGTAACAAATATCAAGAAGGATATTCCACATACCACATATTGATGGGATAGTTCCATGGTATACTGTGGCCGCAGCGACGGAGGAGATCGACGGTCAGGAACGCAAGCAGGGAGGGGACGGAGGGGAACGAACATCTGACCGCAGACGCCAATTGGCTCGTGGCGCGTGAAAGCTACTTTGGTCTTGTTGTCGACTTCGATGGTCTGACAGGCGGGAGCGTCGTTAGCGTTCCAAGTACACGAAAAAGGGAACTTTGCCGAATCGTAACGGTAGGGTTCCGAGCCAAGGCAATAGCCGATGCACTAACCTGACCGGTGATTTTGTCCGCCCACCCAGCATAGTATCTTACGCACTGCACCGAGTCCCCGATGTCAAAGTCCCTATTGTCCGCCGTCCAAAGAATTAGCTCGGCGTTCTCCCGAGCATGTCGTGGGCTTGTCTAGAACAGAACAATGCCACTTTTCAAAGAAGCACGCACCTAGCTACCCGCACAGGCTTGCCATTGTTCAACGTTTCCAGCTCCGCCAGCATCTCGGCATCCCTCTCCATCAAATCAGCAAGCTTGTTCATTAGCCTGGAACGCTCGAAGCCTGTCACATTCTTGCCCCATGTCGTATTGAATGCCTTGCGTGCGGCGGCGACCGCGACATCGATATCGGCAGCAGAACCTGATCGGCCAGGGAGGTCAATACTGTGCGAACCGTATGGCCGGCGCATCAAAGAAGGACAGAGGAAGGATCGTATATTCTCGTGTCGTCGCGCGATCGCGCAGCGAAACGCGAAGCACAGCGGTGCATAGAGCAAAGGCGATAAGCGACAAGGGGTTGTGATGACTGGAAAGCGTCTGATACTTCCGAGGTAGTACACACCTGCTACTATAGAACAGATCACCTCTTCGGTCGCTGGATTGACAGTCCTACATGAGATCGATGATCAGTATTGAATCCGTCTGCTCTCGGAGTTGCAGGGACCGCCGTACTGGATGGTATCCTTGGAATCGACCGACGGCACGAATTCATTATTGATGAAGAGGCCGGTAGGGACGGCGATCTTGCGCCCTGTGGCAGGGATGGTGATTTCGACGGGCTGGGCCATTGCAGTTGTATCTGAGAATGTCAGGCGTCTAACTCCAGGGCTTCTGGTGGTGGGTAAGACAGAGAAGGCAAGAACCGATGCGATTTTAGCAGAGAACAAGGGCATGCAGCGAGCAGTATCTAAGCGCGCGCTTAGATCCCATGGCTCTTCCCGGTGCCGGCGTCGTGGCTTATGTAATACATTACCCCACTCGCTGAAACTTCATTCAGGGATGGCTGAAGCTCTTGTTTGCTGCGTCGACAATGCCCTGCGACATCGAGGATGTACTTGCAACCTCCTCCGACTCATGGACAGACCTCCTCTTCAACCGCTGATGCGGGCGAAGATGTGGGCATCGACCGCGGTGTCTCTCCGCAGCGAACTGCGTTCGTCTTCACCTCCTCTCGGGCTCCAGTTTCGCCCGATGCAGTAGTCACTCTGCCTTCTCGGAACCAACCCAGGCTTTCTTATCAACAACTGCGACACCATAGCCGCGGTGCTTATGATTACAAGCAAACTATACCAAATCTCAAGAATGCTATGGGCGGATTACCATCAGGGTTCATACCGCTCCATCCACCGTCGCTCCTGACACCTGGGCAACCCTTCTCCACGCCATCCACACCGCATGGCTCTACCTCCTTCTTTGATGACAATGTCATTGGTATCAGGGATGCCTCCTTGATCCAGGGTGTGCCTCCCGATCCCAGTCCAGGCGTGGTTCAAACTTCGCCATCAATGCCGATTTTGCCCCATCGCCCCAGGTCATTACCGTTCTTGCCTAGCTCGCTGTTACCCATGACGTTCTCGTCATCTTCCACGCTTGCAAAGCCTGATATCAAGGGTTCCGAGTCGGAGAAGCGGACGGAGTCAGCCAGCGTCGCCGCAGACATGGTTACCCAACATGCCTCGGAAAGTAGCGAGAGCGGTCAGTCCATCGAGAAATGGATGGCTGCCTCCAATCAGAAGACGGTGCTCCACGGCAGGGCCAGGGCCCAGTCCACTGTCCCCCGTCGCCCTAGTCCGCCCTCCGGTCCTGAAACCGAGCGTAACCTCAGCCTGAGTGAACTATGCGAAAGTCTCCACTTTGGAACGCCAGCCAAGACCGGCTACCAAGCCGCCCATTTTGCTCCCATGCTATCAACACGCAATGGCGGGGCCGCGGGGTCCAGAGCGGCCTCGCGGTCTGAGGGAGGTGCCCCTGAAAAGCATCGGATCGTGCGTGCATCGACTGTCTCGTTAATAGTCCGCTGATGCCCCATTTTCGCTCGCTAGAAACCAGAAGACACTAGATGACAGCAGAGGTATTGAAAGTACCTGGAACCGCCGTACATCTGGCCGTCTGGTTCTGTCACCGGCGATGGTATTACCGACTGGTGACCCATGAAGCATGCCTCGACGGCATTGCACACGTACTTGTCATTACCATAGTGAGTATATCGCAGGGCTACAACCTTCGCAGAGTTTCCTCGGCGAGTGTCTTTGATCATTCCGGAAAGTTCTTATCTTGATGACAGCGGTCTTGTATAGTAGTCTCGTCCATCACAGCAGTTTTAAACTACAGTAATCAATTATGTGCTTCGCTTCACTGGACCGCCTCGAGGTGCGCAGCGTGAAATAATGAGGATGGTAAGTTCTGACGCCGTTCGAATCAGTGGGGCTTGAATGTCGATTTTTACGGCGCGCGGAGTCCCGTTGCGACGTTTCGAAGGAGCTTGTTGTTTACGACACGAAGGAACGAGATACCAGACAATAATACCGTAATATCGAGACCTTCGCGAGCCAAACTCAAGGTTCTGTCCTGGCCGGGACGCCGTCTGGCTGTGTTCCAACTCGTACAGTCCTCTGCCTAAATAAATGGTTGCAACAGGCTCGGGAAATGCCCATCTATGATGTACAGCATAACCCGCCCTCCTCAACCGGTTGGCCACAGGGAGGTCTACAGAGAACGGGACGGAGACGGCGTAGTCTTGTGAAGACTTTCGAGAGCGCTGGCAGTGGCTCCCGAAATTGAGGATTCCCACGCAGCCACCTGCCTGATGAAGTAAGACTTGACGAATCCGGCATAAGTGAGTGGCTGAACCTCTTCGTATCCTGGCCCTAGGCTATCTGTAACGCTCTCGGACGGTTATATGCACCTGCAGGAGACCCGATACAATTTCAGTGTCTCCAGGTCAACTTCCATAGTTGTTCCGGGACGCTGATCCAGCGATTCCCTCGGTGTTAAAGGACAAAGGGCTGAAGGACGACACTGTGGGGATACTTTCGAGTTGAAAGGAGCCTGTAGACGGCGCCGAAAATGACACATGTCGGAAACTAGCTCGTCTCGTATTCTGGCCATCATATGATTGAAAATTCAGCTGGTTGAAGCGCGTTGGATTGGAAGAGAACGCTCCGTGTCCGTGGGATGAACTACGGTGGCGAGATGGCCCAGGAACAGGATTGTCTTCGACTGAAGGGTCAAGAGGTATACCCTGTGTCTGTAGTATAGTCCCTGGTTCCTCTGAGACAATCATAAAGCGATGGTACATGTTGCCAGATGAATACTACAACCAGGGTAAAGAACGGACTTACTTAGAAATTCTTGAGCTCGAGCGCGAGATCTCTCGATCAGATGTAAATTACTCGATTGAGTAAGTCTTTACATACGGAGATGCCCGAAAAGCTGACATGCGAAGCTTGGGGGGGCCACTGCCAACGCTATCGGGACCCTACACAAGTCTCCCTGTGAACTCCCGTTGCCCGCCTACTCGGAGTCACTGAGGAAACGTCCGCCAGCAAGTCTAAGACGGCGCAGATTTCGCTACATCTTGGATCTGCCTACGGCGCCCCATAGGAATCTCTAGATATTCCGTTCTATCGGTTGAGCCAAATGTGCGCCCATGAGAGCGCAGCGCTTACGCGGGGCGCGGCCCTGAATATTGAATAAAGGCTGAAATGGATCTTGGGCGTTGTTCGCCGTCGCTGAATCGGATCTGATTTTCGTGAGGCTATGCTAACTTTACCTTCATGAGCGAGCCGAGGGTTCGATATATTTGCTGGATTGCGACCAGGATCCGTTGTAATATACGTAACGAAAGATGTCGATGCGCTGCAGTTGCTATCTCCTGCTTCATTAATTGGGAATGGCGGTAGCGGTACTTGGGTCGATCGATGTGTCCCTTTACCGCCGCACCGCCGCCGTAAGTACGGTAATCCTTCCTGACCCTCCCGACCCTACAGTACCCGAAGCGTCGCACGTGGCATTCCCGTTTGCTCCGACCCAATAGGTGTCGGCCGCGCGCTTTCCAATCGCAACTTGTACTCTCCTCCAATCCAGCTCCCCGCCCAAGCATGCAGTCCATCCTCGCCCGCTCTCCTCTCCTTCGCCAGCAGGCCTTCCGCGGCGCCCAGCGCGTCCAGGTCCGCCTGGCGCACGGCCACGGTCCCGAGCATGTACGCCCTCCGAATCGCCTCTCATGACGTCTGCTGACCCCAAAATTGTCGTGGTCAGTCTGTCCCCTTCTCGTTCTCGCGCAAGCCTGCGTTTGCGACCAAGGTTGCTCTTTACCTCGGGTTCGGCTTCTCTATCCCTTTTGTGGCTGCCGTGTTCCAGCTGTGAGTCCGTTCATAGTGCGTCCTATCTTTGGCGTAGGTCTCCTGACCCAGCTTTTCCAGGCAGAAGTCAGGCGCTGGTGCGCAGTAAAGGACTGGCATGCTGGGGCACTAGAATTCGCGCTAGACCAATAGACGTCATCACCCACGTAGAGGAAGCATACTCGGCCTCATTAATCAATACAATCCCTACTCTTTTACACCTGGTTCTGGGAGAATAGGAGACGTCGTGAACCCTTTCATCCTGCTAGCACTGCCTCCACCACCTCGTCATCACCCTCGTCCCGCCATATATCCTTCAGCGCCTTCTTCACAGCATGGCGAACTTGTGACTGCAACCGGCAGTTGCAAGTCCGTCTCATGAAGTCTGGATCACCTTCAAGAGCGTCTAGTGCGCAGAAAGACGCCCTCCTCGATGCACTGAAGCTGGAGGTTGATGCCGCAGCCGCCAAGATGGTGTCATGCACAACGACTGATAGTCGGAAATTAGAATGAAGAGTCATGTCGGCATCAGTGAGACACCAACCTTCGCAACGCGTCATCTGTTGTCTGCCTTCAACTATCTCTTCGGAAGCATCTGGTTGTACCTGCTGCTTTACCATCTCGAACTCGTGGCAGCCCTCAGCTTGGAACAGCTCGAACAGAGTTTTCGTTGGATGATGCGACAACGTCTTCAGGGTAATGTGCTTGTCGTAAAATGGCCTGAGGACCTTGACAAAAAATGCTTCAGATCCGACAGGCGAGAAATTGTCGGAGATGTATATGGCCCCGATGATCGACTCAACGACGTCTGACAGAGCCTGAATGACTCGGATTAGTACGAACTGGCAATGACTCGAAAGGCAACGCCCTGACCTTTGGAGGCTCGATGTCCAACCAATATTGCCCTGGAGAACGACCCTCCAGATCCGCCTCCGCGTACTCCGTATCCTGTCGCACTTTCAGCTGCGCTTCGTACGTCTGGATGCTGCTCGCAAGCTCTTTCGACTCGAAAAGAAGATGTCGATGGAGACCAGACCAAACACATAGGGCAGCAAGAGCCGAGTTGGAAACCATGGCACCCTGGCAAATTAAGGAGGTCAGAGTTCAATAGGAAGAAGGGTCTGGCATAGTGATATAGCCTACTTTCAATAGTGTCAATCCTCCAGGCGACAGTTGTGTTTCCCTGAAATACAGATGACGGATTACCACTAGCAATGATTGTAAGCCTGATCCACCATGCAACCTGGACATGACCTACTGAAGTCAAGAATCGCGTCCCCGAGGAACTCTAGACGTTCGTAGGAGGTCATGTCGTAGCCTTGCACGGATGTATGCGTCTAGCACCAGTCAATAAGTATAAAAGCATTTGCGCATGGTGAACTAGATACCAAGGCTTGAGCAAGAAACTGGGGGCGCTGGAATTTATGCCCGATGATACGCTCGACAGCGTCGATGCGACCTGGTTTCAATTTCGAGACCGTTTCCGGCGCGACGGCCAGCGGCTTCCTACCAAAGTCCTCCCACCGGTCGATACGCGGAACGGGTATGTTGAGCGCTTTGGTGACTTTCAGAGCTACCTCGCGACCGCCGGTCATGTACCCGGCTCCGATTATCGCTTCCGCGACGTCTGCTACGGCCTATGTATCAAGTGAGCTGTGAAAGGAGATGACGCGATGAATATACTTGCTTTGTCTCCCAACCATTGAATGCCCTGTTCATCGAGCTGCCGTTTCCGCTTTGACCTTTTGGACTTCGCCGGCACGGTTTCCGGCTCGGCAGGTGAGATAGGTCGGTCGGCGGCGCTAGGAGGGTTTGCAGCTCCCTGCTGCTCGACAGTGCTGGGGCCCGGCCTGGTGTTGTCCGAGTGGATGGCTCCATCGAGAGGCTGCCACAATTTAGCCACAAAGGGTTTTGATTGAATGAACGGAGGCAGCCCAGCGCTGTCTGCGTATTCCAATAAGGACTTGTTACTAATGATTCGCTGCCGCGCGTGATGGAGAGCCCCTTCGTGTTTCTGCGGATTTGTCACAAAGAGATAAACCGAAGACAGGTATTTGAGATAGGCATCCCCTTTGTTGGAAATGTCAGCAAGATCATTCGAGGTCGAGCAATTGACGTAAATCTGACCTAACAGCTCTAGACGTTCGTAGTCAAACTCAAACCCAGCAGAAGGTGCGGTGATCGCTGTATGCAGCAAGTCTTCGCGGAGGCAGTGATCGAACAGCTTCGCGTTGAGTTCTTTGACGAGAAGCATGTCATTGATTCTTCGCGTGATTGATGGTAAGAGAAGTGCTGTCCGGAATGTACTAGAATAGAATTACCATCAGGCGTTACCTGGGTGCTGTGATATCCGCACTGACCTGGCAGGGATAGTATGTTTGACACATAGCTCCGGAATGAGATCTGTCTCACGACGGTCAGCAACGTTGTGATGTGTTGTGGACAGGGCTTACATTTGGCAGTTGCCTTGGTTGATTCGGTCCACGGTCGTGTTGAGGGATTCAGGCGGTTAAGGAGGGGAGACAATCGTTTGATCTCGATCAAGGGTTGTTCGTGGCTCTTCAACCTGTCAAAACCCTTACGTCGCGCTTCGCAGTAAGCCACGAAGGTTGGGTATCCCGCTTCGCGCTATGGCGGAACTCGTCAGACTGGAAACAGAGACAACTAGGGAAAGCATTCACAGGACTGTCAGTCGGTGCACTCAGTGGCGACAGGTCGCCTCTGACCGTGTTCACCTCATACCTCCTGGTAAACTCTACCCATCTGTCTTGGATGACGGCGTCCTCCACGTCCTGCTCGACCTCTTGGACGCTCCCATAGCGCAAAGGGATGACTGCCTTCTCGACTGCGAGCTCTACTTGATTCCAAGGGATATCATCCTCTACACTTGGAAGTACTATGCTGTCGGCCGGGCTTGAATGCGCTTCAAGCCATTTTCGGTCCAGAGGAAGCAGCAAGTAAGGCATGTTCTGGAGCGGGTAGTCCATGGCCCTATTCATGATACCTTTGCACACCCTCATGGTGTAGGCATGCGCTTGCCGGAGCTTCTCCCCATCGAGAGTAAGCTGAGCTGCACGAGAGAATTGGACAGCTATAGGGACGCCAATGTAGAAGAGCTTGGTAGATGAAAGAGAGGGTAGAGGCAGCCGCGTCAACATCACTATAGGCCCATGGCTGGACGCTTCGTCTCCGCGCACGGAGATGACGGTGGGATATACATGATCCCATCCAACGGACCTAGAGTTCAACCAGAAGTCAGGGCACTTGCGGGGATATTTTCGAGTTCCGTTATGCGCATTCTGCTGGTGGTTCATCAGGCGTTGATGCTCGGGATCATCTATACGAACAACATGTGTCGGCCTGGGGAGAATGCGGTAATCCAGGGAGCCGAGCTCGCCGAGTTCCCGACAGGCGTTGTAACACGCTAACCGACGAGCATGTGCAATGGAATCACAGGGGTCACCAGTAACAACGTGCGACTTGACCCCAGGAAGACGTATCGAACAGACGTATTCTGCTTTGTTGCTCTCCGACCCGTCCATTCGCCGATAGTGGAAAATAGTACTATTCTCTTCGTGAGAGGACCCGGATCTCGCGAGGAAGCGGAGCAAGACGGCCGTTGCATCACGGTGATAGATTCTACCGCTCGTACACGGATCGGTTATGCATGGTCCCATACAACCCGCGTCCTCGTCGTCCGACCGATAAGGATCGGTACTCTCGTGGATGGTGGATGGTGGAATGGCGCCTTCTTGACTTGACATACGAAACATCCATGTTTTGACGGCAATTGTGGAGGGAGAAACGTCGGATAGTATACGGCGATGGACGTCATTTCCGTTTTCGACCAAGTGGATGAGATGGGGGTCAGGGCCTCGTAAGCATGCACGAGAATATGCATAAGAGACTTGACTTTCGAAGAGGTCAAACCTGAAGGGACGTCAGCGTTGGTTAGAAAGCATAGATACAACTGTACGAACCGGATTACCACGTCCACTTTGGGGATATCGAGGTCTTCCATCGATTTTGTGGCTAGGAGCAGATTGTATCGCCCTTCGGCGAAGTCGCGCATAATGTTTTGCTCGAGACGCACATTAGTTAGACATGAGAAGAATATGTTGGCAAGCTTACCTGCTCTTCTTGATCATGGCTGATGAGTGCTTGAGGACGGATGAAGGTCGACAAGTCCTTGACCATGCGAATCAAGTCGACTAACACAGCGGCTGTGATTCTGTGCTGCACTGGTCCATTTTTTAGTTCATTGCCATCACCAATGTGACCTTTCACACACCGAAGACTATGACACGGAATTGTGTGCCTTGGGCTTCAAATGCTCTCAGTATCTGTACTAGTTTGGCGAACTTGTCGGACACATTCTTCTCGGAAGAAAGTGCGTCTAGATTAGGGCTGGTGTAGTGCCAGTCACGGACAATCTGACGAAATAGCTCGTCATCAATAGGTCGTGCAGCAAGATGAGACTGTCCAAGGGAGTCTTGGGCAATCTCATCTGCACACGCATACCGCCAAACCAAGTCGGAGCCACAAGATCCAGCAGCGTGTAGAATATCACGGGCATACCGAGGCCAAGAACTCAAAGATGCGACCGGGGGCTGTATTGCCAGTACGCGCTTCAGGAGAGTAGCTTCTTCTGATGGCGGGGAGAACTCGTAGAGAATGACCATCTCCTTTGGAAGAATCACATCAGCAGAGACCCGCGGCTGAAGCAAGCTGGTTGCAGGCTCGGACTCGGGGCCTTCTGCTTCCTTACGCCTTTTGAGAGGACGCTCGGGGGTAGCAGAAGACGCGTCCTCGAGCTGATCCAGCTTCCTCCTTTGGTGTCTCGGTAGAGCAGCTTCAGTTTGCATACATCCCTCGCCGTTATCAGGTGGAACCGCTGGAGTAGCGTCAACGGGAGCACCTGGCCAGCTAGTTCCACTTGGCTGGGGATCCTGGTTGTCCTGAACATCCGTCGTCGCTGCAGCCTTCGACTTTTTCCAAGCCTTCTTCCATACGCTGAGCATGGTCAGTATGAGATATGTTGCGAGATGGTGGGCGGAGTCAAGAACGATGGGGGCTTTCACTGCTTTAAGCTTTCGACTTTCGAACTTGAGGGTTGTGGCGGTGTTTGCTATGTTCCCGATTTTGGATCTGACTGTGTGCCTTAAACCAGCTTGAGTCAGCTCGAGTGCACCGGCAATCGTACTCGTCTGTGGGCACTGCTCAGTTGCGAAGATGCGCAGTGCTAACAAGAACTCTGTACGCTTTCAGCTCTGCCTGCTGTGGCGTTGTCTCCTTTGTCCCCCTTGAAGTCTCCGACATTACCTGCGCCAAATGGCCATGAACTTTGCTCCAATACTCTCGCATCTTCTTCGTCAGTTAGACCAGCCAGCTGACTCTGACCCGGTTTCCAAAGCCAAGCTTGGAAGTGACCCTTGTCTGCTAGCCCGTCTGCCGTCTTCAGGTTCGTTTCCCGCTTCACCTTACCTCCGCGTCGTTGACGTCAGTGAAGCATTCATACAGAGAGACGCGGAACGAGAAGCACCCTATGCTATTATCAAACAGCTCCGCAGGAGTCCCAGCCCTACAGAATCTCAGCCGGAAGAGTCATCGGACAAGGCGGGCTCTCCGCGAACTAGGAAGAGTAGCGCAGCATCGACTTCATCTTCTGGGTCACCGACGAAGAAACGGGTTTCTGTCCTGAACAACGCATCCAATTGGAAGGGGCCATGGAAAGATCCAGAGGTACGAACTAGCATTGATGCGTGTGCCGCGCCATCGTTTAATCGTATTCTACTGTAGCCATTCGAGGTGTATCGTGCAATCGAGAAGAAAGACATTGTTTTCCTCATGGAAGTACGGGATCGTGCATTTCATGTAAGACCTATCGACCTTCTTCGGAAGTCCACGAACAACTGAGCCTTTGATTAGTTGCTCCTTAGGAAACACGGCAACTCCACACCTCTGGTCCACGCGATGCGGATAGGACGATCACATCAGGACGTCCAGATCATTCTACTCGGAGCGTTCTCTCGATGGATCAACCATTTATCAGACGACGATTTCTCCGAGCCGGCTACCAAGACTCTCCTGAAAGCGCTGCGTGTGTGATTTTGCTTTCGTTGCAAGACGGAGGATCTGAATCTCATATTACCTAGGCACGAATCTCAAACTGGCTATTGATTACGGTCTTCAAGCGTCGTATACCGACTTAATCGCCTCCTTCCTCCAGACCCTGGTCATGAGTGAAGGAGACAGATGGGTGTATTCACAAGTATCTTCCGTGGCGACTGCACTACGGGCCGGCACTGCAGAGAAGCCTGTGAGTACAGCTGAATCTGCCGTGAGGAACTTTGCGACAAGGGAACTGGGAAAAGCTGAGGCGATAGCTGCTCTCGAGGACTAGTGAGTCGTGCGAGTTCACCTCCACCTCCATTCTAATAGTCGGTCTCCAGTGTGGCGAATGCTACTGTCGATCTGCTTATGATGGGCGCGTGGTCGATAGTCCTGGACTCCATTGAAGGTGAACCAATACCGGTGCGCTCTCTCGTCCGCTCTTGTATCTCGCTGACTCAGAGTCAATCGTCTCTAAGGTCTGGTACTTCGCCCGAGACGATCGAGTCTATAAAGCATTCTGCCAGCGAATAGATGACAACAGTGGTGTGATCCAGAGAACCGCTTCCAAAAGGCTGAGGTGGCAAATTCGAGTCTTGAGAGCAGTCCTGGAGAGTCGTGCCACTACTTATAGGGTAAGATTGGAGTTATCGAGAAATGACTCGTGCTAACTCTCTTGCCTCAGCGCAAAGTGGAGGTCCTGAAAGAGGAATTTGACGAAGGGCCAGGGGTCTGATATGCGTGACAATACCTACCTCTATTTCTTCTCGCCCGTATAAGGTGCTGCTCGGGTATAAGGTCGCTACCCGTGTTGTGGCGTATTATCGGGCGTATATGGACATCAGTCCTGCTCTCTGTTATGATTGCTGTCTTGCGCACCACCCCGTTGGCTGTTCACGCAAGGCAGATCAAGCTTTCATAAGATGCATCAAATGCATCGTTCATACGCAGGAGACAGCTTAAATGGATTCATTGTCTTTTGCATGCATAAATGTAGTGTATTATAGGTTGTAGTTTATAGGGATACAGGTCCTAAAACATATCACGTTGTCCACTGTGGCCCGGTCTCAGTAGTTTAGCTTCATACCCGCCCACCAGACCCAGCTGAAGACAATACCCAAACTCAGGACAGCGGGCCCTAAGTCGAGCTGAACAATGGTATAGATCCATGCAGTGGCGAGAGGTGGACACTGGAAGCAGAGAGGTCAACATATCAGGGACGCCGAGGAGAGCTTCTACTCACCTGCCGCATGTTTGTAAGCCAATTCCCTCGGTTGACAAGCCAGATCAGTCTAATTCCGGAAGCTAATGACATCAGGAAGAGGATGAACTGCGTTCGCCGGTGCTGTTTGTAGCGTATCGCTGTGGCTATTGGTTAGATTCGAACCAAGTCGGCAAAGGTCAACTCGTACAATAGAATACGAAGATGGACAATACTACAGGGTATCAGTGGAGATACAATAAAGGACAAGAATTCTGCATACTTGGGACGCCGGAGACCATGCGGTTCACTAGCTGGTCGAACGACGGACGTTTGCCGTATTGATAGTGTATCAGTCTTCTCGCACGTCAGACTTCCAATTGCGACAAGTACTCGTTGCAACGTACATTTCCATCATGAGAAGAAGAAACGAGCAGGGCGTAATGTAGACAAGAGCGTTAAATATCTCTTCGCCTAGCGATACACCGTCCTCGTCCTCCTCTTCTACGCCCGCCGGTATAGACGAGTCTGTCTTCGCGTCAATCTTGCGCAGTATACCTGACTGATTGATTATGCGCCATTGCTCCTCTTCGGAGATATCTAACTTCTGTTCAGGCAGTTTGGTAGTCAGGTTGGCCTTTCGTTTTTTGGCCATAGAGTCCAGCAAAGAGATGCCTGAGCAGCCACAGCCACAGTAGGCCATGTGGCATAATGTGGGAATGTCATGCACGTGGTCCGGTACCGCGTTCATGACTACGCGCTAATTAGAACGCGTTATGTGGTCTTATTTGTCCCTCTGTAACAAATCGCGCTCATTCCGGGCGCCCCTCTGTTCTTCACACTTCCTTTCCCACTCGCGTCAGCCTTAATCAATTAGGCTCTTCGCCACCCAGTGCGTGATGGACTATAAGGAGAACATCGCTGCGGGCACGGCCTCGCGAAGAACAATGGGCAACGCGGCATCAGTAAGCACAATGGGCAACTCCTTTAATAGCGCGCTTCTTGACGCGTCTGGCAGTCGTCTACGGCGCCTTCCATTAAACGCGAGCCTACAGAACTCAAGATCAAGCCTTTATCTCCGACAAACTCTATTGACGCCTTGCAGAAAGACACGAAGGATAACATCAAGCCCGAGCCCATAGATGCTGCACGCGTCGTGAGTTAACTCCGTTTGGCTTCATACTATTTATCGGGTGAGACTGATTGCCACTCAGTTCTTGGATAGAGGACTTCCTCTACCCGGCTACCTCGCAGCAGAAGCAGGACCATCCAACGACGCGTCTAGTAGCGCCTCGGCACCGAAGAAGGATGAAGGCGAAGACGTGCCTGTTCCACTCCATGAGGGCGATGATGTTCCACAAGCGCAATCTGCCCCTCGTACCGGCTACAAGGTCTATGAAGCCTCCGACGATATCCCCTACTCGCCCGAGACCGCGCTCAGTGAAGGTACTAAAATGGTCAAGGCTATGAAAGCCAGTATCGACAAGATTGAGTTGGGCAGCAAGTTGCGGAAAGAGGTATGGCTTCGTGAGATAGAAAGGTACGTATTATTGCCTCGTTGTATGCGCATGAGACTTACATGTATGATGCTAGTCTTGAGAGCCAAGGCTCTCCGACTACCATGATCGCCATTTGTGGAGGTATGTCTTGCTACCTCCAAATATAACAGCTCTGACGGCATCCGCAGCGACTGGTGCTGGGAAGTCGTCTATCTTGAATGCTATCCTTGACGGTATGCGCTAGTGACCCGTGATGTTATTCTCCCTGATCCGAACCCCTCCCTTACAGACAACATTGTTCCGACTAGCGGAATGAGAGGTAAGTGGTTTGCCCAGTTTTGAGCCATCGTCGGACATCGCACTGAATATGCCCGCAGCATGTACCGCGGTCGTTACCGAGATCGCCTACCATCCCAAGAAGACGGTCAACGCGGACGTCTCTTTCTTGTCGGAAGCCGAGTGGAAGCAAGAGCTGGCGGTCTTGCTGGATGACCTTGTCGACGAGGATGGCAATCTCAAGAGGACGAAGGACCTGAAAAGTGATTCTGGTGTAGCATGGCAGAAGGTATATAGATATACAAACAACTAGCCCGGAATTATGGCTCACTGATTCCAGGTCCACGCGGTCTATCCATCGATCGAGGCAGAAGACCTTATCCGCATGACCGTAGATCAGATCATTGCTCGCGATCCGAGTGAGTACCTTTGCTGGCTTCACTCATGTATTTTTCACTTACCACCGTCCGCGGCAGAAATTGCTCGGATCTTGGGTACGACCAAGAATATCGTCGCAAAAGATTCGACAGCTTTCGGGAAAGAAATTTCCAAGTACATCGACTCCAAGGACCAGAAGCGGGGTGACAAGAAGAAGAAGGACAAGGCCAAGGATAAAGAGGAGAAGAAGGATAAGTCCAAGGGTCAAAGCTTTTTTGACATGCTCAGGGGCGACGCGAGCAAGAAGAGGGAAAAGGAAAAGGATGGCGGCGACGAAGCCGCCTTCTGGCCTCTCATCCGCCAAGTCCGTGTCCGCTGCAATTCGGCTGCGCTCTCGACTGGCGCTATTCTGGTCGACTTGCCCGGGGTCGCTGATGCCAATGCCGCTCGCAACAATATCGCGAAGGAGTACATGAAGAAATGTGACTGCATCTGGATTCTGGCGCCAATTACGCGAGCGGTGGACGACAAGACTGCGCGAGGTGAGTTCCACCCGGCCGTCCGACATGCGTGCCAACTGAACAATGATCCAATAGACTTGCTCGGCGACGCATTTAAGATGCAGCTGATGAGTAAGTCCTAGTTATTTTCATTACTCCGCGGTTACTGATGGTTTCATTACGTTTTAGTGGGTGGGTATTGTTGCTTCAAGTTGGGAAGTAATAATTGACTAACGTAATATGGACTGTGCATGAATTTAGACGGGAAGTGCGTAGACCTCGCTTCATCGTACTTCATTCAACTGACCTTTTGGTTTCCAGCTACGACGCACATGCCATCACTTTTGTGGGTGAGTCTCTTGCGACAATGAACGAAAGCAAACGACGTACTGAGATCCTCTATAGCCACCAAATGCGACGACATCTCTTGCTCCGAAGTCATACGGGCTCTCAATTTGGAGGACGAGCCTGATCTGGTCGAAATCGAGGAGAGAATCGATCTATGCAACGACGATATTGGGGAGTGGAACAAGAAGAAATCGGAGGCCGACAAAGTCGTCAAAGGTTAGTGATTATCTTTCCAGTGACCTGACGAAGAGTGCTCATTTGCATGTTCCAGGTATTGAGAAGCAGTTGAACAAGATCCGTGAAATCCGACAGGAACATGAGGACCATGTAGAAGCACTGGAGAACAACCAGCCTTTTACTCCTCGTCTGACCGGCAAAAAGACCTCTAAGAAGGCAGCGGGCAAGAAGAGGAAGAGTAGCAGCGGCGGGAAGAAGGGCTCTCCCAAGCGCCGCAGGACCAGTGCATCCGACGATGAGGACGATTCCGACGCCGATATGGACGACGATATCAGCAACGCCTCCGGCAACGACTCCGACGAAGAGAGCGGCTCTGAGTCCGGGTCAGGCTCGGAATCCAGCAGCGACAGCGAAGAGGAGGAAGAAGTCACGGTCGAATCGTTGAAGGTGAACATCAAGGAAGCCAGTGAGGCCATTAAGGTGGGACGACAGCAATTAACCGAGGCTCGCAAGACGAGAAAGGAGGCCACCGATATGCTTGCTACGTTGAAGAAGAAGCAGGCTGAGGCGCAGAAGGAGAAGAATGCCTTCTGCGCGCGGAAGAGATCCGAGGTTCGTATCTGGTGCCAGTCGAGTTTCTTTGATGCTTAACTAGTTGTGGCAGTTCTCTCGCGATGTCTTGAAGGAAGACTTTAGGACTGGTCTGAAAGATCTGGATGGTACGTCCATGGAGCCTCCGAATGCGCCGGGTTGTTAGTAATGACCTACCCCCATGATCTAGATGCTGAAGCGGAGCAACGGGATCCAGACTCGTTTGACCCTACTGTCAACATCCGCAGTAAGTGTTATACCATCCATGCTCTATACACGCCTCACCGAACATGGCATGCGCCCAGACTATGAAGAGATTGACCTGCCTGTCTTCACGGTATCGTCGCGAGACTACGTCAGATTGACTAGTAAGCTTCCTTTACCTAACAAAGACTATATGACCTGACAGCTGTGCAGACCAAGTGAAGGGAGACGGTGATCCCGCCTGCTTCTCCAACGTGGAAGACACTGGGGTCCCTGCGGTGCAACAGTGGTGCCACACCTTGACTATCAGTTCCCGAGAGCGCGCCGCTCGGAACTTCTTGACCCATCTTAAAACCTTCGCAAATGCCGTACGCTCGTATGTCGAGGGTATTGGGGAGGTTACGGAGATCGACAGGGCAACGCTGCGGGAAAAGTGGGAATCGACACCCCCCGACGATGTTATAAATTTTAACTTTGCCGACGCCGAGTATGATTTCGGCGACTTAGGCAATTTGGGTGGTCTCTATGCGATGAACAACAAGCCTGCCCAGAAGGTGGATGCATATGGTGAACCAACTGGTGTCACCCCTCGCCTTGTCAAAGTACGTAGACCGTGTCTGTGCCTCGCTCTCGCTACTCATAGCTGTTCCAGGACTTCGCCAAGATCATCGACAAGACGGTGGAGGAACTGCAGGAACGGTTTAAGGACGGCCTCGAGGAGAAGATGCAAGCTGGTGCTGAGCAGGTAAGTCTGCTGAGAATCGTCTCGAGAGCATCCGGCCTAACTAGACGCATAGGCAGCTGCATCGGCTCTGGATACCTCAGACACTTTCGCGAGCACCATGCACTGGGCCACGTACCGGGCTAGTAAGTAACCGATATTCCTTCATGATGTCGATATTGTTGACCTTCCCGCAGCTCTCCGCCGTCATGGATCGTTCCGCCAGGATCTGAATGTGGAACTCATCAACCCAATGACGCGCAACATCGCTAGCTCCTGGAGTAGGGTGTTCGAGGGTGACCTGTTTGCCACTTTCGATGCATCTACCAAGGCAGCCATCAAGAAGCTGGTCCAAGAGGTAGAGGAATCTGCAGCTGTTGCGCTCAAGGACCGCGTAAGGAACCAGGCTGAACTCAGCTTGGAAGAAGCCAATGTCTCTCTGACGAAGACACTGGAGACCGTCCGCGAGACCATGAACGCTCAACAAAAAGAGATCTCTCGCTGCTTGGCGCCACATGTTCAGGATCAGCTGGTGGATGGGTACGATCGTGCCATGGAGGAGCGAGGGCGAGGAAGTGTCGCCCGACAGAAGGTCTGTCCGTCCTTCCATCAGGCATCGACATGTTTCTCATGCTGTGATTGTTCCGTTAGGCGGTCTTCCACGACTTCATTGACGACGTGAAAGACGAAGTTTTCACGGGCGGCGCGGACGTCGTTATGACTCGTCTGACGCAGGCATCCAATGCTGTCGGAGAAGCCCTGGAAGAGGCGCTCGCAGCCTTGGCTGAAAAGGTAAAGTAGTACGAGGTTATGAAGAGTATATCTCTGACATTTGCACGCAGGTCGAAGTCAGCTTGGCCGTCCTGTGGGAGGGCCAGCGCGATGACCCCGCGGCGGTCCGCAAACGTCTCGAGATGGTGAAGCAGATGATGGAGATTACTAGACAAGTGCAGCTGTGGCTTGCAGCTGAGGGCGCTCACCGTTCGTCATCCCCCGCGTGAAACAATTCTTCTTCCCTTCTTTGCGGCTTGGATATCCCTGTTTCCCATGCCATGCGTCCATGGTGGAGAGACCCTGGCGTCTTTCCGTTATCCTATTTCTGGTCTTCGCCTTGCTTTCACGACCTTGGAATGTTATCAGCTTATTCGCCTTTCTCGTTATATCCTGTATTACTACTTACTGAGCGTTATATTCGTCGTTAGGACTCGAGTTGCCTAATTGCTGCTGTACGTTATACGCTGTTATAGAGTTTCTGCATTGGCTTTCCGATTTGAGGAGTGGTCTCATTCGAAGTCTCGATGGTCGTAGTATGAAGGGAAAATGAAACGATTGCGAGTAATCTAGCCAGCTCACCGATGATCACAAGCCCGTTCTGACGTCCACCGCGAGCGGAGGCTACGGAAATATCATCATGTATCCACATCGACAGCTACCCTAGACTTAGTTTACAACCTTATCCACAGAGAAGCGTACGAAGGCGCCGGGTTCTCTGTGAGCGAAGGTACGAGGGCTATGAGGACAACGTGGCTGGACGCGTACAGGAGTGTGGCACCGAACAACAGGAAGGACAGGAAGAATAGATCGAGATCCGCCACAACATGATGTGGCCATCTGATATAGAGTTCACTTAGAATCAGTGTACACTCCAACTTGGAGCTGCTCATAGTATGGCTAACGTGTATTCGGAGATATGAAGTACGCTCCCGCTATCGTGGCTGTCATGCCGGCGTGAAGACACGACGACGACTATCAAGCTTCCTACTTAGAGCATAACACGGAGGACTAACACCGAGTGATGAAGATCAACTTCATGGCAGAGACAAGTTCGGGAAACAAGGTTGTCATAGAGCACCTGTCCTTATCATTACAGAAAACAAAGCAGTAACCAAACTACGATCATACAGCTAGTGATAATGATGTGCGTGAGTAATAAGTTCGTAAGAGCATTATACTTCGTGCGGGATTCGTACAGCGTGGACAGGAAAGCATATGCGAGAGATAAATACGTGTTCCTCCGGGCGTCCTAGCCCGGTAGGAGAAGACTATAGTAGACTCGAAGACGAGCTTATTGCGACGGGATGCCGTCAAGGAAGCATGATGAGAGGAAACCGGTTCCAACCGTCCTTCGCGCGAGATAACCATCCCAACATGGGAATTCAAGATCAGGCAGTTGAGTTTTGAGGTGATGGACATAGACCTATTTCAAGACGCCTGTCGCGATGGTATCTTCATCTGCCACCGATCAAACTCTGTATATCGGCCTGCCCGAGCGGTCGACTTCGCGGCCAGATTTGGCGTCGATGAACCGCTCGCGGCTGTGGTGATGACTGCGGGCATCGTGGTGTGCCCAGGGACCGACGCCGAGCATGCGACGCAGGCGGTCGGCGAAGGAGAGGTGGCCCTCGGAGTAGCGACGCTGGCGATCCGAGTACTGGCGAGCATGGGAGGACGCGCGGGGACGGGAAGCTGAGCGTGCGGGCTGCCGAGGGTGAGATCAGCTCATGTGGCAGAAGAAGTGGAAGACGAGATGCTTACCTGGGCATGCGCGTTACTGTGCCGATGGTGTTTTCTCAGGTCGACGACGACCGGAGATGAGGTGCTGTGGTGTCTTCGATGGGAACCGTGGACAGTCGCGTATTGTGCGGGGCTCGCTTGGCCTTGGTAGCTCGTGCTGTACGTCCGACCGCGCTGGTGCGGACTCTGGGGCGCGTAGTATTGACCACCCGCGCCAGCTGAGCTGTACTGACGGTGGCGATGACCACTATCGCTGGTCGTATAAACGACCGGCTGGGGGGAGTGGTACGCGCTCTGCTGAGACGGGTAGTAGTAGGATGGGGCGTGGGCCTGCTGAGACTGGGAGCGGTGGTGGGACGGTGAACGGTAGTAAGACATGATGATAGCGGAGGAGGATTGATAGCTGACTGGAAGGAGAAAGATACGGGGATAGGACGATGGGCAGCATTGTTTTATAGGCCCCAGAGGAGACGTCACACAGTGGAATGAGACCAAGCCAGAATGGAGTCCGGAGCCTGCCGTCCGACGCCCTTCTTCCCTGCCACTCCTTCGGGCTGATCTGCTATATCGGGAAATTCTCGGTAAGCGCCCGGGAAGACGCAAATCCTGACATTCGAGACCTCCGTCGTCCGTCCAATACCAGAGCACCTCGCGGCTCAAGGTTTCTGTTGCGTGCCCTTGCCATGCTCCATCTATGATCCGGCCTCTGCTCGCATCAGGAAAACTTAACGAAAGTCTCATGGTTTTGTACTTCTGGCTGTGTTTCGACTCTAGAGGCTATGCGGGACATGTCCGTTCCGCGTTCTCTATCTCACCAAATTTTGAATATCGGGAAGGCACTGCGAAGAAGAACTGCTTCCTTTGCATTCTCAGCGAATCCGAAGCCTACGTTCAAAGGTCGTGTCCGAGACGAAACACATTGCACGCTCTCCGACCCCGAGACCGAAAATAGCTGGCTGCGCATGCCAGAGGCGCTGTGGTTCTCCTGTCAGCATTCCAGGAGTCATTGTAACGAATCGCCCCTGGCTCCACTAGCCCTGGCACGGACGCGGAATACGTGCGAAGACGCGTATACGCCGAACTGAACACTCCGATGCTATGCGAGCGTGTATCCCGCCCTCCGCAGTCCCGTACTTCTTTGGGTATGGACTTTGTACAACGTTATGGGAAGTCCCCGACACAGCTTCTGCGATCAACGCGCTCGAATACATCCGGCAGACAAATCGAGATGGCTTGGAAAGCTAATGTATACGTGCTGTTGGGCTGTATACGACAGTGCACTGCTCTTTAGTGCGCCATTGCCACCACACGCCCGCGTATCCCTCAAGGTGCTCTGCTCGGAATCTGATCGGTATTTTGGTCTATCCCTGGACTGATTGGCTAGTAACAGGGTTGGTTAGGTTCGCCATTTTGTCTGCCGAGCCAGTCCAGTGGCCTTCACACAGCCTCGGACTTAAACAAGCTTTACGAGGATTCAGCTTTCCGAGCTAATCTCACCGCCCGAATCTAGTCTGACGTACCACTAGGTTCTTGGTGGCCGCGTCAGTGGCTCCGCTACGTGTCCTTCGAACTCCTCGGCCATTTTGTCGTGTCACGTAAGTGCCCCGATGACCCGCCTGATTGGAGCGGAGCGCCGAAAGAATGACTCGGAAGTGCCTGCGACCCGTGCCTGTACAGCTTCCGACCGAGTATCAAGGTGCATGTGAACATTAACATTTCTCTCTCAGTCAGATGACCTCAAGGCACTCCAACGAGTTCAATCATCCAGTGATGGCAATGTACTCCAACCGCCTTCGGGCAGCCTTGGGCACGCCGACACATACGTATTCTCAGTCCGAATCCTCCACTTTCCATCCGCCTCGTACGTTCGTGACCGGTATGACCTACATAGCCCAATTATCCTTATCCACCCTTCCTTAGTGGCCTCCCGCCACCGTTAAGTACTGATCCGCAATTGCAGTGCATCCCGCTGCTGTACGTTCCGTTCGACTTCCACTCCTTGACTTCCTATTCTTCCTACCCCTATGGCGCAGAACTCAGCTGCCTCACGATACATGGTTTGTTCGCGTCGCGGCGTGTGCGTGTTGTGGCGGGAGCGGGACGCCGCCTGCACTGCAGCGCTATGTCAAATCTATCCGGCTAGAATTGTCCAGGACAGTGGGCCAGCGCCTACTGCTGTAGAGTACCGGAGACCAACCAGCGTTCCGAGGTACGTGTTTGAAATTCGACATCTCAACATACGTCCACTTGATGTGCATTCAGATTGTCCAAGTATCGCTTTGGCGGCTGCCACGCTGGCGCGAGCGCTCTCGGTCTCTGATGACACGTTCCGCCTAGCCTCGCTGCGCAGTAGGAATTGCATGAGCGGTCGAACATGCTGTACAGCTGTCTCAATTACTGTATAGGTCCCTTGTCTTTTCCGCAAAGGCAGTTCAAAGCGACCCAGTTGAGAGGGACTGAATAATCGCCGCCGTCATCGGTTCCTTCGGCTGCGTTGTCTACACTATCTCTATACGTCCCAAGTCCTAATTCTTACTAATGAATACGCTCAGCTCCTTAACCTTCTCCTCACCGCCCTCGGCACCATCAAACAGCTTCCGCAGCCCATCCAGAGTCAGATACTGGTGGTCCTCCCAGGCGAAGCCAGGCACCACCACCTCCGTAATGAGGCACCCGAGGTGGTCCTTCTGCTCCTCCGTCTTGGCGGATGCGCGGTCCTCTGGAAGGAGACGCGACATCTTCCAAACACCGGTACCTACGAGGAGCTGGCGCAGCTCGCCCGCGGCGGCGTTTGTCCCCACAATTTTCTTCTCGATACGCGGTGGGTTCGTCGGGTGGATGAGGGTGTATTCGGCGCGACCGTGGTGGAGGACGTGGTATGTCTGTTACCGTATATCAGTCGGGGTTGTGTATCAATCGTCTGCCCTGGAACGTACAACGGACTTGTTCATGTGGATATAACCATTTGGTTCCTCGTTGGTCAGCAAGTAGAAAATCGACGTAGCAAGGGACCTGCTCGCGCCATCTGTCACGAAAATGAGACTGTTGATTCAGTTACTTGCTCTCCTATTACTAACGAAACCTACCAGCGAAAGGGGACGGAACAGTTTCGGTCTGGCGATCAGTTTCAGCAAAGTAACCTGTCCGAACGATTATCAGGACGAGTTAAGATTAGATGTCCCGCAGCGGTCACCTCCTTCAGGATGCCTCTGCATATTCAGTTGCTTGATAACCTCTGCATTTCCAGTCGGATAGTAGCTATACCCAGCCATGTTTGAATTTGCTCTGTCGACTGCAAGCAAAGAGGCCAAAAGACGTGGCACGGTCGCTTTTGACTGCCACTCTGCATCGAATGATCGGAGATCGGGTGTAGCGCTCGATCGCGAGATCTCGGAGAGACCAGAAGGACTTTTCCGGAGACCGAGACGCACGATGGCTGTGCCCGGGACCTTGGGTTATGTTGACGCCATGGGCGAGAAGGTTGGATAAGCCTCGAGGACTGCATCGATGCATCAGGGGTGCTTGCGAGGCCGTAGGCATGGGGGCAGCATACACGCTTCGCCGCAGGATACTTCAGACGCGATTAGGGTACGTAAATGGGGGTAGAACTGGAATCAGTGACTCGAATTGATTCAGAGAGCTATCACCGGGTCAAACGCTTAAGGCAAAGCGCAGCGTACCCCGTGATCTGCAAGGAAATTGATAGACCACGAGTCTGAGTAGAATGTGCTTGTCCTACCCCGAAAAGTCCTTACAGTAGACTATCAGACAGACACGGTAAAGTTTACTGTAATCGCGGGCATGCGTCGAGAAGCTTGATGGCTTGCATCAGAGCTTTGGAGACAAAGTGAATTTGACTTCGACGAAGTATCGCTCCGCATACACGCTTTTTGGAGTCCTGAATACAGATCCACAGTATCTCTGTCGTCAAGTGCCTGGTTTTATTAAATGCCGTGACTGCCAAGGAAGCATCGCGCCGCGCTTCTACTGGCTTCCTTCCCCCTATTAGCGGTTCTTCCTCTGCGCAACTGTGATATCCCTCTCGCATGCTTTACTCTGCCACATCGCGAAGCTCCCTCCCGGCCCCAGCAGCAGAACTTCGATAGGATGGTATAGGAAAGCCCCGATACTGGTAAACCTCTCCCACTGCAATGCGGTGAGTGCCAAGCTGGAAGCCAGGAAGTCGTAGACGATCAAGGCTCGCCCTAGTTCCATCTGAGTTGTCCATGAGAGCAGGTAGCGGAAGATAGCGGCGACTTCAAGCGGAGGTTTTGACGACCACCACCCTTCTACTGGGGTCATGCCGTAGATTGCCGGGTTGGTTGAGTCGTATGTAAGTGCCAGAGCTATCACGCGAGAGACTGCCTGCAGATGCGCGAGGATAGTGGTAGCCGCCACCAATTGCCAGAACGTTTGCAACGCATGAGTAGCGGATTTCTTGGGAAGGAGGCCACGCAACGGTATGCCGACAACGTGATAGATTGGCGTGGAATACATCAAGTGGCTCAGCACGGGCGAAACTTGTAGGAAGGTGATGGCCCATAGAGTGACCAGCTGCAACAAGGTGGAGTCAGGCTTACCCTGTCCGTTTCACTGAACGCGTGGTACCCACCTCAGGAGAGCCGACAGTGATCCCTACAGTTACAAGCATAAGGAAAACTTGTACGAGTATGGCAGAAAGCCGTGTCGCGTTCGGCAGTCCCGTAACACGCGTATTCCTGCGCAGGTACATAATTACCGGTAAAAGCAGGAGATGCGAGACAGCCCCTATAGTAGCTAGAAAGAGGTCACATTGCAGTCCCTGTCATAACAAATTTATTGCCCGACCGATTTGTCCGATTGCGAATGTCAATATCGGGAGGTTTGTTATCAGCTTCGCTAAACCACCTCCGCGAGAGCGGCTCGTCGAAGCTTCGACTGCAGCCCAGGCGATGAGAGTGGTCAAGACGGGGTTGAACAGATCTATAACGGCGTTGCCCAACGGGTCACGGTAGATCGCGACAAAAGCCGGAGTAACGAAGCAATGAAACAAGTCCAGCGGCTTGGACAGCCAGGCGGGGATATAGTGCGACAGCGATGGATAGGCCTCGGATACCGTCAGAAATGGATGCGGACGATTCGCAAGATTGGACTCGTAGACCGCATTCTGGCAGACGAGCGCCACAGGATTGCGCGCTTCCTCCTCCGTGAGATTCTGCGAGGATGCGCCCAGATATGCGATGAGTGTTGCACCAAGTGCGATATGAGCAAGAATACGGCTCCAGGACATGGTTGAAGGTGATTGAGATACCGGTCTCAATTGACCCCAAGCTTTATACACGCCTCAGCGGGTGGAAGCAGGTTCATCCGGACCAGAGAGCCGCAGCTGGTCATCCAGCCTTACACTAAGTATTATCGTACAGTTCACTATGGCACCCAGAGTGTGGAAGAAAGACATGCAATGCCACGCTCAAACCGCGCCTGCCGCCGGATCAGGGTGTGGCAGAAGGTGCTAGATCATGTACAGCCACGTGGAAGCATTGCGTACAGATCGCCGCGTTGCATGTTCGACTCAACTGCATCCCACCTCATCGCATCCAGCTTATCCTTCAGTTATGTCTATATATTCGAACATTGCTCGTCAAATACCACGAAGATGCCGCTCCTTGTACACCCAAGCTGAAATATGTCTACCGTCCACTTCAACATCCATAGTCCCTCTCACGTCGCATCGGGATGCTCACACTACCTCCCAAACTATATCCGATCCTCCTCGACCTAATCAAATCCCATTAGAAGTACCACCTACTACTGTTTCTCTCAATCCGCACCCGAAGGATCCCTCTAGTATACCACTGGGCGGTGGCGGCGGCGACGGCGCTGGTCCTTCGATACCCTCGGGGCCAAGCGACGTTCCCGCCTCCGTCAACCTACCATCAACCCAAGGTCCTCCGCCTGTGTTCCACCACTCTGTTCCACAATACTCGAACCCTCCATTTCATACACATCGTTTCTTCCAAGTGCTGGAGAAGACGTTCCCAACGCCTATTGCACGTGGCTTGATGCGCGCGACAAGAGCGCTGCTCGTGGACCGAATAGGCAGAGTGAGAAGAGATGGTTTGACGACCAAGGATATGGAGAATGTGAGTGTCTGCCACTATGGACCCGTTAAGGAACTCTGATCCCTGAAGTGCATTATTGTGCTGTGTTAGCAAGCCTACCTCTTTAAAGCTGCTCTATCAGAACTCAGAGCAGAGATCAATGTGCGCCACGGCAATGAGACCGGGGCCATCAAGACCAACGTGACCGGCTTGCGACGCGAGATAGACAACCTCAATCAGAAAATGAAAGAGGACATCGGGACTCTGAAGCACGAGTAAGGTATCATTGCTCGCACGCTATTACAGTGGTTGATGCCCTCAGCAAAGGTTGCAAATGGAACTGGACAATCGAAAGACAGAGTACAAGACGGAGCTGAAGAGACAGGATATCATGATCGAAGTAAGTATCATGGCAAGCCGCTGCGTAGCATAACTGAACGCGGATCTAGGATGTCCTGAACAAATCAATTGTGACTCTGGGCGATCTCCGAACCACTATGGAGGAAGTCAAATGGGTTATCATGTGGAGAACAGTTGGTCAGTAACCAGGTTTACAGGCTGTGCACGACCAACTTTCTAATCCTTCCTGCGCAGCATCTCTTGCATCTGTCGTGGCGCTCCTAGTACTGTCTATGGAGCTACGTCCGAAAGCTCCACCGCCACTACCTCCAGCCCCCGTCGAGTCGCGCACCCCTGAAGCCGAAGGCCTCGAACACACGGACTACATCACATAATCGCACTGCAGCGCTGGCTTCACACAAGCAAGAAGTATTGACATATGTATTACAGTATTGGTGTACAAGGGAATAATATGCTCGGGCGATGGACACGGACATCGGCACTACTCCTAATTATTGTTCCCTAATATTTGGTTTCGATATCCGCCATTGCTAGAGATGTAGCGCATAGCCCTAGACCGTATCTAATGAACCCACGCAAATGAAGACCTACATTCTCTACCATGTCCGCACCGTTCACTTAACCTCGAGCTTGTCGAGCTCCTCCGCTAACGCCTCCGCCTCAGATGTGGCGTCTGGTTTGTCCCCGGTATTACTGCCACCCTCCGACTCCTTGCCCTTCGCAGCAGCCTTGGGCGTAGCAGGCTTCTCCTCCTCGCTGCTCTCCCAGTTATCCCTGATCTTCTCCAGGTGCTCCTGCTCCTTCTGCGCCTTCTTCTTTGCGCTCCGCTTCGCATTCTTCGCCGCGCTCTTGCTCAGCGCCGACTGGCCCTCTGTCGCCGCTGCGGCTTTGGGTTTAGAGGTGGAAGCGGAGGAGGGCGCGACCCAGCCAAGGATCTGGCCTTTCGGGAGCTGGTGGGCGTCCATCTGCGCCTGGCGGGTGCCCCGGAAGCGCTTCACGTCTTCCTGCGGCGTGAAGCCCGGTCGGACCTTGAGTTCTTTGCGGACGCTTTGTGTGTTGCAAGATGAAAGGAGCGATCGGGAGGGTAGATGTGAATATAGCAAGCTACGTTGGCCACTAGGAGAGGACGTACGAGCCATCTGGCCTACGTGATTCGGGGATGACACGCTCGAGTGTCTTTGGGTCCACCGCTATTCCTGCTAGGGATTTGTCTGGATTGACGGGAGGTAGAGTAGTGCGCGACATGGCCGTAAATGTTTCGGAGGCTTCGAGCGATGGTGGAATATAACACAGCGGGAGTTCCACCATTTCGAACGTTGCAATATGTTGGTCGAAATAGATTAGACATAGTAAATATATAGGATTAGCTTTTGACGGCAGCCGATATAATTACTGAGAAGGTGATGCAGATGTATAGCAATTTATTTTATTAAATACAACATTGTAATGACATTTAATATGCGATATTTTGATGATATCAATATGTGTTGCAAAATATCACATCGGGCTCATGCTGGTGGCAGATCGCCAAATTTAACATTGAGGGAACGAGAGTATGTGGTAAACAATATTATATTTCACAACTGCAAAAAAGAAAGATAAAACTAAAATATAGAAATATATTTGCACTGATCTGAAAGCTAATACCGGAAGTAAAGCTATAGCCGAACGTCTAAAGGTATTTCACGGCTGGGCCAATACCTTTCGCAAGGTTGCGGAATATATAATTTTCATAACCATTTCGGGCAGTGTTTGCAGCTGATATTATGTATCTTGTAGTATTTATTGAATTATTGTTCAAGTAAAAAGATCTATCGAGTAACATTTAGGGAACTCCCAAGATCCCAAATTTTGTCATGTCCTAAATTGATTGCAGAGGAAGATATATTATTGGCATTATGCATGGCATTTTTATCTCTTCTATACAATCTTGCCAAAGGAATTACAATAGATAATATATGTAGGGAGCTATGAAGGATTTCGAGAATAATATGTTTTGCAGGTTACGGAATCAATTACAAAATTAAATAGATTTGATTTCCATTTTGACTAACATATCGTAACGTCCGAAATGGTGCAACTCCCGCTGTGTAACGGGATAAAGACTGTGATCGCCTCAGACGGAGTTACAAATTCTCCTCTCGATCTCTTTATCTCGGACACTTAGGCCTTGGAATCGCATCCATTTCTCTACTCTCAGAGGTCGTCTGACAGCTTGAATAGCCAGAATGCGCTACGCCGTTCTCGTCTGCGGCCCTGCCGGTGCCGGAAAATCCACCTTCTGCAACGGCCTGCTAAATCACCTCTCCGCCTCGAAGCGCACGGCGCACCTCGTCAACCTCGACCCCGCAGCCAACCCGGATTTGCATGAGTATGAGCCAGTCATCGACATTCGTGACTTGATTAGCCTGGAGGATGTTATGGGTGAGCTCGACTATGGGCCGAACGGGGGACTGGTGTATTGTTTCGAGTGAGTGAGTGCGCTTCAATTAGCTTGGTGGGTTGGAGCGAAGGGGAGGAGACCAGAGACTGATAATCAGACGGGATGGCGTAGATATCTGCTGGAGAATATGGACTGGTTGGAGGAGGAGCTCGGTGGATATGAGGATGACTATCTCATTTTTGACTGTCCAGGTATGTCTCTGCATGTACCGTAATACAGGACAGCAAATGAACTGCTCCCTCATTGGAGGCCAGATTGAGCTATACACCCACCACCCCTTTCTCCCTACCCTCGTACGCGACTTGCAACGAATGAGCATCCGCGTATGCGCAACATATCTGCTGGAATCACAATTCATGGAAGACAAATACAAATTCTTCGCGTACGTCCGACTTTTGTATCCCTCAGTTGCAATACTGATCTTGGAACTGTATAGCGGTGTCCTTTCTGCCATGTCCGCGATGGTCAACCTGGAAGTCCCATGGATCAACATCATGTCCAAGATGGACTTGGTCACATCAAATAGCGACGATCCCGCCTCTGGCAGGAACGGCATCCGCAAACGTAAAGATGTAGCGAGATATCTGGACCCTGACCCTTTACTCATCGCTGCGCCGCTGGGAAGCACCCCCAGTGATCTCGCTACGACCTCCAATCCGAAGTTCCATGCGCTAAATCAGGCTATTGTCCAACTGGTGCGCATTTCACGCTTGTATAGAGTTTTGCATCGAACGATGGCTGACGAAGGTGGGGTATGGCGTTTGTGTTTTCGAAGATCGAGGATCACCCGCTGGTGTCGTTCCTGCCCCTTGACCTCACCAACTCGGATTCAATAGAGACAGTCTTGAGTCATATTGACTACACGATGCAGTATGGAGAAGACGAAGAGCCAAAAGAGGTATGCCCTTGGGTTGTGAACTTGCGTAGTGCCAGGATTGCTGATAAGTCCTCGTGCTAGCCCCACGATCTTGACGAAGGGGACTTTGCAGACATGGAGTGATGTCTTGGCCGACGGGAGTTTGCTGATAGAGGTGTACCAGTACTTCATGTAATGAGAATATAGGCAGCACTGCTAATATCACATTGAGCAACCCGACTGTCTGTCCGGCGTCATTTTTGTAGGCGCTGCAAAGCCTGGACCAGAGGAAGGGAGTGGCCGAGGGAAGACCGGCTTAGTCGGGACACGAAGGCAGTTCGTCTCCTCGAGCTTACTTGCGCGAGCAAAGTTACGACATTGCGGCATTAGACCCTATGATGTGCTGCTTGCTGGCGGGGAAGCGTCTGCTGGAGGCGACCCGCTCTCCTTCTTTAAATTGGTCGCAATTGCACCGGCACCTCTTCCTCGAAAGCGTTTCCGCATGTCTAACTGGGCAGTCAATTAGACACTTCACGATATCAAGCTCTAATTTTCGCTCACCAGTCCCCTCTTACATTCATACGTCGCCTGCCGTAATGACTGGCACTCTTCCGGCAGTTCGTCAAGGTGATGCTTCAAGCATTCAGATGGTAAGTGACCTTGCTTGACTACACAATCCGAGCGCAACAGACACTCTTTGAGAGCGTTCATGAGAGGTTCGCAAGACATGGCGGCCAAAAGCAGAGACGCTGCTTAAGTCAGAGATTTCAAAACTTGAACTTGTCGAAAGGAAAGAGAGCCCGGACCTATCGGGCCGAGCCGGGCTTGCTTTCCATCATGCCGCCACCAGCTTTGCGAGCTCTTATCCGACGCACACCTACCGTCGTGCCCGTACTGCATAGGTCTATTCTGTCTGTGACAGGTTCGCAGGCAGCAGAGTTTCTGAACGGGATTCTCTCTTCCACTGTACCCCTGCAGCAAAAGAATCCCTTCTTTTCCTCCTTCTTGCACGCTCAGGCACGTAGTTCTGGTGTCGTTGAAAAACGAATATATTCATGTTGACTTCAGGGCAGAGTATTATACGATGTCTTTGTGTATACACAGACAGACCCAGGCAAGGGAGACAAAGGCTATCTGATAGAATACGATGCACGGCCATCCGAAGCACCTGAACTCCTCCCTCTGCTGAAACGGTATGTCCTGCGATCGAAGGTCAAGCTACGCGACGTCTCAGATCAGTACGACGTCTGGGCATCTTGGGGATCTGAAAAGGAGAGCGCATGGGAAACTCAGAGGAAGTGGAATTGGGCGAGGAGTGGTGTCGTCGAGCCCGTCTGGGAACCAGCTGAAGGCTGGCCTTGGGGCACGGAAGACTGTCTCATTCGAGACAGACGTGCGGTTGGTATGGGAAACAGAAGGCTTGTGCAGAAGGGTGACAAAGGTGAGGATGATGCGCCAGAGCGGAATGCTTGGCTGATGTTGCCTCAATTCAGCACCGGAGGCGTCAAGCCACGATGAAGCCAGCCCCGATGCCTACCTCCTGCACCGTATTCTGAACGGTGTCCCGGAGTCAAGTACGGATATCGTGCCTACTCAGGCCTTTCCAATGGACTCCAACTTGGATATCATGGGTGCATGTGAGCGCCGAGAAGAGTTCCTCTTGCGTTTTAGCCCTGACATACTGCGTCCCTTCCAGTGGACTTCAGAAAGGGTTGTTACGTCGGCCAAGAACTGACAGTCCGCACATATCACACCGGCGTAGTCCGAAAGCGCATACTCCCAGTAGTGATCCACTCTGCCGACGAAGCGTGAGCACATCCTCTCTGATAACTGTTCGCGTCTGATATGGTTCATACCGTCCAGTCCTCTCAAATCCAACGAATTCTCTGATCACGGTCTCTCCTTCCAACCAGGTCTCGACATCCGCGCCTCCATTATCCGGTCCGCGAACGACGATCGGCCCACACCGCGACCTCGAGGGACCGGCAAGCTTCTAAGCTCTACGCAGAATGTTGGTCTCGCTCTACTACGGCTAGAGCATGTTGAGGGATGGGAGAAGGGCGATGTTAATCTTTCATTTGAGGAAGGAGACCAGAAGTCGGGTTGGTCGATTTCGCCTTGGTGGCCTGACTGGTGGCCTCGCCAGACGGAATAAATCTGCGGAACCTCCAATCCCATCTCGCAGTTGGTAACGTGTATCTTATTGTAATAATATGCCGTTCGCCCTTCAAGCCGTCTCCCCTGTCATCCTCGCTCTTGATACAACACAAAGAAGTGACAATACTGATACATCTAATTGGTACATCCGTCCTTCACTTTGCCTTGCTAAACCACTTCTTCACATTCGTCCCGCCTTGCTTCTCGATCGCCTTCTTCACCTCCTCCCTCTCCGCCATACACCTGTACTTCCCGAACTCCTTTGCCACGTTCGCTGGATTAGAACCAGAGATGACGAAACCGCGGACTTTGATCATATATTCGAATGCCTAATGGGAGGCCACCAAGTCAGATATGCACAGCCATGGGATGGTAGAATCTGAGGATGGTCTGCTTACCGCCATCAAGACCTCCCGACTACACTTCATCATCCCAACACTCCCGCCAGCGAGTTGGACCGGCGCGGCGGATGAGGTGCGCACCTGGTCCCTAAACATCTCGTGTAGCATCTCGAAGGTAAAGGAGTCGTGCCCACTCGTCCTAGCGTGCATCGCGGCAACCAGGAGGCACATGCAAGGGTAGGAGAGGGCTAACATTGATAAGAATTGAGGAATGGCGAAGTCAGAGAGGAACACGCAATGAAAGATGGTAAACGCACATTGCAGGAACGGCAGTCTGGGCGGGCATCTCTGTTCTAATGTCGCTGACTTCAGCAGGATGTGGGTCGGGAAGGGTTTCGAAGGCGAGAGGGCCAGAACGACCGATATCTGGAGAGCAAATCAGTCAGATCTCTGTCATACGTCCCAGCATGCACACAACGTACCAGAATCCGACCCAACGTCGCCACATCCCTCGTCAGCGCAAACGTATCATTCAGCAAACTTGCCGTAGCCCGATCAGCCAAGAACTGATCTACAGCTTGTTCCCACATCTCTGACCATTCCTCACTCGCATTCTCGTCGGCTACAGGAGTAGTGAGGACAGCTCGCGTCATTGCCATCCAATCTGAGAGTTTCCTTGGGCTCGCAGTGCGCAGCATACGCCCCGAGAAGCGGCTCTTGACTCTCTTCTCTAGTAAGTTAATGGTATCGACCCGTGTGGTGACGCCGATGACGGCTATACCGTTCATATCATCTGCGACACGGCAGCTTTGTGCGGTGTCCAGCAAGCAGTACAGAAGCGCCTGCCGAGGGTGTAGAGCGAAGAGGTCGAAAGCATCGAGGATAACAACCACGGGTCGCTTCAACGTCGGGAGGACTGAGATCAATGCAGGCAAGTGGGAAGATGGTGGAAGAGCAAGGTTGACGTCAGTGTCGTCCTCGGTAGGCTCGTTGACGTCGGAGTCAGCCAGGAAAGAGGAGCCAGTTTGGGCGGCTGCTTGGCGGGCAATTTCGCGCATGGCGAGGCGGTCGCTTGTTTGGACATGCCCGGAGAGGCGGATGATAATAGGTTGCTGGCTTTGCGATGAAAGGGCCATTGCCACTATCTAAATGCACGGTTATGAGGATTACACGCAGCTGAATAATGGAATAGCTCACTCGTGTCTTCCCGCTACTACGAGGACCAATCAATAGACAGGAGTTGCCCTCACCGCGCTGTACGGTTCCTCTGAGAAGGTCATCCAGTTGTTGTAAAGCTAATTCATTAGCGGCAGGCTCCTCTTCGTTATCCGTCTCTTCTGTTTGAGAGAGCTGTAACGGAGGGCGCTGGAGAGCTACCAGAATAGCCCTCTTCTGCGCATTCAGGCATGCATGGAATTCTTCAGGTAGAACGCCACGGGAAAGTTTCGACGGAGAATCGGTCAGATGGGAGAGCTTGGCCCTTTTCGAAGGGGAAGTCCTGATGGGTGATGGACTGCGTCTCTTAATGGGGGTTATAGGAGGGGCATTATCCTGCACAGTCCTGGTTCTCGTCTTCTTGGCTGGTGTAACTGGTGCTGGGAACATCACGTCCCCCGAAAGATCTGGTGGATTTTCTTCAGGCCGAACTTCCTTTCGTCCACGGTTGGGTGGTACGACCTCCTCAGGTTTATCCGGCGAAGGTACTACATGGACCTTTTTGCGCCCAGGCTTAGTTAGTGAAGCTGGCTCAGACACTGCAGCCACTTCCGGTTCATCCGGCAAGGGTTCTTCCACCTGCTTGATTTTCCGTCCGCGCTTAACTGGCGCGGGCAGAGCTATGTCCTCGGATATCTCTGGCGTGGGTTCTTGAAGCTGTTCATGCTGGACATTCTTTCGGCTCCGTCTAGTTACAGGTAGAGCTGGTGTTTCAAGCTCGTCGACTGTAGAGTTTCGCGCTTCGATCTTCTTGCGTCCACGCGTGGTACCTTGCGAGTACAGTTTCGGCGGCGTCGCAATCTCGACAGAATCCATGAACATACGAGGTTTCGGTTTCGCTCCCTCTGCTTCTTCGTTTATATCAGGGACCACTCTTGCACCATTCCTTGCGGGCCTGGTCCGTTTCGACGGAGAAATGTTAAGCTCATCCTCCGACGCTTCTTCACGTGGTGGCTCTACGGAGACCTTATTGCGTGTCCTCCTAGCGACTGGATCAGGCTCGCCATCTTTTTCTCGGATTCCTGGGGGACGTCTGCGTTGCTTTGATGGAGCAGGAGATGGGGAGGCTGGTGTCTCGAGAGCGGGCTTCTGAGATCGTGTTCTTGGCCGGGGTTTGGTTGCTGCGTCGTCAGGAGCGGATGTGCTAGCCGCTGGTCCGCGCCGAGGAGCCATAACTATTTGGCGACGGACAAGGGGGGTGAATATCGATGAATGTCCGCTGGACGAAGCGCTGTGAATGTGGCAAGCGATCGGCGACACGCGCGCAGAGAACGCGACCAGTCACGACTGACTGTGACTGGTCACACCAGTTCGCGCCACATTCTTCGAGCCTACTAAGTACCCTCGCCTGCCGCGCCTTCATTTGTGGCTCTATAGTAATCCAGAAGGGATCTCAGAGATGGGCTTCAGTGGGTTGGATAATCAATGTCCCTGTATACCTCCTAAATGCACTGACTGCGGCAACAGATTGGCTCGATGGATCAATGCTCCTAGCACTGGGCTCGATCTCGTCTCTGAGCACATAAAGCACAATTACGATGTCTGTGCCACCTAGTCGAACTCTATGATACTATGCTGAATTTAGCATGCGCTGACAGGAGAAACCCATAGGACCATGGAGACTGTCTATCCGCTCGTATCGATCCACCCTTGGGACCATTCCCGGATATAGTGCACCAGCTGAGCGTACCATGGCCGCACTGACAATGGGGGAGAACGTTTTCGTTGTACTCGAAGACCCATTGGCACCAACAAGAGCAGAGCTTCTTGCGCACATCGCGACTCTGGACCCGTCACAGCCAATTCCTGATCCTCCCCACTACCGTTCAACGTTTCTGACTCTAAGGCCGCCTGGCGCTTTGGAACAGCTTCTCACCCAATTGAAAGGAAAGTGGGTACCGTCTCGCCAGACAGGGACCGAACAGCGAGGGTTGTCTGGCTCGCAGATCCGAGTAGAGGGTGCAATATGGCAGATTGGCAGTGATTGGATCGTCCGTGCAGGGACCGTGTATATGGGAGGCGGAGCACATTCCACCAAGGGAATGCTTCTCGAGGTGCGTCATCTGCGCTAGTAGCAGGAATCGCAATGTTTACCTTCCACTCAGGCCGAATACAAGCCTCTCCCCGTACTGCACTCCCAAACAGCAGACAGTGCTTCCGAGTTACTCTCGAACCTTCTTACAGCAATTCTGCCAAACGTCCGAGACGCGAAGATTGTGGCTGTGACTATCAGCGATACACAGTGGGAAGAGGTCCTGTGGGACCGTGAACAGGAAGAGGAAGGCCAGGCTGAGGAGAAGAAGGAGGAGATAGTCGATGAAATTTTTGTATCTGGCGACCAAGACTTGCCTGTCACGAGGAAGGGCGACTGGATAGGTTTAGAGAGAGACCGTCGGTCGGCCTTCCTAATCATTGGTGCTCTCAGGTCGGAAGGCATTTTCTGACTGTCTCGTCTACGTTACAGAGCCTCTGCAGACAGTCAGTGTAGAAGTATTTGTACGCCTCGCAGTGGTAATGGCGTCACAGGGAATACACTGCAATACAACGTTATAATTCAGTGAATGACACCCCGGTCAATTGACTTAAGTTACTAGTGCCGATCATTACAACTCTGTTTACTTCTATCAATGACTCGGCTCTATCTACCGGATACCGTGCAACGCGCCTTCAGCGCTCACTTGGATCATGCTCTGCGTTGCCCGATCGACTCCCTGGATATGCCGTTCTTGTGCTACGAAGGCTGCAAGATCACCAAACAGCAGTAGTAAACGACTGCAGTCAACAAACGCGCTACACTTCTATCAGAACAGACAGCTCGAGCTGTATGCATCCAAAGAGGCTAAACGGTTAACTCTCAGGCAGCTGGTGCGTCTATGGCCTGTTATTTTTCTGAAAGAAGATATTGATTTCAATGCTTCATGTCCGACCTGGCTCTAGGTCTTCTTTGGTCGGTCTATGAATGAGGAGCGTCTGATACAGAGCGCGAACTATGTCCGGACCGAGCTCCCAGTTCGAATAGCGCACCGCATACGTGACTTGCAGACATTACCGTATGTCGTGGTCACTCAAGAGGGAGTTGCAAAGGTCTATGAGGTGCGATACTTCAGCCAAGATTGTATTATTTTATTCAGATGACTCCGGTTATGAATTTACAGCTGTATTGGTCCGCTTTCGAGAAGTAGGGAAACCTTCCGAACCCCTCCAGAGCACCTGTTCTTACGCCGTCACGGACTTCCAGATTCCGTCGCTATCCGGAAATCAAGACCATGGAGGACAACCAGGCATTTTGCACTTTCCTATCGAGTATCCTCGAAGAACAGTGAATTCCTCCCATGGCTGCATCTCGACACCTTACTGACCGCAGAGACTATGATGCAGTGCAGCCGTCATTCCCAGCCTCTCCCTCGGCCTCTCCCTCTCCTCACCCTATCTCCCTCCGGACGAGCTTGACTCCTTCATGCGCCGCATGCTCGTCTCCCGCATCTCCCGGCGCGTCCTCGCAGAGCACCAGATCGCCTTGACCAACCACGTTGCCGGGCGTCGAGCATTACCAAGGGAAGGCAATGTCGGGATCATCGACACCGGCCTGAATGTGAGCGAGAGTATCCAGAAGAGCGTAAAGTTCTTGAGGGAGCGGCCATTCGACCTCGAAGATGAGCAGGTGGAGGCACAGGATCCGGATAAGGCGTGGCCCGAGGTGGTTGTGGAGGGTCATCTGAATACGAGGTTCTCGTATATACGGGAACATTTGGAGTAAGTCAATCCTGGACGGTTCATTCCGCAACCTCAATTCCTTGATAGGTATATCGTCTTTGAGCTGCTTAAGAACGTGGGTAGAGGCACATGCTAGAGCATTGGAAGAGCGCTCTTGCTCATCTGCTTTATCTCTCTCACCAGTCAATGCGAGCTACTGGGCTCCAGCACCTCGGCAAGCCTGTCTTACCACCGATACTCGCGACAATAGCAGCCAGCACCGACGAAATAGGGATCCGAATATCAGATCAAGGTTCATTGCACGCCTCTCCTCGGTGCTCCTATACTGACCTCAGCTTACAGGAGGCGGTCTGGTCATACCATACATCAAATCCCCCTCCGACCTCTTTTCCTTCTCCCACATCCGCAACGCCGCACGCATGGACACTTCCCGCATTGGCGCACTGCGTACCGTCAGCTCGAGTAAACAAGGGATGAAGGCAACCGTGACCGAACAGATGCAGTGGTGGAAACGGAGGCAGCGGGATTCAGCACCGAACCTACGTGTGGATACGCCAGCAGTGGCAGAAGATATCGAGACGGAGGCAGGCGTCGCACCGCATCCGAGGATAGGGATCGGGTTACCGATGAGTAATATCTTTGCAACGTGAGACGGTTCTTGCTACTCCCGACATGCCTACTTGAGCGCTGATCCGTCACCCAGATATTTTGGAGGTTCCTTGGAGCTTGTCTCGTTGGATGGTTGGGGTATGCAGACCGATTGTCAGTGATATTCTTGCGTTTTGACCTCCATCCAGGAACAGATGTCTATGTCCGTCTTCCGAAGCTGGTAAGTCAACAGGCCACTGTCCTGCTCGCAATAAGTTACAGGCTCAATCGAATGCAGGGGACGAATCTAGAGGGCATCGAGCTATAAGATACAGCCACATCCTTCGCTGTCATCGCTTATAGCCCGCTGCTTTCTTGCTCATATATGCGCAGCTCAGAAGAGGAACCTTGCTTCTGAACCATGGTAGAGTCTCCGAATCGATCAGAGGACAGCCGTCCATGATCAGAGACTGCAACGGCTTTATCTTTGGCTTCCCATCCTCCCCGGATGTCTGCGACTGGGGAGCTTGGCTTTCTGCAGATTTGTTATCTCCAGCTAGGTGTGCTTTGACGAGTCGGATTAGTGGTCCCGTCTTGACATCCGGAGAATTGGAGACGTTAAGATGCTGCAAGGAAGGGCACAGCAGAGAAGCGTCGCCTCCTTGAGGACCGTCTGCGAGAGCTTCGATTATCACGTTGATGTCTCCACCCATGCGAGCCCCGACGCTGACATCTCCCATATGTGACAACTCAAGCGTCTCTAGTGCATCTGCATGCTGTAGTGTGCGAAGTATCGTCGTTGGTGAAACACTGCACTTCTGTATCCGCAGCTCTCTGAGATGCGGGATGCCGTCCATCTTCAGTTTGTGGAGTACTGCGTCCTGTCGGGATCGTAGAGCTGTCAACTTGAGAGACTCAAGTGACGGTGCAGAGATCACAACGAAGAACAGATCCGACCATACATCGAAGTTACCAATTTCGAGTGATCGAAGACATGGCAAAGGAAATCCTGTGAGATCCACATCAGCACCAGAGGCAAACAAGTGAGCCTTGCCAGGCTCGGCCATGAACGACACAACCTCGAGCATAGAGTTGGCTCGAAGAAGCGTGAGGACGCCGCCCAAGGGATAATTGGATTCGTGCACGATGAGAGTTCGGAGAGACGTGATATGGGTGGCAGCAGCATTCCAGTCGAACGTCGTAACTGAGCGGATTTCCAGATGACGCAGAGCGGGCATGGTTTGAGAGACCAAAGCCCTTGTAGGGCAGTCCTGGAGCATTACCTCTTCCAGACCGATAATCAATTGCTCTTGCTCATGGACGTCAAGAGGTTCCAGCAAATGCTCGACAGTCATCTCCGACGATGAGGTCTTGAATACCCGTAGGCACTTGAATGGTGGCATCCCGGTTCCACTTACTCCGTGGCGGACTATCAACTCCCTGATCATGCCTCCAGTACGACTATGCCACAGCAATGCTTTCTTGCGCGGATGCCGTGAAAGGATCAAAGTACTCCACAGAGCCGGGGTGTTCAGAGCTATGCCCCTCCAGTGCTGGCAGACATGTGACAGCATGATAGATCCAGATGGATGAGCGTCGGCATGCAACAAGAATATAGACGTGATGATCTCGACAGGCAGCTTGCCGAAGTGGTAAAATGTAGCCGCTCGTCGCGCTTGCTCCCGTTGGGCAAGAGCAGCATGTGCAGTTTCGGCTTTTCTCTTGATCGCGACGATTCCCTCAGCCCTCCTGGCGTCCCCGTTCTTCAGTCTCTCCAGAGCCATGTCAGCCATTGTAATTGCGGGAGCGTACTTGTGCAGCTCGAGGAAGAGCCTGGAGGCGCGAGCGTAACCCTGCCATCGAGCTGGGTCCGCATCGATGGTAGCCTTGGCATCCTTCAGTGCGTCTTTGGACCGACCGAGCCTTTCCAATACGGCTGCGCGTGAATCGTAGAGGTTAACGTGGTTTCCACCGCTTTCCACAGCCTAACGACCGTAAATCAGTGAGTGCTGGTGCGCCATATGGCAGTATGCTCACCCTGGTGAAGTGGGTGAGGGCTTCTTCCAAATTCGACGACCGGAATGCTTTCACGCCGCGGTCAAAGTGTTCTTTCCAGGACATCGTAGTGATTGCGATGGTAGCAGTCGATGGCAGCAGTCAGGTGGCAAGCACTTAACGTTTAACGCCCAACGACGCGCCTGTCACCGGCAGTGACGATCGCGTCAATTTACGCGCCAGTACCATGCGTACGGTCGACAGCCGACTGGTCCTGCGCTCGCAAGATTGTTGAATTCTGATTCATTCCCTCCACTCTGCAAGCAAGCAGAGCTGCCTATCCTATGGTACAACAAACGATCATAAATAAATAACTTATTGAATCCTGGTATCCAACCAAAGGCCTTCTAGAAATCTCATCAAGAGACAACATCGACTGCATCAATGTAACAATCATGACGCGGATGGCAGCTTAGTTGCTACCCGTCACACCACCAGTAGCACCGGTCGCAGAGATGCGAGAAGCCGCATCAGCCTCAGTCGTGCATGTGGTTGACTGGAAGAAGTCGTCAGCACGACGGTGAAACGACATGTGGAGCATTTGACTTACGGTACCGGCACTGTTCACCAGGGGGAGAGCGAAGCACTGCAGACCACCAGCGCATTGCGTAGTGACAAATTTGCCGCTAACGCACTGCGCGAAAGCACCGCCGACGCACGCGTTATCGCCGTCCGTGCACGAAGAATCCGCAGAGAGGGACGCAAACTGCGCATTCAGCTTCTGTGCGTCCTGGCCGTTGCTGATAAGGAAGGACTTCGAGCCGGAGGCGGCGGCAGCATTGTTAGCGGCAGGAGACGACGCAGCAGGAGCAGCAGCCGAGGCCGAGGTTGCCGTAGCGCCAGTGCTGCTGCTGCTGGAGTCAGTGGAACCATCGCCGGTGACACCCCCAGTCGCGCCAGTTGCAGCAATGCGGGTAGCAGCGTCATCCTCAGTGGAGCAGGTGATGGACTACGAGGCAACAGTCAGAAAGACCTTTGTCAAATGCGTGGAAGACATTACTTACGGTGCCAGCGCTGTTAACAAGGGGAAGAGCGAAGCACTGGGTTCCACCAGCGCATTGTGTCGTGACGAACTTGCCACTGACACACTGAGCGAAGGCACCACCAACACACGCGTTATCGCCGTCCGTGCAGGAAGAGTCCGCGGAGAGTGTAGCGAATTGCGCGTTTAACTTTTGCGCATCCTGGCCGTTACTGAGGGTAAACGACTTGCTGTTACCAGCAGCGGTGCCTGAGGAGCCGGAGTTGTTGGAGGCGGAGGAAGTCGCAGCCGCGGCTGCTGAAGAGGTCGTGGCAGCGGCAGATGTGCAGGACTCCGCAGAGGCAGACGACGTAGAGGAACTGCTGCTGCTGCTACCACTGCTGCTACCACTGCCTGAACCTCCCTCGGCGGCTCCGGGGCTGGTAACCAAGGTGTTCAGCTGTACACCATCAGGCACAGGGCCATCAGTCTTAGCGGGGCAAGAGCCAGCAGGGTTGACAGCGGTCAAACCCAGGGGAACGTTGCCGGTCTGATCGCCGCTGAACTTCGTGAAATCGGAGCCAGCGAATTGGCAGTGGAAGAGTCCGTTCAGCTCCTCATTCTTGGGAGCGGACTGGCAATAGGGAACTTGGAGACTATCCGGGGCATTACGCGGCTGCTGAACAAAGATCTGAGCAAGCCTGATCATATCGGCATCGTTATTCAACTGCTTGGCGAGGTCGATCATCGCATCGGCAGCGTCCTGCTGGTCGCAGTTCTTGCCTGCAGCCAGCAGAGACATGAAGGCTGTCTGCGAGATGGGTTGGCATTGCGAGGCACCTCCTGCCTTCGTCTATATCAAAGATGATATTCAGACATCAGCTCGACCGATTTGATAAGATAATGCAACACATACACAAGCCTGCACCCACTGAGTAGTCGAGTCAGCGATCGTCTGAGCGATACGCTTCTGGAGAGGCGTGGGTGCCGCGGAGACGGCGTAAATAGCACACAGTGCTGAAAAGACCGAAGTGAGTTGGACCATGTTGGTTTCAATTAGTAGACGTGAATAGATCGTTCAGTCGCGGATAGCGCAGGACGGGAGCACCGGGCTCAAAGGGAAAGTAGGGAGATGAACAGGTTCAACCTTGGGTGGATCCGGTCAGGCATGGCGCACCCCGCTTATATAGGGAAGAGGAGCTCCATTGTGCCACTGCCAAGGGACCATATGCTCGGTAACCCACAGGGTAAAATTCTTTATCGATTATGTCGATCTGGCCAACAATGCATCGTGGCGATGAGATTCCATCTATGTATATGCGACAACAAAGGGCCGGCCCAACACATCGCAAAAAATGGCAACGAACCGTTTGCATTGTTGGCCTCATGTTACGACATGTTGCCATCTCTCCCCTTGTTCCAGTGTTCGCATGACCCTCTCGCGACCCTTTCGCTCAAGTGTTGATCCGGATGCATTTCACCCACCCGAAGGCTTCGCGGGGGCCCCTGCGCGTGAGTGCTCCAGGAAAGGGAAGAATCTCAATTAGGAGCGGCATTGGGCGGCATACTGCACTGCCAGAGGCGTATTCCGCTGCAGCCTGCAGCTGGCAGAGGCGGTGTGGACGTGCTCGTCCGCGACGCCCAGGGCGATGTCAACGGCTCGGCCATCAAGGGCCAACTCCTATAAGTCACCGTCTTCACTATCTCCTTTGTCATCGCCGATCGCTCCATTTCGTGGCTATGGTTCGCCGCGCTCCCTGTCCGTGCCGTCCTCGCCCCAGATGACCCCGCTGGCTTCGTCGGCCAGTATGACCGGCATACTGGACCAGAAGCCAAAGAGATTGCTTTTACCTACTGTACGGACGCCGAAAGCGCTCCCCACTCCTGCTAGCCATTCGGGAGACAGCCATTCTAGCAATGCATCTCCGAGGTCCAGACATAGACACTCCGGGTCGAAACTTATACGATCTCGGTCGGGTTCAACGTCACTGGCACCTTCCGAGCCTTCATCGGTGGCCGACTCTGTCGGAGAGATTTGGCTGGGTTCAAAGAGCAAGTTCCACATCCTGCAGGAGCAGTTGGAAATAGAGGGTTATCAATTGTATGCCGTAGAGAAATGGTGCGTCAGAATTAACTGGGTGCAGTCAGGTTCGTGCCCAAGCGATGCACATAACTAGGATCGTGGAAAGAAGGCCCATCACTGTGCTGACCGTATTCACGGGAAATCCTGAACATAAAGTGTGATTTCTGTCTGTCCGAACGTCTGAGGCTAGCCCTCACAAGTGTATTCGACTCCCAGATTACTGTCACAGCCTTGAGTCCAGGTAACTTCCTCTCGCCAGGAGCGGGCCAGTCGGATTGGGACAAGGTCCTACATGATCTTCGGAGAGATGGTGCCCGACCCAAAGAGGTCAGTCGTAGTATCTCGACACCTCAACGACTCAACTTCAAGCTGACCGATTGCTGTTGCACCTGCGCAAAGACAGAGCATGGCACGTTGATGGTTACATCCCTCGCCAACTTCCGCTCGGACTACACAATCGTCCACATCCCCGAAGGTAATTTCCTGGACATACAAGAACAATTGTACACAAACATCAACTTGCTGCGCATGGGTTGCAGTGGTCGCAGTGCCTTGACATTGGAAGACCCCAGGTACAGACTCGTCCGAGTTCCCCTTGTTCCAATCCCTGTGTTCTGATAATACCCTAGTGACACGACCAAAGATCGTTTCGTATCCATGTATCATTTTCCGACCAAGATCAGATCAGCGCCCTTATTCAACCCTACTGTCCTGGAACTAGTCAAATTAATCCAGGCAGGGCTTGCTATCTGCAATATGTTCGCCACAATTCAGACCGTAGGGCACAGATGCAGGGAGATCGATGGATTGCTCTGTGAGGAAACGGCAGACGGGATTGCAAGATGGGTGCTGGAGATTGGGGAAAGTGTTGTTGGGGTCGAGGTGGGTGATGGATACCTCACCCGAATTGAAGGATCGGATCACCCCTGTGATCTGATTCCTCACTTGGCAATTGCCCGAACTGACCGATGTTCATAGCCCATGGAACGGCTCGCGGACCCTACCGTGGTCTCAGCGCTTCTCAGTCTCATCCTCACCGTGCGCAATAAACTGAGGGCTATAGGATCTAACCACGTACGTTCATCTGCTTTTGAGTGCATATGTGCGCACTCATATCAATGTAAATGCCCAGATATTACCGAAGGACCCGTTCTTAGACCCATATGGCTTCATTGCGGCTTTGGCGCAATTCCAGTTCAGCGGTCGCGGTCACCACTCTTCATCTGCATCGCTCACTTCCACACCGAACTTGACAGTCTCGACAAGTCCCAATGGGAATGGATCCAATACGACCTCGGCTTCCTATCTGAGTCGCCCTGTCATAGATGCTCTCAACCGATCGTACGAGAAGCTACGACAGTCCGAGTCGTACAAGGTCCACAGAGCTCTTCTGAATAAATTAGACGACTTGACCACGGACTTGCGGAGCGCTGCTTCCGGAGATGGCCACTTGTCTTCTGAAAGCCAGGGTGGCTGGGCATTCAGCCCGACTCCGGACATGGCGTTCTTCGTTAAGGGCATTGTGGGCGGAGACAAGAAGGACGGGATTAGTAGCTTAAGACTGCTCTGGACAGGTCGTGTTGCTATCTTGCTTGACCGCCGGAGACCTCCCGAGTCCGTAGGAGCGAATGAGAGACAGAAGAAGGACTCATTAGGCAGTGAACCGGAGGATAAGGATCGAGGTGAGAAGACGGACGGGAGGAGCAGCGACAGCGATGGAGAGCGGTCCACTGCTCCGTGGGGTGGCCGAGTCCAGAAGAAGATCGAGTCATGGGCTGCGTTAGTACCAATTCTGTTAATCATTATGATTCACTCACATACGCTTTCTTCTCCAATTACCACAGCCTCAGTCGGAAGAGACAGAGTGTCGATCTTTCGAAGTCCAAGCCGGAACCGCCGTCTTCTCCGTCAGTCCCGACGGGTCGTGGTTTGCAAATACCGGACCTGGTAATCACGGGGTATGTGCCCATTCTGTGCGACTAACAGCGTGGTAGCTGAAGACGAAGACGCAGGGATGTCGGCGACGAAGAAGATATTATGAGCAGCGGCCAGGCCTCGCCCACTCGTGAGTACAAGTGTCGCAGAAGATGCGAGGCGCTTACCGGCGTAATACAGCTGATGTGCACAGTACCCGGTCATATCTGGGAATTGGACAACTGCCTCGAACCGCAACTTCCTCTATGTCGAACATTTCCTCCTCTGATTACGAGCGACGGATTACCGAATTCGATCAGAAGCGACCATCCACGAAGCCTTACTACCAGAGCAGGATAGTGAGTTGGTCGGATCCCCTGAGTGCAAGGGGAATCATGGACGAGGATGAGCTTCCAAGTGGGAAAGAGAGCGGGAAGGAAAGCGGTAACGAGAGTGGTAAGGATAGGGACGAGAAGCTAAGAGAGAGGCGGCGTAAACGGGAGGGGACAGGACCAAGCCTTGGGATGCGCCTGGCTAGAGTCAGCGAGCACGGGGAGTTTTTGGTTGAGACGGCCAAGGACGACCTTGACGTCACGCAACAGAAGGTGGTCCCGGTATTGCGCAGGTGAGTTGAACAACGTGCTTATCGAAGCTTGGTCTAAGACGTCGCTGCTATAGATCACGCAGTTTCGACGAAGCGACGCCAATCGCAGGGATCCGAGTGCAGCACCTTGACAGGATGAAGATAGACGTCGACTTGTGCGGACAGATGCTCATCATGCGCCGTCGCGAACGGCATCTCCGCAATGTCCTCGATTGCCTGCAGGTTTGTGGCACAATATCGCCTTGCGTAGCACGCTCTCATGCTACTCTTCCAGGTGATAACACAATCATTGTGCGACACGAATGCACATTTGCGGGAAGATTATGAGACCCATCTCCCAGCCCTGACAGAGTTAGAGGGTCGTGCTCAAGTTATCGCTGACATTGAGGCCGACCGTAGTAAGGTGGAAGCGATGGAACAAGAGACGCATGCACTGCACTACGAGTCTAACCAGTTCCGCGTGCCGGAACTGTGGTACATGGCCTTCCCTCCCCGACGGAAGGTGCTACAGTTGCGAGAGAAGACCTTTGGAACAGGCGGGCGGAGACTGCCTCCTGGCGAACACGGCGCCCACGGCCGCTTCAACCGACTGCAATGGACCTTGGATGGTCGCAAGAGGCTGGTCGACCTGTATGGCCGGACAGAGAGCGAAGCAGAGGAGGAAGACGCATTGCCGGATGAGTACAACCTCGACCCGCCATACGAGGAAGAGGACGTCGTCGCGCACCAGGGGATGAAGCCTACTTGGTTGCTGAAGTTGTTCAACAGCTGGGGGAGTCAGTGGGGTTTGTTCACAGCTAAGCCGAAGGATAGTGGCAAGACCAAGGAGGTGAAGGAGCAAGCTGCATCAGTGGACGAGTCGGATGCTGGTAACCCTAAGTCTGATTCCGACCCTACCTCTCCGGTATCCGTATCGCTGGATTCTTCTTGAATTTATTGGACGTTTTGAGATTTACCTTTCCGTCTCTTATTTGTCCTTGCGGACTCTCTTGTAGCATATCCAGATGTATGCATATGTATAATGCAGAGGTATAATTTATTCATCCAAGCCACAAATAAATGTCCGCCAACCTTGCTCGCCGGCTGAGCCTATTTGCGGACCATCTTACCCTGCTGTTTTCGAATGTTGCGTTTTCGCTCGCGTTCCAGTGCCTAACAGTGGCCATCAGCAAAGGCAAATTGCGCAACATGGCCAATAGATACCTTTTTCTGCTCAGCTGCGCTGAGTTTCGACATTCTCTCCTCCTCTGCCTTCCTTTTCGCTGCCTGCTTACTCTCGAGAGCCTGGTAAAGCGGGTCAGATACCACACAACACGATGACTAAGGTATCGGAACTCCTACCTCTTCCTGTTTTTCTTTCTCCTCAGCTACCCTTAGCTGCTTCTCAATGTCTTCTCTGACCTTGCGGAGCTTCGTCCTCGTTTCAGGCCTCAGGTTCGCGACGACCTTGTCGAGGTTGTCAATGAGCTTGAAGGTCGCGGAGACGAGGGGGAGGGTGGCTTGGGCCTGTGACAAGGGTGGAGCCACTAACGAGAGTAATACGCGCTTGGTGCGAGCGTAGCCTGCTGTCCCGGGATTCGTCTGGGGCTGGTCCGTGATCTGTAACATCGGAATGTGAATACTTGGAACAGGTGTGAGTTGGAGACTAGCCGTACGGAGAGTGAGCGGAAGTAGGGCAAGACCTCCGGATCACTGAGGGCTTTGACAAGGGAGTAGTTGCTACTTGGCTTCAGGAGATTGTCTGTGACATCGGCGAACTCTAAATGCAAGTACCGGTAAGCGCTGAGCAGGGATGGTGGAATTGGGTCTCAGCAACTTACCTGACATGACGGTCAGTGATCCAGGCAGTGCTGCGTTATCAGCAGTGCGGGTGAATGTCTGAATATGAGTCAAGTGGGCGAACCGGCGATACGAAACTGCGACGTACAAGATCCCATCGCTCTTTCCTAATCTCCTCGAGCTCGTTCTTTGCGACAATTGCCCACACCAAGTCCGGGCCATGACTGAGCTCAAAGTCAAGCAGAATCTCGTCCTTCGGGGAATACTTGAGATCAGCAAGGCCCCATAAGATTTGGCCGAGGTATTGAGCAGGATCATGCCGGGGACGAAATTTGAAGACTGTGTGCAGACGCTCGACGCGCTTTCGACCAGTGGAGTAATTGAAGAAGTCAGAGTATCCATCCGACGTTAGTCCCTCATTGGTAGGTTTCGAGAACTGGGTTGACAGGAACGGCAGATGGGCATCGAGCCTGGTTCAGGTCCAGCGTTTAGTCTCAGGCACCATAGACGGTTTGAACAATATGTCGCGTACCACTTGTTCGCCCGCTTAGTATTGCTGTCTTTGCCTGTCCAGAAGAGGACGACGAAAGCGATGACGGCGACTGCAGCTACGGCCTCGATTTTGAACTCTGCTCGGACGAAGCAATGTCAGGCTTGCTGTCGGCGACAAGCTATGCGATGGCGTACGCACCAGCAGGTCTGAAGACAAAGTTCTTCCACCTATATTCGAGGCCATCGTAGTCGGCGGAGACGATGGGCGGGGGCGGGGTAATGCCTGCGAGGAGTGTGGCTAGGGACATGGCCAGTCGAACTCAAAGCCACACCCGAAGTCGTGGCGAAGCCCTTGGATCAAGATGCCGGGAATTGCCGGTGGCTTCAATTACACGGAGCTCGGACCCGCAGCAGCCGCGCCGCTTCTATGTAATACAATTTGTTCCTTTCATTCTCATACACAACGTCACTATGTCTGCTTCCCGTTTCTTTCTCCCGCCCACAACGCAGGTCCCTGCTCTGCAGTTGTTCTGTTTGTCTCTATACCGACCTTGGCCTGTAGGCATTTGATGCTCCTTTCTTGGGGCGCTGCACTCGCACAGGTCTATTGTTCCCGCACGTAGATGCAGGTGAGCTCAGCAGACATATATCAAGTATAGCGCCCATAGCGTTATCTAACTCGTGACATTAGACAGGTCGTAGTCCAGCTACAGACTATGCATCTGTCGTAGTCGGCGTCTTGGGGCGCATGACTCGGGACAAGGGCGCTATCGACCAAAGACTCCTCCGCCATTGTCTCGGCCTCTCATCCTCCTACCTCCTCACCGACACAAGCATGAATCCGGAGACAGGCGTCAATACATGGGCTACCGGTTTTCACAGGATCGTCGACGTTCTCGTCGCCTTGCATCACAGGGGCGAGCTGGAGCTTGAGACAGTCAATGAAGCCTCCAAGGCCTGCTCTGAATGCTGGAGCGTTTCCGGGGCCTGGAGAGGCATGGAAGGCTGCCGGGAAGGTGTGAGGGGAGTAGCTGCGAAGCTGAAGAGCTTGTTGGATGAGAACGGCAAGACGTACCGAGGGGCGAGAATATACACCCCGTAGTCTGCGGGATGCAGTCGGAGATGAGGAGCGCCCACAGTCGACAAACCCGCACACTATCTGCAGGAGTCCTCATGCTAGTCATATGTCCACTGAGATACCTGTACCTTCCTGTATAACTAATTACGTGGGTGCCTCGGCGGTCTATGAACGTAGCACCTGTGTGTGAAACCGAGGAGTCCAGGAGGCTGTGCGTGTTCCAGTGCTCAGTTGCTTAGCGCCCGGCGGGGGCCATATCAGCCAAGTATGACAGGATCGGAGTCCCATGTACTAGCCCCTCACCGCCGCCATGTTCGACGACCAGCTGCTCGACGATGCCCCGCCGCCTGCATATGAGGCCTCAGAGCGGGAACTGGACCGCAAGATTTCTATGGCCGTCCAGCAGTCGCTGACGATCTCCCAATCCCCGCGCGGTGCAGATGACGGTGAGGAAGTCTGGGAAGAGTGGGACGAGGCGGCATTCGAGGCGGCGGCGCGTAATGCAGCGGCGGCGGGATCATCGTCTTCACCGACCGAGAGTAGTGTCGCGAATTCGAGCGAATCATCAGGTGTCTCGCCGTTGCGGATCGTAAAGAAAAGGAAACCGGCGTCTGAAAGTTCCGCGGCGGAAGAGAAGCGTCGCTTGGCGTTGAGTGTGCGGAACCAGGAGCATGAGCAAGAAATTTCAGTACCCAGCTATCAGGAGAGATCACCGAGGCCCCTTCCGGGACACCATATACCTGAAGAAGATGAGGACAGCCAACCTGTGCCCCCGCCGCCCGTCCGCGTCCGGAGCCACGACGTTGGGTGGAATGACAACGACTCGAGGATTTCATCCCCGCTGTCGTCCCCGACGCTAGCACCTTCGAATCAGCTACAATATTCGCAGGAGAGGCCGATGAGTGCGTCGACAGCGTCGAGTATGACTTCCTCGCCTCCGCCGCAGAACTCCCCGACTTTCCAGCCGCTTGCCGCTCCACGGAGGCCAGTCAATCGGACGAGCCCCAGACCAAGCACGAGTTATACCCCGTCGTCGAAGAATTCCACATCTGGTGCTGTGAGGGTCAATTTCGACCCCAAGGTGGCTTATAAGAAGTCCAGCACGTTTGGTAAACTGCCTATGGACGAGGAACCAGGAAGTGGCAGCGTCAATGCGGCCTCATTATACAAGTCAGTGTCATCCGTGTTACGATTCGAATGTGTTTGATGATGGGTTACCCAGACATGCCGTTGCTGCTCATATGACACCGTCTGTACCTACACCACGGAGAACGTCTATGGGCCAAGCGTAAGTCCAGCGTTAGCTCGTTACTTTGCTCATCTGACTCTCTGGATGCAGTAATCGCCATTCGGCCGCTGCTTCGATATATGGCGAACCATCATCATATTTTGACGGCAGGAATGCACCCTTGGCTCCCAATCGGCCAGATAACCTGAGGCCACAGTCGATGATGCCGACGCCGGGCGAATACCCAGCGTATCAGGGCTATGTGCCCCCACCTCCTCCTCTCAACCGTCCTACGTTTAGCGCTCCGGATACACAGAGCCTGTACGCGCAGCCCGTTATGCAGCATTCTTCACAAACCTTCCACCACCCGATGCCCGTGACGGTTGCTGGTCCTAGCCGTTGGGCAGTGAGCGAGAATGATATCGGACGAGATATCTATCGTTGATCATGAATCGGGGGATCCCCCTTCTTGGGTTCATGTCGTCTTTCATTCGATATTGCACAAAGTATTTGGATAACATCTATTGCTACGATACCCGGTTGTAGCGTAGCTAACTCGAGAACAGACATGTAACTCACCCTGCTTTCATTTTATTGCCAATGTACGCTATGCACCGGATGAATGAGAGTCTTCTGTTAACCTGTGTGGCATACGATCCTCGAATGGGCTTCCAGACCATGGGAAGGAACAGTTAAGCGCATTCAGGGCCGCCATGATAGGGTTATACTCTCTGCGTACAGCGTAACAAGCGAGCAGGGTTTGGTTTGCGAGACAGTGCTTCGCAGCATCTGCTAACGCATCAGCGTCCGTGCTTGCACCGTCTTACTCGTGTCATTCTTGCACCTCTGCGCAGACTCCGGCTGAGCTATAACATGGATATGGAGACAACTACAGATGGTATGAAATACTGGCCCGATACCGGCAAGACGTAAACTCGGCCAGGAGAAGAACTGGATGTGTCAGTGAGAATGGGGGTGATCCTCGGGTCCTTCGCCTCTCTATTCATAGGATAACTGGCAGAGCAACCGCTATCAAGATGAATACAAAAGACCCGCATGTCAGTATACGACTGAGATGGTGAGAGCTCTTGTGAACCCTTTCTTCTGCTCGTCGAAGATGCATCCACCGCACTGGAAAGGTACGTGCCACAAGTGATCGGAGTGGCACTGGGATCTGATGCGGGAATCTGCGGGGCAGCGCTTCTCTCTGGCTTCCTGATACGGAAGCAGATGGTCGGTAAATTACATTTGACAACGTCGCGAAGTTACAGTAGCAACTCATTTCCTCCTTCACCATGCAGCCTCCCTCTCCCCAGCAGCAGGCAGCGAACGGCAACGCACAGCAGCAGCGAGCAGAGAAGCCCGCCGACTATGTCTACTTTGATAGGACTACCACTGGCTTCTCTGAGGATGCAGTACAGCGTGCAAAGGCTGCGCAACTAAAATTGCAGCATTATTACAAGGTTGCGGTGGATTCTGCCATCGAGAGGAATACGAGGTACGTATTGCGTTGCATTATCATCTTGACAGGAGCAATTAATCTTGCATACCAAAGACGCGTTGACATGGAGCGCAACCTTGCTGCTGATACCCGGATGCCTGATGAACGGAAGCAACGGCAATTACTGCAGCTCGGAAAGAAAGAATCCGCATTCTTGCGCCTAAGGAGGACTAAGCTTGGATTGGAGGACTTCAGGACAGTGAAGGTTATCGGCAAGGGTGCGTTCGGAGAGGTACGCTGGCAGATCCCTCGGCTCCGACATACATGATCGACGCTGATGTTGGGATGCCAAGGTGCGACTAGTGCAGAAGACCGACACGGGGAAGATCTACGCAATGAAGACGCTGAAGAAGGAGGAGATGTTGAAGAAGGACCAGGTCTGTCTTCTCCGGTGCCGCAGTCTCCTATGTATATTGATCGGACTTCAGCTCGCCCACGTACGTGCAGAACGTGATGTCCTTGCAGAGTCCAACTCGCCATGGGTCGTTCAACTCTACTACTCCTTTCAAGATCCTATGTACCTCTACCTCATCATGGAGTTCCTGCCGGGTGGTGACTTGATGACCATGTTGATCAAGTACGATACCTTCTCGGAGGATGTGACGAGGTTCTACATTGCGGAGTGTGTGCTTGCGATTGAAGCTGTGCACAAACTTGGCTTCATCCATCGGTGAGTCTTCCGCAGGTCCGCATAGGCCCAAGTGACCCAACCCAAGTCTGTCTTGCCAGCGACATCAAACCGGACAACATCCTGATCGACAAGGACGGACACATTAAACTTTCCGATTTCGGCTTGTCGACGGGTTTCCACAAGCAGCACGATGCCAGCTACTACCAGCGCCTCCTCGACTCCGCCAATGGCGTACAGTCGCCAACTTCAGCAGCGCAGACGGCCAGGAACAGCGTCATGGTTGACCCAATCCACCTCACGATGACAAGCAAAGACCAGATCGCGACTTGGAAGGCCAACCGGCGAAAGCTTGTGCGTATTCTTGCTGCCCTGCTTAATCTTCTCTGGCTGGAATGATAGTTAATCTCGCTTAGGCCTATTCCACCGTGGGCACCCCCGACTACATTGCCCCTGAGATTTTCCGGCAGCAAGGGTACGGCAACGAATGCGACTGGTGGTCGCTCGGGGCAATCACGTTCGAGTGCCTTGTCGGCTACCCGCCCTTCTGCTCCGAATCCACGCACGAGACGTATCAAAAGATCGTGCAATGGCAGCGTCACCTTATGTTCCCAGACGATGTGCATCTGAGTCGCGAGGCTGAGGACTTGATCAGGAGGTACGTAATCGCCCTTGGGGATCCACGGCTGCTACTGACGAGTTCCGGCTCGGACTGCAGGTTGATTACATCCGCTGACCGTCGAGCGGCCGTCGACGAGATCAAGGCGCATCCGTTCTTTTACGGAGTGGACTGGGCCACTATTCGTCACATCGATGCACCCTTCGTTCCTCACTTGCGGTCTATCACGGATACGTCCTACTTCCCCACAGATGAGCTGGAGCAGGTTCCGGAAGAACCTCAGGGCGCAGACGCGTCAGGCGCGAACAAGGACCTTGCGTTCCTTGGGTACGTTATATATGCAGTTCGCCAGGTGCTGCTTTCTGACAAGTTCATCGCAGGTACACCTTCAAGCGCTTCACCCTCAACTCCAACGCTTTCTAAATCGTTGGATCGATAAACTTGCCTGTATCATATCGGAGTGGGTTCATTCCACTTACTGCCTTATACATTGTTTCTCTCTCTTGCTTATGACATTGCATGATCTTTGGAATTCATCGGGGCTTGTTATAGTACAAATACATCAGCACATCAATTGGTTATCTTCTCACTGCAATACTCTATGCATGTTAACATACAAGTACACATATATCAAGCAAAGTCCACGAGTACCCATGGCATACAATACGACAGGAAAATTATATCAAGATGCGTCACATGTGTCTGTGCGCGTAGCAATGAACACGGTAGCAATGAACACGGGTCACCGTATCAACTTTGTCGGGGGCGAAGTAAAGGTCTCATCTTCGCACATCAATCAGTGCGAAAACTTGGGCAGGTTGAGTTCTAACTCACCATCTCTACGAACAATGGTAACAGTTGAGGTATATGCTGGAGCTCAGGGGGTTTGACAGGTTCAGGCCGCTTCTTGTGCCTTTGTAACGTCTTCCCCTGTGCTCGAGTGTCTGGCTGCGGTCTCCGTCGTAACTCATCCACAGACGTCCTCTGGCGAGGCACTTTTGGACTAGGTGGAAGCGGTTTGTGTCTCGGCGAGGTCAGGTGGTCCTTCGGTGGTAATGGCGGCAGGGGAGGTGCATCAGAGTCGTGATGTCGTGAAGGACGCTGACTATGGGAGAACGTCATCGACCTCGACGTCCGAAGCGGCGAAGACTTGGCCGGGCGCGTAGAATCCATAGATTGCTTGGCAGGTCTCAACGAATCGTATCGCTGCCGCGTTGGAGGATGGCCGACGGTGCGAGCTCTGCCGATTGTAGCTGCCTGCTTCTTCTCCTCTTCTGTACTGCTCCCCTCGCTACCAGTCTCGTACTCGGAACTATCAGACTCGTCCTCGCTGTCGCTGCCGCTTTCTTCATCAGATTCCTCGCTGTCTTCCTCCGAGTCCGCCGCAGCGAGTTCGTTGACGTCGCCTGTGATCAGCTCACCGAAGCTCAGCTCCTGGACTACGCCATTTACCAACGCCTGGGCAGCCTCATCCTCAGCATCGGCCTCGCCTTGAGTGACGCCTTGCTGAGTCCGACCAAATCGCCTCCGCAGCTTGTCTTCATGCGCCAGCTTCAAACTGTAGTGGTACTTGGCCACATCGTCGACCTCCTTCATGATGGCTTCCCTTTCAGAACCCATATGGGGAAGCAGAAACTCCAAGCTAATCTTGTTCTGTCCTTGCTCATCCGATATGCCTTCCCGGATGACAGTGAGGAAGAGCTCAATCCATCGCATAAGGTTGTCAAACAGGCCCTCGCCCTTGGAGTGAACTTTGTGCACGAAATTGTAAAATGATTGTTCATGCCGCTGGATGAGGTCAATGAAGGCTTGCACCGTCCGCTGAGGATCCTCTTGACTCACTAAGGAAAACGATCGGTCAATTGTAATTACAAACTCCGAAAGGAATGCTACTCACGTTCCTCGGTCGCTTCTACCGTTTTTATGAGATCGTTGATGAAGTTCTGAAGGTCACCAATTGAATCCGCGATACTGGCTGCCCTGTATACCTGTGCCAAAGGTGCATAGAATATAGTAATGATGTCCTTCAGAAGATCAGAGGTCACTCCCTGAGTGGATGCAACGTCAGTCAAGTGAACGACCATCGAGCTTCAACCTACCTCAAATATAAGCCCAATTAGCTCCTCTCGGTCCCTGAGCCTCTCATATAACTTGGCCAAAACCGTGAGATCCTCGTATAGCCAAGCATCATCGTCCTGCGGTCCGTCATCGTCGTCGGAGTCCGCGAGATCCTCGCGATACTTCATATATGCGGCATGCGAGCGATGGGCTCGCATGACGCGGTGCATTTGCGGGCGTGACAGAGGCGGATCTTCTCCGGAGCGCAGAATGGCAGTCAAGATACTGACACCATCCGCAGCTAGTATATGCCACTTGCGTGAGTCCTCTGCACAAACAAGTTAGCAGAGGTCGCATACCAGCATCCGCCTTGTAAATATCCTGAATCTCCTTGGCGGCGTAGACAAAGACTTTGATCTTCTCACAAAGCACAGGATCGTCCACTTTGTCCTTGACGGCTTCGATATCCTCCTCAAGGGCATGTACTTCTTCCGTCAGCGAACTCGTGAACATACTGTATTTAAGATGGCGAATGAGTAACGGAGATTCCGCCGAGCAACTACGACAGACCGTTGCAACAGGCTTCTCTGCCCAAAAGGCTGGGCCAAGAACAGATCCAGGACACCTACGAGGGCATCAGCACACCACGGACACGGGCACCAGGATTATGCCATACGAACTTCGAATCATCCCCATCGGATTACTGATCTTCAGGGTGGTCTTAAGCATGAAATACGGCATCAACCCGTGTATTCGTTTCAAGCCTGCAAACGTCTCCGATGCGCTATCAGCCGCTACCAGATGCTGGAAGACGGTCGACGCTAAGCTAAACCAGGAGATGTTACAAACAATTATGATAAAATCCAACGATAGATAATGGACTCACGATATTCTCGCCCATTCAATTACAGCTTGGTAATCCCGCGGCAGGTCTCTTACGTCCTGAGTCGTCTTTATCGTCGCAAAGATGCGTGTCAGACCGCCTATTCCCGCGTTCGTCTCATTGCATCCCACAAAGTAGAGACGCATATGCGTAGAACCACTCACCTCTACCCATGATATCCCCCTTCACACCTCTCACAGCATCCCTCAGGCCTTCCACTCGATCTTTAATCTCCTGCGCGAACCGTTTCCTACCATCGTCGCGCATCCGATCCGCATCTTCTCTCCTCCGCGCGTCGAACTTCTCCTCTTCGCTGAGTGCTGTAGGCATGGATAATAGGAAACTCTTTAGCACAGGGCTGCTGCCAAGCGTGGAGCTCGCGAGCAAGCTATGCAGATACGAGCGCAGGGTCAGCCGGTTTTTCTCTCGGGCAAGATGTAATGAATGAGACGGGCTAGGTTGCGTTTGCTGGGACAAAAATCCATTATGGGACCCTGCAGAGCGTGGAGAAGGAGGTATGTTTAGCGAGTCTGAGGAACCCGTGGTGGATGGTGTTGAGGTGCGGAATAAGCCAGCAGTAGAAGGACTAGGGTTTATGGGAGCTGACATGGGGGCGCTGACCACTGTACGATCTTTGGCAGGTGGCGGAGGGATATTATCCTCTGGGTGGGCTTTGCGCAGCTACACAATCAGAATTATGAGTCTTGGGTAAGTCCAGGATAAGGGCCGACTCGCCTCATCAGCTAGCGTCCGGAAATCGCCATACCTTCTAGAGACGTAAATATCCGGTTGTCCCCTCCGTCGTGTACGAATGATAAATTCCTAAAGTGAAGGCAAGCAATTCTAGTAAGCGTTTAATACGGAGTTGACTATCGAAGCGCGTCACATACTTCGTGAGCCTTGCTCCTCACTCGGCCTTTATCAACCACAGTCCGTACACAGACGATATTGACGTCGAACGAGTCTTTCATCCGCTGTTCCCTGGCATATCTCTTCTTTGCCAAGAGCTCGAGACGATCAAGGTCACTCTGAGACAGGCGGACGACCTCTTCCCGTTCAGCGAGCTTCGTAGCGGCGCCCAAGAACATGGCGAAATTGCGCTCGGCCTTGTTCAGCAGCTTCATTCGCGTAGCCTCCTCAGAGCCTCGTTCGTCAAAGATGGAGTTTGGGGATAGATTCCTGGACAAGACAGACGCCATGAAAGGTTGGAGCTTCTCCGGAAAGAAGTCTTTCGGTGCCTCCTTTAGGAACGGGAATGTCAAGACATATTGTCGGAATATGTAGCGCATGAAAGGGAGGTCAAGATACGGCGCATCTTTCGGCGGGGGCTTGAAAGGAGGACCCAGGTACGAGAAGGTGGAGATATTATTGGGCGCAGAAGTAGTGAGCGCATCCAGCTCTTGTCGGAATTGCAACTGTATCAGCGATTTCTTGAGATAGTGAGCCCGCAGCGGTGTTAATGGAACCAGTTCCCCAAGCGAATTATCAGATTCCAACGTCGGCGAAGACACCAAAGGCGCGTTAGCTTCAGGTTCCTCAGGCGCCCCGTCGACATCCACCGACGCAGGTGGTTTCGGGGCTTCGCGTGTGGGTCGTCTAGGACGATCTGGACGAGGCTCGGGAGTGTCGGTCATGGTGAGCGAGGACGGTGCGAGCAGAAGCTGACGATGCTGAAGCAGATAATTCTGGCACAGGCTGCCGCTCAGCAAGCCTGCAGTGCGATGCCGATTACGTCAGGGCTAACCGGAACCCCTGAATCGATCATTCTCCGGCAACGGAGACATCCGAGATGGACCCGGCGACATCCGCTACCGTTTGCAGACAGTTTTGGCCGAAAGAGGAAAATGGTGGCTAGTCTGTAACGTGCTGCGGATGATACTGCTCTATGCGAGAGTGCAGAGGACCAAGCGTATTGTCCGTTATAAATGTATACTACTAAATTTGATAAAGCTTAATAAACTGACACGAGACTTCCTGCAGGGACAGGCAGCTCGCCAACTGCAAGTACTGACCGATGTGCATAGGGCTGGTGTTTGAGACCTGTCTATGCGGTGAGGAAGCATATTTTTACCTGAACCTGCAGTAGTTGCTGCTTGGAAAGATTGTACCGTAGACATAAGCATGCTGAATGTAGTCGATATTATAGACCATCCGCGGGTACTTTGGTCACGACATAATCCCAGCATACCATGACATGGGATCCGAATCGCGAACAGGCTTCCCGTGACAGTTTTCGAATGGTTCTTCTGAATCATGATCAATTGCCTCAGAACTGACGTGCACGTTCGCTGATGCGGCCGTCAATGCAGCGGAGACGCAAAGGAAGGGCAAGTGGAGATGGCCACAGTAAAGTCAATCGAGGTGAGGCGGGTTCTGTCTCGTTAGACATATCCAATTCGACACCTGAGCACTGATAGAGGGAGACGAGAGCGGAGACGGAAACATGAGCATAAGAGAATATCATCTCCGTGCAGATCAAGTTAAAGCCAGCTAGGTGCATGGGTCGGCGTCTACGTAGCAGACCGCAGTATCAGGAACTGAGCTACATAAGTCGTGTGGGCGTTTATGGGCTGCAATTTGTCGGCTACAAGTGGTTCCGACGGCGAGAGCAAACGAGAAGGTGCGAGGTAGTAGCCTAGTCTCTGGGCAGCGCCGGTGGCGACCTAGCTTTGAACTTTGTAGGGACCATGATTAGCGCGCAATATGTCCTTATACGTGACCCGATAATCATCTTCGTCAGTTGCGCCGGCGACAGCAGGGCTACGCAAGCTGCGGGACTTGCGAAGGTGGGGACGAGCCTGTCCATAGAAGAAGAAACTGAAGATTGACGGAGTGGAGGGAAGCCAGATACAGGACATGGAGAATGGCTGTCCGCAGTCGCACAGAATAGTCAGAATATATAACTATGTCATTGACATGATGCATGCAATACGATAGTATTGTCTATCAAACCGTTGTTCAGCGTTATAGACGGCCGTGTTCGACCCCACAGAGAAACGACTAATGATGAAATGACAGCGTACTTTGGCAGGTCTGAGAAGAGCGCCTAATAGAAGACATGCTGGCAGGTAAAGACCGACAACTTGGCACAGCGCTAGCGGCAATTGAGAGCCTCTTCTGAAACACAATCCGACAGGACTCGAGCGCCCAAAACAACGCAGAGACAAAGAGGCATGTGAAGTGCGAGATGAAGATTGATAACCTAGTACAGTGATTGGTTGCTAGGGTTGGGGCTTACGCTTGAGGAAACGCATTGCTTGATCCGATGGCATGACTCGGATGTTGATAGAGTCTGATAAAGCTGTGTGTACTTTATTAATAGGTATGGTCATCAGCGGTACGTCTTTAGCGGGGCGCCCACCAAGCTTACCTCCGAAAGGCATAGACTAGCCAGCCCATGGCCGAACTGGGTTCCTGTCCAAGCTATCATGGCATGTTTCTAGCAAGTGTAGACCTCGCTGGTGACATTCCAAGCTGCTGTTCCAGTCTGAAGAGTCTGAAAACTACCGTATGTAAGACACGGCTTAACGCGCCGGAGTGAGACGGCTGATCGTATTCTGCGTGTCGGATGTCTTTTGCTTGCATCGAACAGCCGCATCTGATTAATGATTACCGACGCGGGATTTGCTGATGTCGCGTAGACGGTGAAAACGTCGGCGACTTTGCCCCGCACTCCATACCAGTCGCCACAGCGAAGTGGGGAATAGTAAGTTGTCTGTGGCGTGCAGTAGACCAGCAATACGCTAGAGAGGCGCCATTAAGGGAGGCACAGGCACCTGTCGGATGAGACGCGAGGGGATGGACAGGACGGATCGGCGAGCCCTCGGCATCCCAAACGGGTAAGGGCTTCTCTGGGGCGCTCGAAGCAGTTAGCACCAGATCCTTTCCAGCGTGCGGCTACCATCCCCGTCCGACTCCTAACATTTATTGCACCTTTATCATACCCATGCATCCCCTCACCGCCTTTCAGAGGTCCCCCTTCCTCTTCGTTCCCAGCTATGTTCGGTCCATCCTCCCTTCGCCTCCTCGCCGCCGCCCTCACCCTGCCCGCACTCGTTTCTGCAGGTTTCCTCCCCGTTCACGACCATGACCATGCCCCCACCACTACCATTTCAAAACTCTCTCCCGACGCCAAGTGGTACCACCGCCGGGACCACCGCGCTCACAGTCTCTTTGCTCGCGACGCGGCTGACAACTCTACGGGTTCCTTCCCAGCGGTAGGTTCACCAGGTGAGATAATTGTTTCATCGTGACGTCCTGATAGCTTACCTTGGCAATAAACAGCATGGAGTGCGGCGTATCCGCAGAGCACTCCCGACTCCTCCAAGCTGCCACAAGCGTGGGTGGACGCGCTCAACCAGGCCGTCCAGGCGGGGAAAATACCGAATATCCCTCCGAGTACGACGACAGGCGGGAACCCGACATACCCTTCCGGCTATGACCCGATGAGCTCGCAGGTCTGCTCTGCGACCTACAAATGCCGAAACCCAGACGACATATGGGATGCCCCCGAGGGCGTCATCGGCTCCGGCTTCGACGACGGTCCCACAGAGGCAAGTGACATGCAGACCGCTCTAGTTCCTGTGCTAATTGCCCCCACGTTCTAGTTCTCCCCGGAACTCTACTCCTTCCTCAAGAACAACTCGATCAAGGCGACACACTTTATGATCGGCGTCAATATCCTCACGGACCCCGCCGCCTTCACGCAGGCCTACGTGGACATTCAAGGCGACCTTGCCGTACATACGTACACCCATCCGTACATGACCACGCTCTCGAATCTCGACGTCCTTGCCCAGCTCGGGTGGACGATGCAGATTATGTACGACAGTACCGGTGGCAAGGTGCCGAGATACTGGAGGCCGCCTTATGGGGACAGTGATGAGCGCGTGCGCGCCATCGCGTTGGAGGTCTTTGGGCTCACCACGATTATCTGGAATCAGGAGTAAGTAGGCTCGGTCTACCTCGTATTTCACGTGTCTGATCTTCCCCTGTAGCACCGAGGACTGGTCGCTCACCTCTGGCGGCACCACTATGCAAGCCATTAACTCGTCCATGACTCAGTGGCTCACCGGGCCCAAGACCCCCGGCCTGATCATCCTCGAGCATGAGCTCTCAGCCCAGTCTGTCCAGGCGTACATGGACGCGTACCCTGTCATGATCCAAAACGGCTGGAAGCTGCAGAGCGTTGCCGGCATCCAAGACGGAGACATCTATCGGGAGGATGGCAGCATTCTAGATGTTGATAACAGTGCGTAGCCTTTGTTGGACTGCTTGACCTCTATTGACGTAAAATGTTAGCTGTGAGTGCGACGTCTTCGGGCGCCTCGACATCGGCACCATCCACGGTTTCTGGCTCCCCCTCTACCGCCCACTCCGCCTCTACCACAGGCAGCTCGAGCTCCCGAGCAAGTGGCAGTTCTACTGGCTCCGTCAGCACGACACAAGCGAGCTCTGCCAGCGCCCGGTGGTCAATTAACAGTGCCCTTGTCGCATGCGTGGCAGGCATGTTCTTCACCCTCGCTTGAACGCTAATAGCATACCCATCAACCTCTGCATATGGGCTCGCATTTTCCTGGGACTTTCGTTGTGCAATCTCTCTATTGGACCTTGAACTTATTTATCGCAAACTACGTCCCTTCGTTTATAATCGCGTCCGTCTATCCGTTGTAGTTTACGATCTTGCTACTTTCTTTCTTTCCGCACTAGTGGAGATTTTTACTTCGGTGCTGCCTTGCCTTACGACCCGAGACATGAGCGCTTCACGTGTAACTGGTACTAGACATGGATATCTTGTGCTTCTGCTGGCGTGTTGGCTGTTGCATGTACTGGTGAGCTCGAGCATGTGAGGGATCCTGGAGTTTCGCGGCTTTGTCTTAACAGACACCGCATCCTGTCGTTACTCGTAATATCAAATCCGTTCGTTGAACCCAGACTAGTACTGATAATCCTCCTTGCTCTCGCTCATCCTTGTGCATCTTCGTCCCCAGCAGGTGCCAATTTGGAGCTATGGTTGATACAATCGACTGATAAACTTACAAAGCATATGGAAGCAGTGATGTCGGGCAGGTTGTGGGTGAGAGATGCTTCGAATTTTTCGAAGCGCCGAGCCAGCGGAGTGTTTTGATTGATCGGAGTCAGAGAGTCCGTCGCTTCCGTAATTTACGGGCAGGAACTTGTCCGGAGGGAAGTGGAAGGCCGGGTGGCGATGTTGCATCCAAGCCGGCGCGCTGTGGCTGCAAGCGGCGAGGACGTACAAGCTTCGTTGCTCAGTAAGCTTTGTAGTTTCAGAATATTCAAGCAGACTCTGTTCGTCATTATAGCAGTGGCGCACTGTCGTACGATCTCGAGCACGAGTGGGTACAGATGTCTGGGAACGGTACCCGTTGTCGCTGAAGCTCGTTCAGCGCACTACTGAACATATAAGTCATGCTGTGAGTCCTTAGGTCCATGCTCGGGATGCAGCAATATTCCCTTTATCGCGGAGTATAGCTGTGGATCATACTCACTGCATGCAGCTGTCAGCGGCCATATAGCATCCCGGGATGGGGTATCGGTGACGTATTAACGCAGGCTCTACTGAAGTTATTAACTTCACGTTCAGGTCCTCCTGATTTTTCGGTGTGAAGTGTAGGCGATACTGAAGAATTGCAGAACGGCCGACTGTTCGCACGGAATTTACAGCTTACCCTCTGCCATAAGATCAGTCACAGCTCTTACTGATTGCGTCATCTTGTAGCTGAGCGCTGAGCTCGAAGGAAACATTCCTGTCGGTCCTAGCATTCATACTGCTACCGCTCTTCGACCGATGCACCGTTTTCCATCCGTGCCATAGCGGCTCTCCCTGGACTCATCAGGCTACTTTCCGGACTTGTGCGCATGGCCTGTACCTGCTGCCTTGCCGCTATGTCCGCCGGTCTGGTTTAAACGGTCACGTTTGGCGGATAGCCATGGAGAACGGGTAGTATGTTTGCGACGGAGTACATGGTCGTACGATACGATGACGTGCCGCCATGTATCCCAAGTCATGTCTATCCAGAGGATCACATTTTGTCCACCTTGTCCACCGCTGTCTGCTAGCGCAATCCTTTGGCATACACTCAGACAGCATGAAGAGACCCCTCGGGCCTCGTGGACTTGCGATTGCCGCGGCGAGCTCTGGTCAGGGGACGCCATTGATCGTCAGAGGCCATGTAACCTGCGTGACTATGCACGCTCCCGAGGATCGTCTCTTGCTCTATGAAACTGCTACGAATCCGTCTTGGTCCAGTCTAGCTGCTATGCTCGACTATCTGCCATATGGCTATGGCTTTGCTGCAAGGACCTTCGCCGATGAGCGCCAGGACGTCGTCCAAGACCTCGCATTCGGCGAGGCGCTCGGGACGGCGAACTCGACACCTGGGACTGGAATCATCCGCTAGATCAGGGTTCAAACGTTCACTGTTGTCGCTTCCTTGGCCTGGCAAGGATTCTTCGCTAAAACTTAGCTTCAAGTATCACGTACGTCGGAGAGAATCTGCAAGGGTCGCAGGTGTTCGACTCAGAGGTCATACAGCTTCTGTTTATGATACAAGCGTTCTCTCGTCGGCTAGACAGACCGCGACGAACCACAGGGAAGCGCGTAAGGGATTTTCACCGTTCCGATGTTATGTCACGCTTCAGACGGCGATTAGGAAACACCGCGATCCAAGTACGTGAACATCGTGGATGGGCTACACCCTGTTCACGGGAACATCGCAGCTCCATCTGTGCCCACTGACGATGTGCACATACGGGCGGTTCACACCGCGAGTTTCTTGCGAACAACACACCTCTGTACTTGGAGGGCTTCCAATGAAATTGCAGCAATGACAAAGACTGGCCATAATGCTCTCCTGATATCTCGCCGAACGGTGTAACAACGCAACGGAAGAAGGAAAATGAGGTCCATAGGTCGGACCTGCTCGATTTGAGGAGGATACTGGTCAACCAACCAGGGCCACAGAGTGTGTGTATTTACGGCAAGGGTGGGGTTAACGTCATCGGAGAGAGGACATGTTCCAGCTGGGCAGACGGTCTCGAGAGCAGTGTGTGTTCACGCAGCTATTCGTCCGAGTTGTTGATTCCCATTTGGGTCGGCATTCCAAGCCACCTGCTCAGAGCGGTGGCAGTTCCATAATGAAGGATAGACTAGGTACAGATCGCCATATAGATGGAATTTCTAGCCTCCAGCTCTGTAGCTCCTGCGTCTTCATTAGAAGGCATGCCAGCAGTTCGCGACCATTTGATCCTAGAGGATGAGCGCAAGAACTCGCCTCTCAGATAATTTGTCGGAGTCCCTCGCTTTCCACAGCGGCAAGTAGACAACAAGTAGAGGGGCATAATAGTAGACGGGTGGATTCACGCATTTCAAGCGGGCGACTCCCGGATGGGTCACAAGATTTCTGCGAAGCGCTGCGAAACGTGGCTGTGCAATCTGCGAAACACCTGCGACACAGTGTTTCTTGCGAGCACAATGTTATAGAAGCTTCTGGGGGTGGTCTGTCACTAGTTTGTATGTTGACCAGGGGTTCAGGATATGCAGTCAGTTGTTCTCAGCATTGAGCAAGCAAAGCTTAAAGCTCGGATCGCCAAAGCATGATGAAAAGCACTGAGTACTGAGTACGCGCGTAGGCGAGTCGCACTTACGATATCCCAGCGCCTTAACGTCAGTGACACCAGTGAGTACAGTAGTCTAGCACTGCTCTACGGCATGTATAGATATAACGAATAAATGAAGGATAGGTTACGGCTCGCCCACCATGCGCTCGTATACATGCAGTGACCTATCTGCAACAAGGAAGAGGGCGCGACATTGCGCTGTGCAACGTTGTCCTTTGAGTTGTCGTGAAAGCGATGCAAACTGGACGATGTATATGAGTCACGAGATTACGCCCTGCCGATGCGATCGCTACGTTCCGATGAGTCGATCAGACTCGATCACTTGCCTTGCGAAACACCTGCGAAACACCTGCGAAACACCTGCGAACGACCTGCGACACCTGCGAACGACCTGCGAATGGCACAAGAAAGGCGACAGATGACTTGAGGAGTGCTTAGGAAGTGCTCTGAGTGGCATACTGCACCTACTAGGCCCGGATTAATGTCATAGAAGGAGTATAACGGTGAGTGAGCTTACTATAGTATTGCGGCAAGCAGGCGAGCTATTCAGCCCAGCTCTTGTTGCCACAGGCTTTCCAGATATGCACTCTTCACGAGTATCTGATAAACTATATTCGACGGTTTTAGGCGTGATAAAACTTGTACTTCGTCACAGAGCCACCGAGTCGGTCAACCACGACCAGTATTTGGATGCAGCTTCTGAATTTTGCGAGCATATCTATGCCTTAGTATTTTCTCCGTATCAGAGGGTACCGGTTCAACGCACTGTATGAGAAGTGAAGATCTCTTCATGAAGAGCCGAATGTCTGGGTGTCGTTTGATGGGGACTATGTGCACCACAGTAGGTCTGGTCCGGCGGGTAGCTCGTAGATACAATGAATGTGGCATATACAACTGTGCATCATCAGCAGAGATCTCATACATATATGTCGACGAATGATGAGTGAAGCCAAGTCATAGTTGCAGTTCAGCAAGGACTAGTTCAAGTTCTCAGAGAGCCGTTCACAAGGCTTCGCAGAAATACCTAGGCCCCGGCCGGATATCTTTAGTCGAAGTGCAGTGGTATGGCCTGACATAAGACTCGGCCATGAATGGATGGGACTGTTGTCTGGCAGCCAGTTCATAGAACAAAACAATAGAAGACAAGATCAAGACAAGGGCAGTCGTCGGGACAACGTGGGACTTGTACGAGCAAGACCGTGTGGCGCGGGCTCACAGCTTGCTTACTGTCCACCATCATCGACCTCATCCCCATGCAATAATCACTTCGACGGCAGCTTGAACGACTCGTACAGCTGGTACTAATCTTTCTGGCTGCCTCGCAGGTCGTCTTTATTCTGATCCGACCAGATACCTTCTTCCCAGAGCGTGCTGCACGACAAGCGCCTCATCATGGCTCCGACGAAACCCCTCGACCCCTCCATTCTCTTTCATCCCAAGAAGAAAAAGCCTGGACAAGCGCCCCCTCCTCCACCGCCTCGCGCGCGCCCTAGTCCGCACCCTACCCCCGAGGCACAACGCAGATCGCCATCCAAGGCCCCGGACGAACCGGTTGACGCGATCAATCCGCCAGCGTCCTCTGGTGGCAAGTTCAAAGAGTACAAGATCGTGTCGTCCAAGCTCAATGGGTGGAAATACGATGTAATGAAGTTCGACACGCGCAAGACTATCGATATACCGGATTTTTTCCAGAACAAGGGGCCCCACAAACTCAACCGCAAGGACCCGCCCAGGAGCGACGTTGCGCCTGTCACCGCGCCACAGCCCGTTGGGCCTATGCTGGGACCCGACAACAAACCTGTCATAGGCGCCGATGGAAGGATGGTGATGGTCGACGCTGAGGGGCGTCCGATCCACAATACCAATGGGGCGGCGGCGAATGGCGTAGGCGACAAAGGGAAGCCGGGGCGGAAGAAGTTCCAGAAGAAGACCAGGCAGGTGTATCTCATTCCCGAGGAGACGAGACAGTTGCGGAAGGAGGAGCGGTACCCCTGGGTGATGGAGGTACCCTCGCAGAACGAGCTCTGGGTGGCTAAGCTGGAGGAAGTCTCCAAAGCGGAGACGCACGCCTTCTTCATGCCTGCTTCAGCGGACACGTTCAAGTTCGTACCAGCCCATCGCTGGTATAAATTTCAGAAGAAACCGAACTACAAGATACCTAATTTAGAGGAGGCTGAATCTATGGTTTGTGCATCTATCCTAATGTCACTCAAACGCATTAATACAATGTGGTGATCAGATGGCTAAGATGCAGAAGAATAAGGATCCGTCCCGATGGCTTGCCCAGAACTTCGCTTCATCGTCGAACGGTGCCAGTGGGAGTGGCGCCACGACATCCGTGTCGATGCCCTATATCCAAAGTGGGCCGTCGCTCGTCTACGATGCCGGGACATCACTTGGGCCGGGTGGCCGCCGGCTTCGTACCGTCGACAGTGGAATGGAGAGAGGATTGTTCGGTGACGATGATGACGATGGGGATAACAGGAAGAGGAGAGCGCGGGAATATGGTGGGGAGGGTGATCAGGATGAGATGGACTACGAGGAGATATTCCAGGATGACGAGGAGAAGCCTGACGTGAACGAGGCGGAGGATGAGGAGGCCAAGGAGGTCGAGGTACGCTGCCAGCTGTTTGCTCTGATGTTGGCTTGTTCAAACCGGTGGCTCCATAGGAACGTATCAAGAAGGAATATAGCAAAGCCAAAGTGATGAACGATGGCGAAGAGGAGGACGAGGATGAAGACGACGAGTCAAAGCTCACCAGAGCTGGGCGACAGCTGAGGAAGCTTATGCGCAGTATCGAGAAGAACCAGGCGTACGAGAGTGATGATGATGACAACCCATACCTTAGCGAGGTAGCCCACAGTCTACTCATGCTTGTTGCGCTCGGTCCACTGACAACCCCATAGGAAGAAGACTCAGAGGAGGAAACCCCAGAGGTTCCTGCTGGTCCTGCGGTCCAGGACCAGTCACGGTCCGGCTCGCAACAACCTCCAGCTACACCCGTCGCCTCGCCTACCCCCATCAAGACCGAATCCTCTCTACCAAACCTATCGCGCCCCACCTCACCTACGCAATCCGGGCACTCTGTGGTCGCCAAGCGCGCGACGAGCCCGAAAGTGCCCAAGATCAAGACAAGCCCGAACGTGAGCCGGGCAAGCAGCCCGCTGGCGCAGGGCCCAGCAAGTCCCAACGGACGAGCTTCCAGCCCATCCATGCCCGGCTCTCCAGCCGTGCCTAACCGACCGAACAAGCGTAAAGCCGAGGACGCCTCCCCTACCTCTCCCACTTCGCCCAAAGCAGCGGCCAATGGAGATCAGCCCAAGCCGAAGAAGCCCAAGGTGTACCTCCCCATCGCAGACCTGACAGCAGCCATGATAGCGCGGTGGCTGCGCACCCACCCGGGTGCGAAGACCGTGGACTGCATTGCGCAGTTCCGCCAGTACATCAAGGACACCGAGGCGAGGAAGTATTTCACGGCCCTCGTTAGGGAAGTCGGGAGCATGGAACAGGGAAGTCTCTATATCAAGGAGATGTACAAGCAGCGGGATCCTGAACCAGGCGTGGGTCCCAAGCCTCCCGTACAAGCTTCTTGATTTCTGTGACCTGTGGATGAGAGGCAGTATGATTTCCGTGACAGAGCGATGTTCTCTGTTACTTGAGTTGTTCGGATGTACATTATCGAGGTTTTGAACACCTGAATGGCATCCCTCGAACCTCGTGTTTCGTTCAAGGAATACATTGGACAGAAGATACAGATGTGCGAACGTCATCGGGTATAGCAGATCTCAGTACTCTGTAACAAGAAAGCTGAAGTCGATAAAGTATAACTTTTGATACAAGCGAATCAAGGGGCATCTCCAGCCTGAGTAGGATAATCAGTCGTGAACGGACCCGCCCGTGCGCGGACCATAAGTAATGTCATTGTGCCCTAAGCCCCTACAGCCAGCCAGGACAAAGAAAGGATATACGGACGTTAAGAAGCAACCTTATGGATACAGCATTAGAAGAGCCAACACACATCAAGCCGTAGCCTCCGCAGTCTTCGCGCCTGGTCCATTAACATGACCGTTCTGCTGAGGCGGACCGGGCGGACCTGGTGGGGCTCCACCAGGCGGATAGGCGTTCTGTGACGAGCCGGGTCGGGAAGCAGGCTGCGAAGGTTGTTGAGGAGGATGGGTAGGGTGGGGCGGGTGAGATACTGGAGGCGCAGCGTAGTGGTTATGCGCCATAGTGGGAGGTGGAGGGCCCTGAGCATAGGCCATGGGAGGCGGGCCTCCCGCGTAGGGTGGCATGCCTCCGCGCATACCATCTACTTCATGTCGCAGCATCTCTATCTCTCGCGCCATTTCTTGATGGCCGTGCTTCAACTGCACAATGAAGTCGATAGCTAAAGGAAAGAGAACGTCAAACATTGAAAGGATCCAGCTGAAGAAGCGATTACCTTTGCTGAGGATCTCCCATTTGCTCGCTTTCATGCCGCGGTCCGCCGGAAGCTGGTCTCGCAATTCATCAAACAGATCCTTCATTTCTTTCCGGCGCTTCCGCTCTGCGAGCTTGTGCGACACGCGGAGTTCCGGTGACCGAGAGTAGGGCGTAGTGTCCTTCTTGGCGCTACCGGTAGGGGTGGTAGCTTCGGAGTCTGGCTGCTGCTCCGTCGAGGACGTCGGCGACTGTTCCTGGCCGCCGGCACCCTGGTCGGTTGTGCGGTTACGCGAGGGCGGCCGTGATCGCGAGCGCAAGACGCGCTGCGTCGTTGGGCCCGGCGGGGTCATATCTGGGACGGACATCCTGCGGTCTGAGGCGAAGGTGACGGTGTAGTTCATGTTGAGAGGAGGAGGCGGCTGAGGGGGGGCTTGTGGGTCGAAGGGCCTTGGAGGGATATTATTTGGATTGGGGTTAGGTGCTGTGGCTGACGCTTCGGGCGCGTGGGCTGGCCATGCGAAAGTAGCCATGCCTCCTGGCGGACGGCCATGCGGATCCGCGGCGAACCCCGAAGGAGGCGCATAGGGCACATTATTCGAAAACGCCCCCGGCGCAGAGTCCCGTCTTTCCCCAACCCACCACTGCGGCTGTTCTCCTGGCACCCGCGAATCTACAGAGTATCGCCGGTCGTTCAAGCTCAACTGGGCTATTCTCTGCGTATCGAATGCAGATCCTCTGCGTTTCGCAGCCGGCCCTTCTGCATCCACGCTCACGCCGGGTCCGACAAGTTGGGGGTCAATATCGGCACCCTCAGAGGCAGCTTCTCTATCGGAGGACATTTTGCGCTTCGTCCCCTGAATTCGATCAAGATACACGTGTAAGCATGGAGTATGGCAAGAAACGCGTGAATGGCGCAGCAATTGAAGAGAAAGTACACGCGATCTGATACATTGTGAGCGCATACTCACCAAACTGCCCTGACCATGACCATTCCCCGTCGGCGATGGCTGTCTTTCCCCCTGATCTACGTCCATATCGGTAGACTGCGGTTTACTGGACCCTAGACCGAGATGTGATAAACGAACAAAGTGATGTTGACGGAGGACGTCCTACCTTCAGGTGCCGAGCTGTCGGACTGCGCAGACATGGGTTGCCGCCAAGAATTTTCATGGACTGGTTGCGATCCTTCAGGACGCCGGTTGGCGCTCGCGTCGCCGAAAGTGTAAGGTGAGGCAGGTCGCGGCTCTTTTGAACCGTTCCGCGACTTTATTTCAGGAGAAGGAGGGTCCGGGTTCGCGTTCTGACCCGTCTGCGGCACCGTGGGCTGCGAATGGGGGCTTGCAGCGTGCAATGAAGGATCTGTGATAGATCCTCTACGCTGGTTTTGCAGATACTCAAGGGGAGCAAGTGTTTCAGTAGTAGGATGTCGTGCAGGAGACAAGGGTTTTTTGTGGGAATTATCGGCGGCGACGGGGTCCGGATGAGCCGGCGGCTTATCGCCCGTACGGACTCCGGCGACAGAAGATGGTCCCCTGTCGTCTGGCATAGCGTTGGCGACTCTGCAGGCGGCAACGGCGAGGACGTAGGCAACGACGAGGAGAGGGTATATTGAAGTAAAGACAGGGAGAGCAGCCGTCCGTGGTCAACGTGTCTTGGACGCTCCCACGTGAGTCCCGCGAGGGTATATCCCCCTCCTCTTCCATAAATGGTTATATTGCGGGCTACCGATCGTTGCCGGTTTAGTCTGGATGCGGATTTCCGTGTTTTATTCAATCCTATTTACAATCCTATGCACCCTAGCGTGTTTCGCTCCTCCTCGCTCAGCGAAATCCACCGCACGTATCGTTGGCTGTTCCGCGTTCTCCTCCCAGGTTTCGCGATTTGACTCTCGCGCGCCTCCTCCTCGTCGTCCGTGGCCACCATGTGTCTCACCCATGGCAAGTAATCTAGGAACACCTGGAGCGCCGGTGCCGTCGATAGGAAGGAGAAGGGCAGAATTGATCGAAGTACCGCCACCACGTGAGACACATGTGCAACGCGAGCGCGGAACAGGCTGCGCGTGTCGAAGCTCTGCCCGCCACGAGTCTTGGACCTGTCAAGCCACGTCTTGGGCGTGGGAGGGTCATGCACGCGGCTCTCAATCCATTGCCGGATCTCCTCATCGCGACGATACAGCGCAGTCACCTCCAGTTCAGACACCGTCGACCCCGGGAATAAGATCTGATGTCCTGTTTCATCGTTAACCGAGGATCGACGCTCCCGTTCCAGCAGTGCCTGCGAAGAACCACATTAGCAATCCCACAGCATCGACAAGGTTTAGTGAACGAAGATACCTGTGGCGTCTGCCATGCCTTCCGACTGAGACCGCCATCCATAAATGAAGCCGTCTCCGCGTGGCGCGCCAACCCTCTCAGCAGCTCTAACTCAGCTTTCGCATCCGAAGAATCAGCGGAGCCATCTTCCACTGCGTCGGACTGAGAACTGCCCCGGCTGATGGGAACGTGGTCAGCCGGATCTGCCTCTGACGCTTCATTTCTATCCGAGTAAGACTCTTGGGATGTCGATCTCTTGGCGGCAGCGCATAGAAGTTGCAGCTGGTTGATGGCGAACCTAAGGTCCTGGAGGTCTTCCTCCTGGGACCAGTCAGCGGGGTCTGACAGACCCATTTCTCGGCCTTCGGGCGCCTCATACAATTGAGTGAGAAATCGACGATCGATCCGGAACTCTTCGGCGAGGCAAAGGCTCTGGAGATAGGACGCTGCGATCTTGGGTGGAGCCGGTGCAAATACCAAGACTTCTTGCAAAGGGAGGTCCTGTAGTGGAACCAATGACACATCTGTGGTGATCATGTATCCCAAGTTAGTAGCGATCAGAATCTGGGCTCGTTGGCACCGACCATTGCAAGTCATCACCACTGGCCTTCGACAGTCCTTTATGAAATTGATCACAGCGGGCCAAAAGTTCTGGTCGTCCTTGTAGAGCACGTCCACCTCCTCTAGAAGCACGAGAGACTGGCGGATCTTGTTGTCCTCATGTGCAGCTGGATGAATAGACATAGCTTTGACTTCATTCCGTCCTTGCGATGAGGTCCCGTTGTCTTCCCTGGGCGGAAGGTTCACTTGGTCTTGTGACCCTCCTTCATCTGCATCAACAGTGATGGGTCCCCCTTGTGGGCGCCTCTCCTCGTTCTTCGCGAAGATCCCTGCTAAATCAACAGTTCAGCATCACACGCGCAGAACCTCTGATTAGTCCCACCAGCAGACTTGCGGAACACCCCTCTGCGTAATGTGTGGTTCTTGCCAACGTCACCCACGAGGCTCTCCAAGTTGGTATTACTCCGCTTGCCTATCCCTGGGTATACTTCAAATACCTCCCAGCCCAGCTCTTCCGCGCAGGCGTAGACGGCGGCAGTCTTACCACATCCCGACGGTCCGGTCAGAAGAATAGTGTTCGTCAGTCTGCTGGTGAAGTCCGCGGCACCATGTGGTATTGGCGGAACATCATCCTCGAACTCTGAGCCATCAGAGCGTGCTTCAGAATGTAAATTCATAGGGTCTGATGATGCCTCCTGTGATGCGTCAGACTTATGACGCAAGCAAGACAGCGTCTGGCGGCAGAACTCGAGATCGCCGTCACTGGAAGGTAGTATGTCTGGCTCCGACTCCGACGCCGTCTCGTCTTCCGTGGAGACTATCCAATCGTCTTCGGCATCCGAGTCAACCCTCCTTCGGCCACGACCTTTCGGTCTCTCTACAGCTCGCTGGATCTTGGGCTTCTTTGCTTTGGGCTCGTCCCTACTCTTCTTGGTCTTTTTTCGGACTTTCCGCTTCTTGCCTATTGGACTGTTGATCGGCTCCGCGGCGACGCTGAGATCCCCTTGCAAAGCCAGAGCTTCTAGCCAATTCCGGAGATACAGTGCATTAGCCTCGTTGCCGAGAACCTCGTCCGCATGCCTGGGACGCCACCGATCCGTCCATAGCTGCGACCGGGTATGTGGATCGTCCCGGTTGTCTGCTTCCAAATAGTCTATGATCCGAGAAATGGCAGAATAAGCATTGCGGTGCGACTTTGGGATGGTGCCCGAGAACGATTTGACATCTTCGATACGGAACATTGGCTCGCATCCAGTGTCGCAGGAAGATAATTGTGAACGAGGTCCAGCTTTGGAGGCAGGTATACTGAGCGCAGGCAAAGACGCTGGGGGGTCTTCTGGGACGGCCCGTGCCTTCCCTTTGTCTCGTCTACTGAGAAGTAGTCCCGGCGTATGGAAAGAGGTTTGTTCGCCGCGTACATGCTGCTGATCTGCGTCAGGCAGTGGAGCTTCTGGCTCCTTTGTCCGTCTCGAAGGACTCCGTGGTACCGGGGATCCGCCAGTCATCTGCGCCGCAAACATAGGGAAGACTGCCTTGGGTGCAGAGACTGTAGGTATCGGGGTGGAGAACCTCGAGTCACGACTGCGCGGGACAAACATAGGAAAGATAGCCTTGGACGATGGAGGGCGTTCCCGGGATTGAACAGGCGACTGCTCAATAACAATTGGATCCTCGCGACTACCTCCCTCATTGAGGACAATGATCTCTGGGGAGTCCATACGTAAGGTGGTAGGAGGTGGGCTATCAATTATAGATATCGGAGTAGCTAGACGGGTGCTTGACGTCGAGCCATTCACGTCGTGGGCGACAGTCTGGAGGTGCTCTTCGGGAATATTTACAATCGGAGGTGTCGGGAGGGATTGCAAAGAGCCTGACTTTGAGATCATATCTTCCTGCAGGGCGGCGGGCTTCTGGAAAATCGAGAATAGTTGACGTGGTTCAGGTACTGTAGATGATGGCTCTGTCCTGAAAGTGTTGGGAGACAGCTAAGATAGGACGACGAATATCGTACCGTTAATCTCATATCCATACTGTCCTCTCTCTATGTCCACATTAGTCTGTAGAGTGCGCTGTTCGGCGTCGGAGGGACTGGAGAGGGTGCTTTCCTGGGATACCTGAGCGCCTCCGTCCGAGCCAGCCTCTACCTGCGAAGCGCTGCCATTATCGACTTCGACAGATACGATAGAAGCCTTCTTCTGAAAATGGTGCAAGAGAGTCTTCTGACTCGCACTCCCGACCTGGAAGCGGCGTGCCGCAACGCGAACCTGAGCCCTCTGAACGCGAGCCTACCTCGACTACGACGCACCGCTTTTGCCTTTGAACCTTTGCCGCCCGCCTTTCTCTTTGCCTCAGTCATGGATCCCCGACGCAGGTGCAGCCCAGAGCGAGGAATGAAAGAACGGTAGCAAGAGGGTGGCGCACAATGTGAACGCGACGCGATTGACGCGTCTGCGGCCCGCGCGTGACCACTCCCGCACTAACGGCCACAATGCCTTGGCAGCCTGCGCAGTCTTCCTCATAACACCCTAAGCAAGAATGCCGTGCTCCCCGAGCGAGCTTGATAGATACTATAACAATATGATGCGATGGATGTCGGACGAATATCACGGTCAGTATTCGTAATGCGCGCCTTTCATTCAATTCACGAAGCGATCCGGATTTCACAGGTCTAAATGGCTCGCAGTATGATATCCTGGAGACTCCACCTTCGCCGCTTGAGTTCGCTCGGCTGGTACAGATCTCGAGGCCCGTGCTAATTAAAGGCAAGGATTTATTGCTCTAATTCTGACCTCAAGAGTTAACCATAGACACCATCAGGCCACGAAGTACCTGCGCAGAATATGTGGTCCAATGAGTACCTTATCAGGTGCATGGGGGATCAGAAGATTACTGTCGCAGTCACGCCCGACGGGTGAGTGGCCTCGTTGACAATTCATCAGCTATGTGTGCGATTGGTGTACACCATTCACGCCAAGTCGTGCCGATGCAATCACGGCTGGACCAGACGGCAGAGAGTACTTTACTGAACCTCATGTTCAGCAAATGACCATGGCCGAATTTCTGCTCAAACTCAGCTCCGGTCAGCGTTTAAGACAATGCTCTATGCTCATCTCTCTCATCATCGTCTATATAGATAAGAAAGGGGATGTCCTCTACATGCAGACGCAGAACGGCAACTTGTATCCCGCGGAATACTCCGATCCCAACTCCGACAGCAGCGCCTCGGAATGCGAGAAGCTGCGGCCGGATGCCCCAAGCGAGGTATCCTGGTGCAGCGAGGCTCTCGGTAGACCACCAGAGGCCGTGAACGTATGGATAGGAGACGACAGAAGCACTACAAGCATCCACAGCGGTCAGTTCCGGTTTCGAGTATCTGCTCGCCACTCAACTATGTATCTATAGATCCATTCGAAAACATATACACGGTGGTTCGGGGGACCAAACACTTCACGCTTCTCCCTCCGACTGAGGCATGGTGTCTCCGAGGTCAGATTTGTCCCGAACCTCGTCGAGGCGATGCTGAGAATTTCTCTACAGAGCGTTCTTATCCTCATGCGACGTACACTCGGCGCTTAACAACGTCTCCCCTAAAGCTCGAGGCAACAGGGAACCCACCCGTTCGTTGGTCGTCCATCCTCAATCCAGACGACGGATCTGCCTTGCCGCCCGGAGCGCATCCCATCCATATTACCCTTCACGCTGGCGATACGCTGTATCTCCCTGTTGGGTGGTGGCATTACGTTCGCCAGTCAGGCGATATCACCATCGCCTTGAACTGGTGGTATGACTTGCAGATGCGAGGAGCTCAATGGGTGTGGTTGAGTCTCCTCAGAGGGATGGCGAAGGAAGCTATGCAAGGAAACCATGCTGAGACCAACGACACTGATAAAACAGAAGATGAGTAGCAGAGGAGTAAGACGTGTTACCATCTGTACCTTTATTTCGTTGTATCTCAGTCCTGATGTAAGCTCTAACTGGATCATGGATCGTACACATAGTTGTAGTGCTAGCTATTGGTTACATGACGTTACAGCATCCTTTGCTATGCGTATTCTTGTCTTCATTATCCCTACCCTTCTCCGGATCCTTCTCAGGCCTGCCCCCATCATCTATAGCACTTGCGAGAACAGTAACATAACTTTCCATATTTAGTGCAGAGAGCATTCTCACAAGTTCGAGACGTTGGTGACGGGCCAGGCGCTGTGATAAGTATACCATGCGTCAAGATTACTTTGCATCATGATGAAAATATGGATAATACGCACTATCCCTCCGTCGTGCGCTTGTAGCCGTATTTCTGGATGAAGGCGTCGAGCTCCTTAGGTCCACGCGAGCCGTAAGGGTAGCCGACGGGCTTCGGACGAGGTCCACTCAGACCGTCTATCCAGTGCAGGATGGGGGTGAAGATCTGGGAACAGTGTTAATGTCACGTCACGGGATCCAGGGCTAAATATGTTCCCTTACCTTCCACGCAACATCCAACTCGTCATCACGGACAAAGTTGGAGTGGTCACCCTTGAGAGCGTCAAGGATGAGCGACTCATATGCCTCCGGGATGTGGATGTCCGCAAACCGCCGCTTGTATGTGAGGTCCATCTCGGAAGGGATGGCACGCGTGTACAGACCAGGAGTCTTCGCGTTGAACTTCAGGTACACCGCCTCGGAGGGTTGGATCCGGATGACCAACTCATTGCGAGAGATATCCTTGAAGATACCCTGGGTGACATCCTTGTACTGGATACGGATTTCGACCTTAGCCTCGTTCACCGCTGGAGGAAGACCATCCGTCAGTCTCGAATGGGACCATTTTGAAACACAGAGACGAACCTTTTCCAGCCTTCAAAATGAACGGCACGCCCTCCCACCGAGGGTTGTGGATCCAGAGCGTAGTAGCAGCGTACGTTGGGCAGACGGAGTTGTGGGGGACCGTATCATCATCCAGGTAACCCGGCTTGCCGTTGGCAGCAACGTACTGACCAAGCAGGGTGTCGCTGCGCTCGATGGGAGGGATCGCGCGGAGCACTTTGACCTGTTACTGGTGAGCGCCACGAAGACGTGAGAGGCGCAAATACTATTTACCTTCTCATCACGGACATCCTCGGCGGAGAATGATACGGGCCGCTCCATGGTCAAAACACTCAGCACCTGCAACAAGTCTACCAAAACATCAGAAGCGCTCGCACCGGCTATCGGCACCATACTCACGGTTCTGCAAGATATCCCTGATAATACCAAATTCGTCGAAGTAACCACCACGACCCTCCGTCCCGAACGGCTCCTTGAAGGTGATCTGGACATTGCTGATGGAGTTCTTGTCCCAGCCAGAGGAGAATGCGATGTTGGCAAACCGCAGAACGAGCAGGTTCTTGACCATCTCCTTGCCGAGATAGTGATCAATCCGATAAGTCTCGTCCTCCGTCCAGTGCTCCTTGAGCGACTTGAGCAGCTCTCGGCAAGAATCTGTGTCCTTTCCAAAGGGCTTCTCAACAATGATACGGTTGGCACCGCCCTTCCCAGCGTAACAGTGCTCTCGGAGGTTTTTGGCGACGGGGATGAAAACGCTCGGAGGGAGAGCAAGGTAAAAGACACGGTTGCGTTCCTTGGACTGGTATTTTGACTCGATCTGCTCAAGGTGCTTATTGAGGTTGTCAAAGGACGGGCCGTCCTCATAGCCGCCGGATACGTAGGTGGAGTTCTTCTTGAATTCCTCTACCTTGGCCTTAGTCTCCTCATCACCCTCGTTGACCTTGATGTAGCCAGTGGTCCGCTTGTGGTACTCGACGTCGTCCATTTTTGTACGAGCATAGCCGACGATGTGGACGTCGCGCGGTAAAAACCCATTCTTGTACAAACCGAAAAGGGCAGGATATGTCTGCAAGAATTCATTACATATGATGATAGATCAGTGAAGACGCAGATCGCACCTTCTTCTTTGCGAGATCACCAGAGGCGCCAAGGACTGTGCATGAATATCAGCAGCAAGCAGGCACACCGCAATCAATTCGACTGACCGATGATAATGGTATTGTCCTTGAGCTGCTGACCGCTGGTCTCCATGGAGGGGATCGTGCCCGACATTGAGCGTTGACGTGACATCGCAGAGGAAGAAAGAGACTTAAAGAATATGAATTACAGAAGTAATGACACGGAGAGTGAGAGGAATCGGTTGGAGATCGACCGCTGAGTAAGTGCCGACTTACTCAGTCGGACGCGTCGACCATACATCATATCTCCTGCCTTCTCCGGCCCGGCCTTCTATTTTGTGCTCCGGCTACCACGCCGCAAGTACGCGCGTCTCCGAGCCGCCGGCATCACAATGACCGTCGACGCTCTCTCTACTGGACTCCCTCCGTCGCCAGACCAGGTCATCAGCAACCTCCGCGATGCAGCCTCTCCCAACTATGCAGACCAGGATACAGCATCGGTACATGTCCGTGCTGGAGCCCTCTTTGCCCGGCTTAAGGCCATCAACCGAGCTTCGAACGCAGCAACCCGGGCGCATAAGCAAGCAACTGCTGACGCAAGACATGAGATGGATCAGACTCATTTAGGATTGCAAAATCTGCTGTATGAGAAGAGACATCTGGAGCGGGAGATTGAGAAATGCCGACAGTTCGCGTAAGCTACCCAATACGCCTTTCATTTGCGGGTGGGCGCCGATGTATCCGTTTGTAGCTCGGTGTATCAAGATATCCCTATATATCCTCTCGAGGAGTTCATACAACTTGCACCTGATGAGCACAAGACTGAGGATGTCCTTGCTAATGAACACCAGCTCATGCTCAACCGCCTCTCTTTCGAATTGAGTGAACGCCAAAAGTGAGACCTCTGAGAAACTGAAGTTGTGGTAGTGCTGACGAAGTGGCGCCTTAGACTGAGCCAGAGAAACGAAGAGCTGGAGACTCGGAGAGATCAGATGCAGAAAGAGAGCAAAGCCAAGCAGGCGCTGACCGACAATGTCAAGGCACACATCGATACTTTAATGAAGGTTCGCAGGCATGATACCGTCGTCCTTCACGCACTAACTCCTATTTCCGCATAGACTGCCTTGGACGTCCAGAAAAAGGTGGACGAACTAGTTCCCTCGGCTCCAGAGCCAAGCAGTGACCCTACGCCGGCGGGGTCTTCGTAGTGAGCGCAATTACACAATTAACTTATTTCACCCATGAAATGTATATATGCTCCGATGCACTCACGCGGTCTTGAGTGCGTGTCATATGCCTTGTTATATATTCCGTTGGAGCCAGTATCTACACATCAGGATAAGTACAGACGGACGTGACGCGGTGAACCCAATGTTGCCCTTGGTCGAAAACTATATACGCGGGAATGGTGAGGTGAAATACCGAAGATGAAACACACAAGCTTACGCGGTTGCGTAGCAAGAATAACGGCCTTGCAAGGACTCTGCAGGAGATAGCGTTACAGTATACAATCAGAAAGTCGTGAGCGTGTCAATACGAGAGGGGGACCTGGGATGAGGATATACTGAAGCAAAGGACCAGGTGGCAGCGTGGATTTAGTCCTCGTCACAGCTCATGGAACCGACGTCGCTCATCTCTTCATCGGCGTCCTCTTCTTCCTCCGCCTTGCCGCCGCTGGCGGCCTCAGCTGCCTCCTTGGTAGCGAAGCGCTGGACGTACTCTGAGGGATGATCTCCGTGAGCACGCAATAGCGCACGTAATACGGCATAGGCGGCGCACCTTTCACCCGGGCATCGTACTCCTTCGGATGTCGCATGAGAAGTGCTGCGGCTTCGCCATTCAGAGGGTCGTTGGGGTTTGGGTATCTGAGCAGCTGAGGGAGGAAGACCTCGAAGATATTGATCATATCTGCGTGGCGGTGCCGTTAGATACTAGTGTCGAGTGGCACGCGTGGCGGGCTCACCGAACATGGGCGACCAGGTCTGGTTGATGACGTCCAAGCATACGGAGCCACTTCTGACCGCATACATCAGCCCCGAGTACAGCATGCCGGAGATAGGGTGGATGAAGGGACGCACAGTTCATCGATGTTGGGATGGAATATCTTGTTCATGAAGCCGATACTTGGAGACTTGAAGGGATACTGATCGGGGAGCTCAACGTGGATCTTCCAGACACCTCCAGCGAACGGGGCTGATCGCATACGATCCTCGGCATCAGCCTGATAGACGGGTCTGTAAGGTATAGTGCGACTCACTCTCGGTAGGCCCATGAAATCGAACGTAGAACTCCTGCATGCTATCATTCACGAGGTTAACCTCGTAGTCCGACATCAATCTGTAACATAGTCTATGAGCGCGAGGACGCGACGCGACGCCGGAGGGAGTACTACGGACAATCTCATGACATCCGTCTCGATACGACGCTTGCCCGAAGTGCTGTGAGCAGACCGCACCAAAAGTAAGTTGCCAAATCCTATGACTCTCAATAGGCAATACTCATCATGGTGCGAATAGGTAGTGTCCGTGCTACTTGCGATGAAACAGGAGACGGCAAGGGAGAGTGCAAGGTAGCTGTGGCACAGGATTGCCCGCTGATCCAGATATAGCCAGACCTGGGGATTGCCGATCCTCCTCCGGAAGACACCGGCCAATCGCGTGCTGAAAATACATCCGTCTCCTCTTAACGCATGTCGTCGATCCTCTTCCGTAGTCTGAACCTTACACTATACTATAGGCTGCCTACCAACATAACCGACTAATTCTGTCGCTTAGGGTATCTTCGTCTCCATTCCACCAGCAGCAGCCGTGCTCCTCAGAATCGAAGAACTTTATACACCCGCTACCAGTAATATTCCTCCACGATACATAGCGCATCGTCCCTCCTGCAAGGCCATGGTCGACCACCTGGAGTAAGGCGGGGAGGATGCCTGTTAACCCTATCTCTGTGCTGACCTCCAGACTGCGACCGAACTGGCGGTGCTTGTGGAGATGAGAGGCTTGTCTCACCAGATTGGGTGCCCATCGTGGTATCCTGGGACGTAGCTCGGAAGGCGATGAGGAGAGCTTGCGGGTGACGCGCAATGATTCATAATGATTCTGGCTTTCAGACGAAGAGTGGAGCGTACCGAGCCAGAAGAGCCCAAATGCCCCGATGAGGATCGTTTCCTCTTGCGCGTGAGTCAATAATCCCCCACTTCTTCGGTGATGCATCACGACGCTGTTTTGGCATGGATGTCAAATCTGCTCTCATCTCTTCAGTGAGTATTGGAAGCACTTACAGGACCATCAGTCCCGAAAGAGCCAGTGTGGCTACAGCCGTCTGCATGAGGGTGAAGACATCTGGCGCGCTCTGTCGGCTAGCTGCTCGGCTAGTCTACACCCTCACTCACGAAGGTTTGAGGGCATTAACCACAGAATCAGGTGTGCAGCAAATGCTGCCACAGCCGCTACATTGCTGTTCCCTCAGTTCGAAGTCTCTGCGCCAGAGATATCCACTCACCTGTCGCGAACGACTGCGTCGGTCGGCTACGGAACAAATCCATGAAGATAATGTCCAATATCAGCGACCCAGGGGCTCGATATGCGAGCTATCGTAGAGCAGACGGACAGCTCTCATCCACCATATCAGCAACGCAGGGTGAACATGAGGAATTCATGCTGGAAACACGAGGACAGCGGCGTCTTCATTTCCGTAACAGGTATGGACATCATTGCATTCGTTCTATATAAGAACCCTAGACTACGTTAGATCCGTAAATAAATCATCATGCATCAAGCGTCCATCGAATCTAAGAAACAGATGACCGGGCAGAGTCCGCAACACTGCTGCAATTTCTTCCACAGCGGGAGTTGCACCATTTTGAGTGTTGCAATATGTTGGTCGAAATAGATTACACCTGGTAAATATATAGGATTAGCTTTTGACGGCAGCCGATATAATTACTGACAAGGTGATGCAGATGTGTAGCAATTCATTTTATTAGATACAACATTGTAGTGACATTCAATATGCGATATTTTGATGATATCAATATGTCTTGCAAAATATCACATTGGGCTCATGCTGGGGGAGGATTGCCAAATCTAACATTGAGGGAACGAGAATATGCGGTAAAAAAGATCATATTTCACAACATCAAAAAAGGAAGATAAAACTAAAATATAGAAATATATTTGCACTGATCTGAAAGCTAATACCGGGAGTAAAGCTATAGCCGAACGTCTAAAGGTATTTCCCGGCTGGGCCAATACCTTTCGCAAGGTTGCGGAATATATAATTTTTATAACCATTTCGGGCAGTGTTTGCAGCTGATATTATGTATCTTGTAGTATTTATTAAATTATTGTCCACGTAAAAAGATCTATCGAGTAACATTTAGGGAACCCCCAAAATCCCAAATTTTGTCATGTCCTAAATTGATTGCAGAGGGAGATATATTATTGGCATTATGCGTGGCATTTTTATCTCTTCTATACAATCTTGCCAAAGGAATTACAATAGATAATATATGTAGGGAGCTATGAAGGATTTCGAGAATAATAAGTTTTGCAGGTTACGGAATCATTTACAAAATTAAATAGACTTTATTTCCATTTCGACTAACATATCGTAACGTCCGAAATGGTGCAACTCCCGCTGTGTTCGCTTCGCAAGAACTTACGCTCAGGCCATACTGGGCTGTGTGCTCGGGATTTGGTTGACCATGGGAGGCCCCCCCGAAGCCTGGGGCTGAATCACGACCGAGTGTCCAGGCTGCTGCTGGATCACAAATGCATTGGATGGGAGCATCTGCTGCATGGGGTACGCATAGGAGGCACCGTTTTGGTGGCCATTTGTGTAAGTACCGCTGCCGGGATAGCCTGGCATTTGGCCGAACCAGGGGAGGTCAATTATGTTCTCCTGCCAGGCAAACTGGCGGCCCAGGGCTTGCGCGCGGCTGGTCAGCATGAGAAGAATAATGAAGAAGATTGTCACTTCGCGGAGTGTCAGAAGTGGAGCGTGCGTCTGGATGCGAAGACGTACGGAGACAGAAGTTCATCCAAGAGAATGCTTCAATCACTTTCATCTCGTAGCAGTAGCTTCGGGTGGAAACTTTCGACAGGTCAGAAATCAGTGATAGATCATTAATGAAGAGTGAACTCACTGCTGCCCGAGTGTCCCTGCATCCGCTGACCATAGATAGCAGAACACTGGACATAGCCTATGAGATCGCTGTTTGAACACGTTCAGGCGCTTCCTCAACATTCCAGCAGGAACGCGATAAACGTACGATGACCATGCGCCCATAGCTGCACGTTGATAAGCAGGACATCGATAGCTCGAGGAAATTAAGGGACGTACCAAGCCATAGTGCGGCCAGTATAAACAACCAGAATGCTTCAAAGCGAGGTCGGGACCATTGCAGTCTACAATATGTACATAAGTACGGTCAAGCTCAGATTTGTGTCGAGCACTGCGTACGTGACAACAAATACGACTATGTTCAAGGATGGAACGATGAGAGCAAAAACGCTGAAGTCACCTGAGTTGCACGAGTAGATGTTAAACAATCATGTTCGAATTCGAACATGAGGGATACTCACGATTGACGTTCGGCAAGAACACATTCGCAAAGTATCCAGCGATTCCTAGAACAACAGCCGAAAACAGAAGCACAGCAACTGATAGCAGTACTCAGTCTTCATTGCCGACGCTAAACCGTCCATACTCACTATACCCCGCACGCCTGCGATTCACGAATATAATTGTCATAGATGTCGTTCAAGCCCGTCAGTGGAGATAGCAGTGGATAGTCGTAAGTGGCGTATCGGTGCAGAAGGGTGCAGAGCGGAGAAAGAGGTATCGGGAAATGGACAAGTACGTCAGAAATCATGGAATGTGTCCGGGATTCACGCGTTCATCAAACACATTGCAGGGCGCGACCTGCGCCTGCACAATTACGGTACGTCACGTGATGGCGGAGCGACAGCTTCATCGGTACAATCAGCCTTGCAGTCTGCGCGTTCACACAAGGATATGTCTTCTGGGTTCCCTCTATTTCCCTTCTAAGGATGGTACAAGTACACTACAATACACGTTACAACATAGATAAACCCTCGTGAGTGGACGTAAACCCTACAAGTGTTCGACACCGCCCTCCTCACCATGAGGAGGCGTCACATCACCGCCGGGGTGATGCTTCCCTGTGGAATTTGTCATATTTGTTTGACGTGTGGGCTCTCTGAGGCCGATAGGGGAGAGCGGGAAGAGGAGGAACGCTCTGATCCCGTCTTGACGAGAACTTGGCAGCAATTGGCGTGGCCTTCTCGTTGTACGTCTTCTCTCCCCGACTCCGTGAGCTATCGCCCCGGGTGGGCCCCTGTGGTCGTGAACGTGATTGTGTGCGGCCAACACGACCGCTTGTAACTGGTGCGGGGAGCTGCAGCTCCTTGAGAGGAGTGATCTTCCTGAACCAGTGTGTCGTGGTAGCGGGCTTGTTCCATACATGCTTCCGACCTGCGAAGTGGAACCTCAAGGCGCAACCCAGTAATAGTAATCCGAATCCCCAAACTGTCAAATAGTCAGAATTACGTGTCAGTTGATATCTGGTGGACGTCACTCACTAAGGATGGCGTTGAATAATGAGAAAGCTTCCAAGACGTGGTATTGGGCCTGGTAGGTTGCCGTCGAGACTAAAAGGGAGATTAGTTACGTCTTTAGGACTCTAATGTTATATAGAGCTTACAGTCTGACACGTCCACCGGAGTAGTGGCTTCAGCATCAGAAAAGCACTCGACGTCGGCAGTCTCAGACTCCGAAGTAACCAAGAAAGCTCCAAGAGCTGATGCTAGCGTCAGTCTCCCTCTTCCATGGAGGGATATGGTCATACGACTTACCAAGCCAGAATGTGCCCACAAGACCAAGACAGGCCAACTCGATTTTCGTCGATATTGGACTTTGGCTCCTCTTGAAGGTAAAACCGAGCAGAACGCCCATAACCAGTATGCTGACGACGCATACAAAGATAGCGAACGGCACGAAATGAGCTGCAAGTGTCGTCAGGATTACATGCCTCGCACAATATACGACGGATATTCACTGAGATCAGAGGAGATTAGCCTGCTCTGGAAGTGTCCAGCAATGGCCAAGCACACGACCGTCCATAATAGAACGGCGACTGGGAGAAGGTCAGCATTGGGGCTACGGTTGGGCAGGATGAAAACACACCATAAATACAGGCTCGGGCAATGTTAAAGACAGAAGGCATCTTTCGCAGAAACCTTTGGATCGCTGAGGGCCGTCTAGCGGGGGCAGCGGGACGAGAACGACTTGTCGCACGGCGATGAGAGTGATGGTGCGAGTGATGGCGCCTGGGGGTCGAATTTGTAGGCTTCATGAGGGGCAGTGAAGCAAAGCAAAAACGAGGCAGAAGGCGTGCTAGATCGTCTCAAGGCTGCGCGTCGTCCCGTGAGTCCCTGACTGGTATGGCGGCAGAGACTGAGGGTGCCCCGGAAGTGAGGTGTGCGTGTGCTCTGCTTTTTCAGGACGGCATAACGCTCAAGCACCGCCAGAAAAAATTACTTGATTTTGCATTGCACGACTCATTTGAGGCGCCTCGAGGCGTTGTGGTGGTGCATTTTTGGCAACGAAGTGGAACAAGAGCCATTCATAGCCGACGTTCCTATCGAGATCCCTCGTTCCGATCACCATGGCCACGTTTCATGGGCTAGCAAGTGTGCCCAAAGTTCTCACGGCTTAGTCAGCGCGATCTGATGCTCTCAGGAGATCAGCGCTGGCCGCATATGGAAAGAAGTGATGGACCTCCAAACAGGGAGATGGGTGACGGCCTGGGGATTCTATGTATTGGTGTACGGTACCCTGCTCGGAAACAACAAATATAACACATGTACGGAAGGACGGGTGTTAACAAGGTATAGGGCTGTAATGCGAAGCAAAATTCCCTATGTCATTTCAGGGTGATATAGCCGGATGTTGAAACCGGGGAATGCCGGATGCGAGTTTGCCATAGAATACATTGAAGTAGCGTGAAGTAGCGTGACCAACTGAGGAGAAAGAGTCCTTTTATCACTTAACAGGAAGATATTATTCATGTATGTCTTATGTCTTATTTTGAGGAACCCGCGCCTCAGCAGGGCTGAAACATATGAGATTATCCCTAAACGGGAAATACCGAGGGCGGGGACTTGGTCGCGAGCCCAGCCAAAAACTCAAAGAAAAGTGTATACACCATGAATCGAACCTATAAGCTCTAGAGTACGTGGGATACACATGTCGCACATCCATTACACCATGGTGTTCTTGGGAGCCATAACTCTTTTACGTATATATTCAACTGTATGCTCGTTGCCGACAGAGGAGTCGGTCGCCGATCGGCTTCGGGAAGTTGCCATTTCGGGAGAGTTGCCGATTGCGGTAATGCGAAGCGCTAGCGATGGCGTGTGAACTTTGGGCAGTCTTGCTAGCCCGTTTCATGTCACATGTCACATCACAGCGTGTTTTATTCGACTTTCCTTAAACCGACCAAGGGACTACCCTTGTAGTTATGATACCTCTCCCCTCAATTGCTCGCCGAGGCGAACATACTCGTCTAAGCACTCTGGGTTGCGCAATGTTGCGGGATTGATGCTTGACACCGCCGCCCCGTTTATGATCTGTGGATGATTCAGCGTTGTGTTCGGAGTCAATGCGAGCCGGACACTTTACCTTCTTCACCGGGACTTCCACCCGTTTCCCATTCAGCGTGTACGGTATATCAGTCACCTGGATGATCTTGAAGCAAAATGTAAGAAACGTTGCGGAGCTGAATGGGGAAGCCACAAGGGCGAACTTACCCGGGCTGGGACATGGCGCGCAGTTCTCCTTGCCCGTATTTCACTCTTAATTCTCTTCTCCAAGTCCGCAGACATCCGCTCCCCGTCCATTAACTTGACGAATAGTATCACCCGCTCGTCAGCTCCTCCATCCAGTGCTTGCCCCACAGCCAGGTAGTCAATTATAGTTTCGGACGCGGCAGTTGCGGAGCCTGAGAAACACATGTCGAGAACATCGTACAACTCGGCTGACCCAAAGCGAACGCCTCCCGGGTTTCTTCAGGCAGTCATTAAGTTCCTTCAGTTCGCATCTCAATAGAGGACACTCACAAGACACCGTCGCTTCTACCCAGCATAATAAGGCCGCCTCCATTCCCCATCTTCGAACGTGTGACCACAACGTGGTCCCCATGGTCTGAAAGGACCTGACAGATGAGCGTGTATTTGCATTGGTGATATGTCCGAAGACTCACACCAGATGCCCTTGAACTCCGAGAAATAGGCTTGCTGGTATCTAACTTTAGCAGCCTCCACGGCGGCTTCCTGTCCGAAGCCAGCCAGTGGCCAGAAGCCGATTGGCATGCACGGGAAGGGCCTCAGACATACTAGATCCCCCGCTACATCTGGACCTGCCGCCACGCCAACGGGCGTATACGCCTCTATCGCCATCCCGAGCATACGACACTGGATCTCTCCGCGGTACACAGGCAGCGCGGTGCACATGCCCGCGAACAGGGAGCAGATGTCGGTTCCACCTATTACAGTCCCTGGCCTCGGCACACATCCCGGGGATCTGTATGATCTTTCACGCACCAGTTATGGACGCAAGCAAGACATCTTTCTTGATGCTTTGATAGACAAAGTCAAAGAGTGGCGGTGCGAGTGGCGAGCCGGTGGAGTAGATGTGCCGGAGAGCATCAAGTTTATGGTGCTCCTTGGGTCTGTAAACTTTCTAGACCAAGGAAGCGAGCAGTCAGCACAATGAAGTGAATCTCGTGAAGCTACTTTATGCTCGGAACCGCGGGATGATCGGGAGACGAGAATAGCGAGGTCAGAACGGAACTGCGGCTTACAGACAGCTGATCGAGATATTTAGCACTCGTTCCAAAAATTGTTATGCCCAGTTCGTCGGTGAGCCGCCAGAGATAGGCCGGGTCGCGCAGCGGACTGCCATCGTACAGCACCAAAGTGCAGCCGACACTCAGTCCAGCTACAAGAAAGTTCCACATCATCCATCCGCTGGTACAACAACTCAATAACGATAGATGCGAGATGTATGAACCTGGAATGGACGAACGTAGTCGTGTAGTAAAAGAACACATCTTCTGCCTTGAGGTCCGCGCAAATCACAAATTCTTTCTTCGCTTGGAGAAGCATACCACCGGCACGGTGAACTATGGGTCTATGAAAGAGAATATAATATCAGACGGATGAAACTCTAAGATGCGTACTGGATCACGTACTTTGGCCGTCCTACCGGTCATTGCAGCAGAAGGTTGAGCATATGAAATTGCCTCATCCGGGATCCTCACCGGTAGTCCCAGAACTGAACAGGATCCATAGTGGCCAATCAAAGGACTGACGGCGCCATTCAATCTCGCCGTCTTTATCTCTCCCCAACTTCCTTGTCCTGCCGTCGTCGACGAAATCGCTCCAGCTGATCCACTCATCTTGCCAGGCAGTGCGATCTCCTGTGTTCGAAACGGCGTTTATAACGACGACCTTGGGTTTGATGTCCTCTGCCCGCAGACTAGCGAGGAGTGACGAGAGCTTCGGCAGGTGAGCGTGTACCCGACCGTTGTAGCTGCTCTTGCTCAACCTACGGATCGTCGCCGAACTCGAATATTGACTCACACGACGCCGTCTACTGCAAATACAACGCTGGGTCGGACTTGCTCGAATCTACGGTCACGAGACAATTCCTGTCATAGCGCAGATTGCACAGATTACGCCGAACTGACCTTTCGTAGACGCCTTCGGGGCCAAAGTCCGCGGCAGCACTGACCCATACACAACCTGATAGAGCTGTGGCACATGATATTGCTGACAAGGAAAGTACGGGACAGACCAATGGCAGTAGCGGCGAGGCAGGCAGCTACATTCTCCTGCATTAATTATCATTATGGCATGAGCATCGATATGGACGTGATCTACGATGGATTGTTTCTGTCATGTCTCCTGTAAGGATCTGAGCATGCTGCATCGACTAGCGTCATGCGGTCATCAGATCCATTATAAGAGACAAGACTGAAACAATCGACTGCTAGTATAAAGATGAAACGCACTATACAATTAGAAGAATAAGAGGCTACCCGGTCTCCTGCTTTCAGCCCAAGCGAGAGCAGCGCAGAGACAAGGTCGGCGACAATATGGTACAGCTCTGCATACGTCACTTGGCGCAGAGACGGATCAGGATCAGCAGAAGTCGGTTCCGCTAAAGTGGAAGTAGGGCTGAGTGACGAGGATTGCCGGCATTAGAGCGAAGAGCGATACGTACTGGTCTGAATGAGAGCGATCTTATCTGGCGACCGGCAACGGAGCATGTTCTCTGCCCAGTTGAGCTTTGCGTCCACAAACCATGGAGGGTTCTCCGCAGGTAAGGCGGAGTTGTCGACTGCATGAGCGCCTTTGTGACCGATTATCTCCGTCTCGTCCCATATAGTGCTCCAAAATGCATCAATTTGGGTTATTGACCAATGGTAGAGATCATGATACGAATTCAAACGCAGACTATACTTGTGATTGACTAGGTTTAGCAGCTGAAACGTGCGAGTATGCTGTGGCCGCTCTGGCTTGTACAGCAGACCCTGATTATCAAGCTCGTGGGGCGAGACTAACGGGGCAGTCGCCATGATTGGGTGAAAGAGGGGAGGCGAGGGATGCTGTAGGACCTTGAGTGGTGCTTTCTCACAGGAGAGTGGTAAGCACAAGCTCCGAGCGCGGGTCTAAACCAGATACGCGGACCTGGTGTGCTCCCCGATGCAGGTTTACGGTAAGATGAGCAAGTCTATTTCTTCATGACTGGATATCAATAGATCCGCTTGGTAAACACCTCGGACGTCGTACAGATAGAATGCGAGAAAGCCGTTTATACAGCCGTTTATTGCAGCCAAGCACCTGGCCAAGGCTTGTCCGAAGGCCGGGGACAAGGCACCGGAGTTTGGGATGACTCAACCGGCCGCAGAAGCGTTGCGGCTGTTTGCGAGTTCACGCACGTGCGAATCTTTTCAAGCGAGTCGCCGCCACTTGCTATATAAGAACTGTGGCTTTATAACCGAGCCCTTCTCTTCATTCATAACTCACCATCACTTGGCTCACCGCAGCCACCTTCACTGCCCTATTTCTTGCACAGGCCTTGGCTGCGACTACCACCTCTCGCTTCGCAACGTCACTGCTTCTTTCATACAAGCAGCTCCAAGCCCAGCTATAAAGCAGAGGCCGCTATCCACTTGCATCCCCGCACCCTCGACTCATACAGCCACTCACTCCTCTCACAACATCAAACACCATGATGGACCGTTTCCTCGCTCCCCACACCCCCGAGGCTCTTGCCCACAACCACCTCACGTACGTGCCACCTCTGCCACACCGACTCACGGAAAACTTACCCTTGCTTAGTGAGAATTGGTTCAGCTGGGACACTGATCACCCGTCTCTCAACGAGACTCTGATTGCTGGTTGCGCGTCATACGCCGCTTTGAGCCGGTACCTCAGCGGCGCAGACCTGTTCCTGCTGCCGCGTTCTAGATCCGAGCTTGAGAGGATACTGTGAGTGTGGCGTGCTCAAAATCTCCCTGCGCATGACTCACAGCTTCTGCAGGCGCCGCTATTCCTACGACGCTATCCACAATACGATTGCAAAAGCGCGCTCGACCTTGGAATCTGGTGGTTACAGCAGAGTACGTCATGCACGTTTGAATAGGAAGGGTCCATGCTCACCAACTCTAAATCTGATAGATCTGCCACTTGGCTGAGAATTCCATTGCCCAGGTTCTTGATTCGGGCGATAACGTGGAAACGCTGCTGCGCCTGCACTCCGCACCCTCAGGCTTCGCGTCTTCGGATTCCGCGATGAACCACCATCCCTCGCCCAGGCGCATCAGGACCAAGTAAACCCTGCATACACACCATCGCAGCCTTATTTATTGCATCCCGAATCGTGTCACGTTGTCCTTGTATGCCTGGCGTCGTCGTTTTCAGTTCGCATTGTCCAAGTTGTACCACCACCGGGTTTACTTCAGATTGGAGCACGGGACTCCCTCTTCGTAATGCTGTATGATAGTGTAGCATCCCTTATCTTTATTAGAGCAATGCATTGATGTACAAACGAGATCCGAGTGTCAGTCGCCTGGTACATGAGAGCGCTAGACAAGACGCTAAAGGGTCCGGGTCGGCGAAATGCGTCTGCGTCTTCCTGAAGCAGCGCGGGAGCAGCCGACCACAGACCGCACCAGTCGTTAATCGACGAACGTGCGTCGCAGCCCCTCGGTATGAATCAAGTCCCTGCAGCAGACGCCATAAACAGGACCTTCAGGCGACCGAACCCTTGCCTCGTTAACGTCACTATTAATATGGACCTCTCCTCCGCGTTTGCTCCTGTTCGCTAAACACTTCATCCTCGATGTCCATGATACGCTCCAGGGCTCTGAGGGTCTTGGTTCTGGCTCTCGTATTCAACCCACTCTACGCAGCACCTGCTCAGGTGCCCTTCGATGTCCAGCCAGCTGGTATGTGCTTCCGATGTATTGCAGAGGATTTTACCGGCTGTATTGCTCACACGACACTCCAGTGGCCAAACGCAAGCTCCAAGGGCGATTCCTGCACATAACGGACATGCATCCAGATCCGCACTACAGCCCAGGTGCCTCGGAAAAGTCGGCGTGCCATAGGAAGAAACCAAAGAAGGACAAGACGCGCGCTGGCTATTACGGGACGCCCTTTAGGTTCGGGCACTCTTTCCTGCACAGGGCTGCTATGTGTATTGATATGAACGCACATGCATCGCTAGCGATTGCGATTCACCGTTCAGTCTGACGAATTTCACGCTGGACTATCTGGACAAGAAGTGGACGGATGATATTGATTTTGTCATATGTTTGTCGTTCCTCCACCACGGTGTGCGCCGCTGATGATGTAGCCAGGGACGGGTGACAATGCCAGGTGATGCTCCTCGAGGCATTCCGCCCTACGGGCCCTTCGTCTGACCAGATATGCAGACATGATAACGATCGCAGGCGCCCTCGAACGACCGATGAGATATACCATCTGAATCGAGTCATGGCGAATAAGATGCAGGAGGTATTTCTTAGTAAAGGAATCCCAGTGGTGCCGAGTCTAGGTACGCAGCAGGCTTCATGTGGCGTCCCCAGAGCATACTGAGATTTTTTCCTCCGCAACGCAGGAAATAACGATGTCTGGCGTAAGGTGTCCCCTCATTATTGACATGATCCAGCGCTCACCTGCCATATAGCACACGTAAAATTCATTTTGCACTCATCAATCCGTCGTCTGACCATCTTCCGAATTCGTAGAATATCTTGATGCCAGGTATGCCATTGGCAGTCGTGACATCTCATTGCCTAACAACAATCTTTCAAGGCCCGAATGATATTACGCATGAGTATTCATCGTGAGCTCCCCGCTGCCAGAGTGGAAATCCGGGTTGACGGATGTCTCAGGATCTGGAAGGCGTTCATCCCTTTCCCCTCGCTGCAAGTCTTCCAACGAGGAGCATATTACTCCGCTGAGGTCATCCCTGACCATCTGGCAGTCGTCAGTCTCAACACAATGTATTTCTATGATTCCAACAAAGGTGGCTGTATGCGTGTGGCGGATCCGTGATTCCTACTGACCGGCTTTCATTGCTATTATTAGCTGTGGGAGGATGCGAGTTCAAGGAGAGAGATGATCCCGGCAACCTGCAGTTAGACTGGCTGGAGGTACAGCTGGAGATGTACCGCCAAAGGAGCATGAAGGTATTTGCATTGCGGATCCTTCTCCTGCATACATTCAACCCTGGGCCATGTGCTTTTAGGTCTGGTTGTCGGTATGCTCTACCCTTTTTCTTCCAGTCACACGGCTCGCAACTTCCCGACAAACAGGGTCACGTCCCGCCGACACCAGGAAACTACTTTCCGGAGTGTGTGAGTCCGTTCGAGGCCTTGCCGCCGGAGCTTGATCTGACGTTATACGGATCCAGTATGTACGGTATGCCGAGATGGCTTTGAGATACCAGGACACGATCCTGGGTCATGTTTTCGGGGTAAGTGCGGCGATATATTCTCATTCTAAGCCAGCTGATTCCTTTCAGCATATGAATGCAGACCATGTAAGTGGACGCCCGGCGGAATCCATCTATGGAGAGCTTACGTCAAGAGCAGTTTACTCTCATTGAAGCGAGAGATTTGGACGTCCCCCTAGACGAGAACTCTGGAGGGTACATGAACGGGAGTGATCCTATAGGTCCTCTCAAGAAGAAGAAGGACAAGCTCTATCGCGAGCTTATACAGGATTTCTCCGCGTTGCCCAAGGCCAAGCACATAGACCACGACCAGTTTGCCGTCGTGAATGTTGCACCGTCCGTGGTCCCGAACCCTTATTTGCCTTCCTTCCGGATATTCGCGTACAATATCACCGGAGCCCCGAAGAAGTATTCGGAATTGTCCAGGAGAAAAGGACATGGGCCAACGTTGGATCGGAAACAAGCGTGTAAAAAGGGCTCTGCGTACCAGGAGACGTGGTGGTGCCAGCTGGATAAGCCGTGGCATTCCGATGGCGATGCGCCATCGCGTACGAACACTCTCTGGACCCCACTAGGGTATGCGCAGGTGTGTGAGAGCAGCCGATGGGCCTTTGACGACGAGGTTGCTGACGGTGGTGACGCACAGTACAATATCCGGAAAAAACGATTAAACGGGTCGAGCAAGACGCGTAAGCCCAAGTTCAAGCTGGAGTACACGACGTTCCCGGTTAGCGCATTGCACCCGCCGGCGGACCTGGTGGCATCCAAGTTTAAATACCCAATCCCCCTCCGCCATCTTCCACGATCACTGCGCAACAGCACGGTCACGGAGTCGAAATTCGCGCCGTATCAGATGCGAGATCTGACCATCCCGGCGTGGGTGGAACTGGCGCAGAGGCTTGCGAGGCCAAAGAAGGAGGCAGAGCTGCGGAGGCAGTTTAAGAAATACATGTACCAGGGGGGTCGGGAGGGGTAGAACAAGGCGTTCCGTGACTTGTAGCAGATGATGATATGTCTTGGCCGGATCAAAAGGAGGTGACCGGCGGCCCAAAGGGTCATAAGAAGAGGCCGCAAATAAGCGCACGGGTTGTTTCTTGCAAATCGCCCACTATAGCGGTACGTTGCCTTGACCACCAAGCCCACGTAGATCTGGACTGCCGACGAGGCGTATACGGTTGACCTTTCGCCTGCTTGCTATATACCCCCTTGCCCCGGGACCTGATTCTTTCTCGCGCTAGAGTGGTGTGTATACGGTTTCATCAGGACCATCATCTGCACTGCCCTTTCGCTATCGGCTGCCTGCCTTTCTCTTCGTCTGCTGGCCCGCCTTTCCCTTCGTTATTGCTTTGATTCCGTCGGCTGGGCCGTCCTTGTATCCCACATTCGTTAACTCGCTTAATTTCTACGCATGGCCGCTGTAAACATGCAGATGATGGCCGCTAACATGCCCATCGACTTCATGCCCCAACACCCTGTCCATTCGCGCTCAAACTCCTTCTCCTCGTCCTCCTCGCACAACCCTGGCTCACGTCCTCAGTCTTCTCAGGGGGGCCTGCTGAGAACATCGGGGATCATTCCCCCATCTGCCGAAGACTATCGTGCGTCCTATCATCCCCTCGCACGGCCAAACTCTCTCCCCACCGAGCAGCACGTCCGCCACAACTCAGGTGCCTCCTTTTCTTCCGGCTACTCCCTCTCCTCCACCGACCTCGCATCGCCTGGCGATTCTCCTCCCAACCACAACCTCGGCAACCCCTCACTGAAGGGCCCGCTGCGCCCCACGTACATCAGAGGGGCCATCCGACCCTCGCCATACCCCCGCGATACAGAGAGCGTCCACTCTTCGTCGAGCGAGACCGAGGACATCTCCATGTTCCTCAGCCCCCAACCGGACTACAGTATCTACGGCAGTTCACCGATCACACACGCGAGTCCAGAGGCCATGAGCACTGCAGGAGCATTGGGGAGGATGACACTCAGTCCCGACCACGCATTGGAGAAGTTGGCGGCGAACGTCCGTGCTGCCACCACGACGAGCGCTTCAGACAGGGCGAAGCAGATTTTCGTTCAGGCATGGTAAGTGGCACCCCTATCGCGAGTGGCACTGGTATTTACCTCTTCGCAGGCTTACTGCAAATTACGCACCGTACCCTGACGGCAATGTACCGCGTCAAGGCTTGTATTGCTCTTATCAAAGGGTCTGCGATCAATATGGGATACCTCACATCAATACTGCGACACTAGGCAAAGCTATCCGGCTTTGCTTTCCGACAATCAAAACTCGCAGGCTAGGAGTCAGGGGGAATAGCAAATACCATTGTAGGTGGCCCTCTTCGATGCACTTGATCGCGTTGTCAATTTTTCTGTCAGATTGTGGCATACGTCCGGCGACTTCGGCCGAAGCCGAGTTCTTGCAAGACTTTGTTCGCAAGTCCAACAACAACGCCGCTCAGTCGTCCATCAATGCTGCGAGGTTAGCCAACGAGCATCCGCATACCAGGAGTGAAGAGAGATCAGATGAAGACGAGGACGATGAATCTGAGGGCCCCAGCTCTGCCCGCGCGTCCAAACGGAACTCGCTAAATCTCAGCTTGAAAGAGTCGGCTCATTACCAGGACGATATCATCGACAAGACCCCTACCGTGAACAACTTGCTCGCCCAAGCGCAAGCGTCTCAGAGGCCCGCGTCGTCATCTTTTCCGGCTATCCGTCGACATGCCCAGTCAGACCCAAACCGTCTGTCGTCAAATTCACCTCCTGCCGGTAACGCTGGGGTGCCTGCTTCCTACTTAGCAACGCAGCAGCCGATTTCCGTGCGGCAGTTGCCCCATTTCCCCTCCATTGAGGAAGCCGTGGGTGCCAGCTCTACGTCCCCACAAGGTCTTGCTGCGCGCGAAGTTTGGGTGTGGTTCCAGGATCATCTGGATTCGCTATTGGAGAGCGTACGATCGTTCAGATTTGATCAGTTCGAGATGCATCTGCGATCATTCTGGACCAGTCTAACTGGTAACCACCGGGAAGTCGTCCATGCACCGGCTGTTGCTGGGCTAATGGCCAAGGCTGATGCCATCGTGTACGATGTGAGTGTCTTATTGGTTCCGATTACATATCGTATTCTAAGTTTGTCTGCATAGGAAATTCTTGAAATCCTGCGCTCGCAGATGTTGTCCCCGATACCAACTGCTTCCTTGACAAGTCTTCGTCAGCTTGCTGACAAGATGGAAAAGATCTTGCTGGTCGCGCTCGAAGGATACGGAAACACTTTCGTTGAGCCGAAAGTGGAGTTGGGCGCGCGTTTTGGCCATCTTGTCTGTGAGTGATCAACATCAGATCATGTCCGGAAGTACGGAGCTGATACTCGTGCGCAGTGCGATTCCTCGATATTTATCAGGTCACCCAAGCACTCAACACGGTTCTGACAAACCAGAAGCAGTTGAATGAGATGCGGCGATCGTGGCAGAAGATAGATTTTGAGTCTGTCCGGAACCAGTCGGCGCTGGTATGCAATTGCCGCCATGAAGACCTCGTCCAGCTATTGGAGGTCGAGTTCGTCACCGTGATGGATTCCTTGATGAAGAGCCAGGAGCCCGTTAGGGATGTTATGGCGTGGGCGGACAAATGCTGTGAGCGTCTGATGGGTGCTGGACGGGCTGCTGGATCGGACGATAGGAGCACCATGAGTTCGAGGAGTGTCCTAATCCGTTGGGGCTATGTAACGAGCCAAGTCATGCGGGATCTGGTAAGCAGCATACACGGAAGATTCGCCAGCTTTGCTAATCCGCCACTATCAGACTATCCGTAGCGATCCCTCGTTCGGCGCATTCCAGATTCTGAAGTTGTTCCTTGAGTGCGTGGCTTTCGTTATTCATGTGGCATTAAGCTGACCATACCTTTAGTGACTGGATCAGCGTGAACGTGCTCAGGAGTGTCGCGCTTTCTACCAACTCGGTGGCGGCGTCGGTGGAGCCGGTCATGCATCAGCCTTACTTCTCTTTGTCACCCATGGCTGGTCAAGAGAGTTTCGGCGCTAGCCTCGATGCCCGGCCATCTCACGGCGTCAGCGTCATCACCCCTACGACCTCCAGCATGCTCGCTGCTCTCCAACAAGACCCCTTCCCCGCCGGGACGCTGGATCCGTCGTCCACAGCGTTCAGCTCAGACGCCTACGGTACCCTTCCCTACTTGGATGCCGCTACCCCTCACGACGATGCTATGCCGGCTGTCCACCAAACAGGACTGCCGTTCGCCGACTACAGCTCTGCGAACTCATTTGATGTTACTGCCTTCGCTCCCCATGATTTGGGTATGACCCCGTCTGTCGACTCTGTCCATAGCGAGTCCGAACACGAAGCGGACCCTGTGAAGGCGGAGCCTTCAGCATGAGATCGCAAGACAAGCCGCTCTGGCCACTCATTTCCTCCTCATTGGGCCGTTGGATACATTATTGCGCATATTTGAGCCTATATTATTCACATCTAATTCTCTTGTGCATGCTTGCGTCCTCATTAAAAGTTGTATTCCTGTGCCTATCTCACTGACCCTGCCACTCCTTCGCTGTATATCTCCGTTTCGATGGACACGTCAAGTGGACTATCCGTATATACCATAATTATTGCTCAATCTAAATATGTTCCGCGAAATAAATGAATTGCGTCCATAAGACTGAGTGGTGACCGAAACACATGCGCGCCCGATAGATACATGCAACATGAATACAGTGCACTACTCCTCTGCCGCCGATGAAGGGGCATCACCGTTCTCCTGCACGGTCTCTAACTTGTCTATCACCTCCTCACTGGGAACAGCGAGGGAAGGGACGTCCAAGACCTTCGGCGTCGGCGCTGGCTCCGCGGGCATCTCGCCCCCACCATTTGGAGGTGTGACCTCAGTATCTGGCGTGGGTGCGGCCTTACCCTTGCCAGTGATACGCTGAATCTCAGCTTCAGCCTTGGAGACGTTTTCGGCCGTGACACGGTTCTGGTTGGCTTCGAACCAAGCCTTTTTTGTCTTGAGGTCCTCGATGACGCGGGGCACCTCTGTAGCGTTGGACGGTGGTGGTATTGACAGTTGAAGGAGGGCGGTCAAGGTGCCGAAGGGCAGATTGAATTGCGAGCTGGTCGGTGTGCTTGCCTCCTGTTTAGCATTACCCTTCTTGCCCTTCTTACCCTTGCCACTACCACCAACGAAGTACGACTCATCGTCGTCCCCTTTCTTCTTCCGCACGACCATGCCCTCCTGCGCGTCCCCATCGACCTTTCGCAATTCCAGCTTGGGAACACCAGCAACTTCTTCCCGCGCCGGCAAAGAAGCTGTGGACAGGGCGGCGGTGGTCGAGTTACCGGAAAAGTAGTCAATCAGCGTCTGACAGTCCTCGATCTGAGTCTGGAAAGCAGGGACGGAGGCCTCCTCGCGGAGACGCTCAACGAGCTTCTGCTTCTTTTCGTCCTCCTCAGCCGCGCGCTGCGCACGTGCCCTCTCCGCTCGCCTGGCTCGATCTTCATTAACCTTCTGCCAGTGCCGATCGTTAGCTTCTCGGTACTGCTGCGTCGCCTCCTTCTTCTGAGCCCAAAGACCGTCAAGCTCCTTCTGGATAGCTGTGCGCTCGTCCATAAGCTTGCTGCGGTTTGCATATGCCTCGTCACCCTCCTTCTTGAGCTCATCAAGCTCAGCCTTGATCGCGTCATAGCGCTCGGAGATGGCCTTGGCTTCGGGATCGTCAAGCTGTTTTCGCAGTTCATCTGCGGCAGCACGGTCTGCGTCAATCGAATCCTGCTCTGCCTGGAAACCCTCGACCGTCCGCCGGGCACGCTTCAGTTGGCTGATCTCCTGCAGAGTGCGCTTTTCATCGGCAAGCTTCAGGTTCCCGGATTCGACTTGCTTTTCCAGGTTTCTATGAACACACAATTAGTCATTAGTCGTAGATAGCGTCGTTGGGCAAGTACTTGATATGTGCCTCAAGCTCGGGGACGGTCTTGAACGGCACCTTTGCCTTGGCAGCCTGAAGGTCCTTAACCTGAGACCGGAATCAGCACCAGTGCATCGTACGACCCCAGTTGACAAACCGCACCTTTTTCTGGACGCCGTCTTGGAGTGACTTCAGCTGATCGAGGACCTTTCCACGAGCAGCCTTGTTGCCGCCCTGCTGGGATCGGAGACTGTCCAGTTCTGAGCGCAGCTGCGTCCGCCTGTCATTTGCACCGTTGGGCCTGTTGGACGCGAGGCCAATCTTGTCCTTGATGGCATTCTAGGGAAAGCAGGATAAGGTATGGTCAAGCCGCAGACCAAGCAGACGGCTATACGTACGAGCTTAACCTGGACCGCGTCTATCTCAGCCTTTAGTTTAGCTTGCTCGGCGTCGTACGCAGCCTTGTCAGGTCTCCCGGAGCCAGATGTCGGTGCAGCCTGGCCGTCCTGAGCAGCATCTACCTTTGCCGGAACTGGAGTGGATGTACGGCTGGTAGATGGTGTAGCTTTCGCAGCTTTTGACGCGGTACCATTTGCGGCGGGCTTAGCTTTAGGTGCCATTGCAAGGACAGTAAAGGAGAGACGGAGGGGAGAGCAGGAGACGTGGAACTATGTGTGGATTTTGCACTCGGCGGGACTGTTGCCAGCAGATGTAAATACAGAACGTGAGAACCTCGCTACGGCTTTGAACTTTCTTGAGCCGATCACAAGTGCCTGGCTGCGATGTTTCCGCTACTTACTGCCGTTCAGGACATTAAAATACGTATACTGGCAAGTCCTGGTAGCAGCATGCAAGCAAAGGAGAGAGACATGATATCAGAACACGACCTGCGCATCCATCTTTTGTACCTCCTTCAGACACTCATCATACAGCTCCTTGTAATCCTCCGTCTCCTTCTCTTCGCCCTCCTTTCGCTTGACCTTCTTCTTTTGGTCGGGACAGATCATGACACAACTTGTGGGTCGTTTTGTTGAACTGGAGTGACCCAGCTCTTCTTTTGAAGGTACGAAGACGTAAGCGACCTGTGCCTCTTCGCTGAGGACCGGGAGATGGGAGATGATATCCATGGGAGTGATATCAGCAGCAAGGACGAGTAGTCTGGGGAAACTAGCGATGGGTATTGGGCACTCTGAACGACGCAGGGTAACGCACCCTCTCTCGCCCTTCCTGATCCCCTTCACAACCTCCTTGACACCCCTCTTCACTTGCCGAGCTTTCGAAGCTACAACGATTATAGATATGAGCTCAGAACGGGGTGTACAGCAATGTCATAACGAGCACACCTCGCTTAATGGTCTTGTGCAGTTTTTTCAGCAGTTTCTTCTGCGCGAGCGGCTGGGCTATGGGAGAGAGCTCGTCCAGAGGAATGACGATCTCGTCCGCGTCCTTCTTCGACTTCTTCTTCACCTAGTCAAGTCATCATCCGCTCATAGTGTCAATTCTGAACTAAACATGCAAGTGTTTTAAGGCCAGGCTACTCACCTTTACCGACTCCGCGTCAACCGGTTCCATCTCGACATCCTGCATGCTCGTCACCGCGACGTCGGCCTCGACCTCCTCAACCGCCTGACTTTCCCTCCTCTTCTTGTCCTTCTTTTCCGACTTGTCCTTGGCCATTAGGGTTTCCGCCTTAGCAGGAGTCTGAAGAGAGACTGTGTGTGACGAAGGTGTGACGGCACCCGTACAAGGCAATGTCCATATCCAAATTAAGACGATGTGGCGGGTGTCGAGCTGGAATGAAGGACCTCTCATGGACGATGGCCAAAAGATCTCAGTGATTCCACCTCCACTACCGCTGTTCCAGTTCTCCATTTATGCTCCAGCATTCGATTGATATAGATCAATCACCCTGTAATATTGCTCCTCTTGGAGGATAGGTGCCTTCGGGTATGTATCAACGACTGAGTACTGAGTTCTAGTAATCGAGAAGATTCAAGCCAGTCCTTAGGCACAGTGTGGAAGTAATAAAGCACAGCAAAAGTACTATCGCGCCTGTACCTCTGACCAACTCAGAAAGACATGTACAGATCATGTCCAAGATGATCGATGACCAGTGCTAGGTGAGGGCCATCGCGGATGGCATCCACGCCTGACGATCGCGTAGACGTCGGCGGCAGTGCACCAAACATGCGCGAGCTAACCCATGCGGCGGCGATAGGTCAAGTCCCGTTATGCCATGGCGGATGGCACCGCCTGCGATACGTCGTCGACGAGCCCGGAGATCTGGGCTGGCAGCAGACGGGTCGTTGGAGCGATCGCGTAGATAGGATATCATCGCGGAAGAAGAGTTGCACAAGCAGGGCGCGTGCATACGAGTACTTAGTATGCCATCAATGTCATCACCTGCAAGACAACGCCAGCATTGCATTGTTAGGCATTAAGCAGTCCATGGCATACGCACGAACCTGCAGCATTGCGTCGTAAATTGCGTAAGCCCTGGGGGGTTTTCTGTGTGCCAGGACATAACCTAGACGCCACAAAGTTTTCCTTTTTAACGTTTCAAGTGAGCTGTAATGAAATCCTTCCGTGTCCCCCGTCTAACTCGGAATGAAAATCAGAGACACGAAGTGTAAATGTACACATCAGTCGCGCAGGCCAAGCTGAAGTCGGTCTCGGTCAAGTATGAATATGGGCACACGACAGCAGTTTCCGTGCAGTCACGAAAATAACGAAATACTGGCCTTACCGACAGAACCAGTAATAAAACGACGTCTACAGCCAAGTCAAGCGGCGTCAAGGAGACGAAGAATAATTGCTATACTGGCATTTACACTCACAGCAGAATGAAATCACTATCGCAACAACTTCAATGAAGTGACTAGCAGACGTCATACTTGACGGTCGACTTTCAACCATCGAAACGACCTTCTCGTCCACGATCGGCGTCCAAAACCGCGGACCTCAGCAAGAAGCCGCAAAGGCTAAACGCACGCATCCCAGGAGCCAGGTCAGATTTGGTCGACTCGCTGGATCGTATTGAAACGGAAGCAAGATCCCCGGCCACTGGAGCCCGAACACGAGAACGATGGCCCGCCGGAAAGAAGGAAGACGCCTGCCCGCTGAATGGGATGTCGTCGGCGCCTAGGTGACCACGTCCTCGGTCGCCAGATCGAGGTAGAGATCTGGCTGTAAGAGAGTTTGAATGAAGGGTGTAGGTGCTCTGATGCTGTGTTTAGTATGCACTGCGTTGAGTATTTGTCTATTGCGGATGCGATGTCGGATAGAACTTGTCTGGCCCTGCAGCGCCTTGGGAATGAGGTTCCTCGAGCATGGCCGCAACATTATACATCTCGATGTGAAAGAGAGCTGGCAGGCAGAACGGGTATCTTTGCTAGATATCCTGCCACTTGTGTCTAAATGCACCGATAGAGCATATTGGGTAGAGTACTTACGAAACCTGCACGACGAGCAACCAACTGCCTGCAGTAAGAGGGAATCCTGCACCAGAAACGTCTCCTGAGAGGGCTAAATTCACAGCCGAGGAGATCCAGCCGAAGGCGATGTCCCCAACATGCAATTACCGCGGAGTATCCTATTGCAGTCAAGGACGTGTCCAACGACTCGAGAAGCCTGGACATCTTCAGCAAAGACAATATCAGACATTACAAAGGGAATAGGAACAGAAACTTAAAAGATACCACCCACAACGGATCCAAGCGGGCAGCCAGCGTAAACACGTTGTCCAGGCGTTCTCTCTCGCTGTCCGTAGACCTGTCATTGGAAGATGAACCCCTGCTTCAAAGTCCAGTGACGCGCGCCCGGACAATACAATACCCCTCGCCCCAGAACGCCAAATTCACCATGCAATTTACGGCAACTTCAACGACAGTGGGACTCGGGTTCCGAACCAATTCCTTACCTTGCCCACGCCCTTCAAATCAGCGAGCACGCAACCACCCGCCGTCCTGGCGTTCCGGCACGCTGCCAATTCATCTTCGACCCTCAAATTTGAATATCGGAACACACCTGCCCCCACATAAATCCACCGCCGTCCAAATTGAAACCTAAAGGCCCGGTGACGAGCCTGTCCCAAAATATCCACACTTCAGCCGTCGATCGCCTGTTGGAGGAGGCACGTACCGTACACACCTCTATCATTACCAGGGGTACCCTATCCAGCCACTCCACACCGAGCCGATTCCTGTAGACAACCCAACCCGCCCTCAAAAAATCCCAGCACACACGAGTACTCATCTCCAACCGAACCGTCAGCTTTATGTCCTCAACATTAACAGCGTAAATAAGCGACCAACGCAGATTCAGATAACACAGTGCACCTGGATCCGGAGACCGACAAGGAGACCCTGAACCTTTCAAACCGATGAATGCTGTAATTGCAGCATCCATCGCGTTGAAAAATTCAACACATCTCCTAGAACGGCTCGTTTCCACAGACTCATGCAGAATTCCCCGGTCCAAAGTTCGCATCACACAAAACCTATCACCAACACATCAGCGCACTTTCTCATCAGAAAACGGAGACCATCTACCCACACAAGACAGACCAAGTACCACCAACTCCGACACGACACACCACAAACACCTCATGCAATACATCCGTCATTAAACCGAAACTACACAGACTACATTGACGACGACAGAGCTATACGAATAAACATTCAGACCCAACCCACAAATAAAATATATATCCACAGCACCGTCCCCCAAGTCCAATCCCCCTCCCCTCCCCCTCCTCCCACCAAGTCTTGCGCGCGGTACCATATCCCCATCCGCCGGTCTTCATCACAATATCACACACCCACTCGAGAACCACCTAAAAAACCCCACCCGCCCGTAAACAAACACATCCCAATAAACACCACAACAACAGGCACAACCCAAACCCCAAAAACCGAATAAAAAGGCCCGGCGTACCAATTACTATTCAACTGCTCAATCCAATGCACCACCAGCCTCAGCCTCAGCCGCGGCGACCGGATAGGCAACAACTTCGCCTTTTCGTGTTCATCAATCGGGAGCACCTGCGCACAAGAATTATAGTCAGCCGATAGTTCAAGACAGAAAAAAACAGAACGCACCAGCGCCATCCAAAAGCTAAACTCGCTAGCAGTCGTCGGCATAGGCCCATACGTATTGTTCAGCCTCTGCACCACCCACGGCGCAGTCCCATGCCTCAATTGATCCAAAAACCCATGACACACCGCCATCAACTCCTCATTCGTTGGCGAACTCCCCAAATCCGCCCTAGGAGCCGCCACCCGCGACGTCGAAGCCGCCCCACCATAACTCTCCAAATCAACCCCATCCACCCCCTCCAACTCCTCCTCAAAATCATCTATCCTATTCCCCTCAATCAGCCTCCCCTCCCTTCACTCCAAAGTTAAACCTTACCTCTCGATCCGCCCCACAAGATACCCATCCACAATCGCCCTCTCCAATATCCTAAACCGCCACACCCCCCACGTCTCGACCATACTCCTCCCATCCGGCAACATCTGCACACTCCTCACCTCCAACATCGTCCCATACTCCGTCTGCCCCCCATTCGCCGACGACGACCGCGGCGGCATAATCATCCCAAACAGTGGCGTCGCCGATGACAGACACCGTCGCAGCATGAGCCGATACCTAAGGCACAGAAGCACCACCAGTTCATGACACATCACACCCGCATGGAAGAACGCACGCACCGCGGTTCAAAAATGTGCAACAGCGTTGGCATACCAGGAAATGAAAGCTGACAGACAAATAGGGGGGTATCGAGTCGGGCAGCCTTTTCCTCTTCCTCGATCGTGCGGCCCCGCTCCGCGTACGTTTCGGGAAACGTCTTGAGAACTATGATGGATAGGTCCAGTCAGATGACTAGACTTGGGAAGGAAACGAAACACACTAATTGCGAGGAGAACTTGATTATACGGGTGGTCCTGAAAGTAGTGGAAAGGGGGGAGGTCCTGTCGGCACAGTGGACAGGCATTGTTATGGTCCAGAGAGCGTTGCAAGCATTTAGCACAAAATGTCTAACATAGTCCAATGAGCATTGGGGAGCCCGAAAGCATGCAACCACTCACATGCTGACAAGGCGTCGTAACGGGCTGGTACAGCAGCGTGTAACATATCTCGCAGGTCAGCTCGGCCATCAGCTCCTTCTCGAGCTTTGCGCTGAGCGACTCGGCTGAGCTGGTGCTACCGGACGGCGCTGGCACATTAGAATGTTGCTGAGCTTGTGGATCAGAATCGAGCAAGTGCCGTCTGCGCTTGCGTGGACGCCGAGAGGGGGTGGGCGGTGAGCTCGAGCGTTCTCGCCTGCCACTCGAGGCTCTTGGACTATGGCTACGACTCCGGGGCGGGTCCTCCTCCTCCTCCTCCTCATCACTGCTATCCTCCTCGAGTGTCTGGACAAACTCTTCTCCCCCCTCCATGTCCAATCTCTCCATTCTTTCCGTGACGCCGATCACCTTGCTCACCACGACATCGACTTTCGGGTCCGAGACCTTGATTACCTTATTTGTAGGGGGTTCTACGGGGGTAGAGGAATCGGCCGGGCGGTAGATGACTCTGGAGGAGGATGGAATAGAGAAAGCGGCGGGGCCTTGGCGGTGGGGCGAGCGAGAACAGGATGGTAAAGGACATGTGGGAAGCTCTGGGAGCGGCGGCGGCGCTGACGAGGTGGAAGCGACCGGGGGTGGCGAGTGTGAGCGGACATGGGACGAGCAGACGGTGTGCCCGCAATGGAGAGTTGTCGGGGCCTGGAGCAGCGCTGGGGGGTGGCAGCACTGGCAATAGAGCAGAGGCTTGATGTGGTGGGGCATGAGCAGGGAGGGGCCGGACAGGGAGGAGGTACTCTGAGGTGGATTGTGGTTAAGAATGGGATTGTGTAGGTTCGATCTCGGCCGAGATCGTGTTTTGGGAGGTTGTGCATCGCCGGGCAAATCAGCTCCCCGGATCGCCTGTTCCCTCTCCCCATTGCCCTCCGCCGTCCCCGACGCCGACGCATGTCCCCCATCGTCGCCGGCCTCGGTCGAGGCTGCACTCGCTGCTGGCTCACCCGTCGGGTCGAGGCGGGGTGGATCCGTTGGGTGATCGTCCGTGGCAGGGGGCGCGCCGACGTGCGCGGATGCAGCATTCGCATCGCTGGGCCCGGCGTCTTGTCGCTCGTTATGGACATCCGCCGTCGTGTTTTGTTTGCGGTGCATTCGTCTGTGCAGCAGAGGGGAGTGTTATGAATTGGGCATTTTGTATCTCCGGGATCGAAGCGGAGCATCAACCTATGGCAGCGAGCGGGGTGTCACGCCGATCCAAGCCCTCCATCGACAACCTAGATTGCCTCCCCCCGCAAGATCTGCACTGCCTCCTCCCTTTCCGGCCACCACCTCGATGGCCACTCTCAAAGTTCTGTCATCAATTGATATCTCCTGCCCCGCTACACCATCTACAACTACTTCACCCACAATGCATCTGCAACTAGTGACTTCACCCACAACGCAGACAGCCTCGCCTCCCAGATCGATCCAGCCCTTCGTACACAAAACGATCGCACCGTCTCGCACTGCGTCAGATCCGTGGACTTATCCTCTGGATCTCGCAGCCTTCTCCCGTGAACGTCGGGCTCCGGTAACCATGCGTCGTGGATCCCTTGCTCGCTCCTGGCCTCCCTCTAGTCGACGGTTATGTCAGCTCCCAACTCTACCTCCCGCCAGCCTCTCCGTCCGCCGCCGCTTCAGAATCCGGCAACCCGACCTCTACCGATCCCTCCCGGTGCTTCCCTCTTCGTTCTTATTTCACGATTCAGTCCTGTCCGCGGTGCATCACCCAACTTGCAGTATCACCAGGCAGTCGTGGTACGCTCAAAGACCCGTTGGCGAGTCTCCCAGCTGTCCAGATCACCACCGAACACTACGGGATCTAGGCGGTCCATCGACACGACGATGGCGCAATACGTTCACCCACGTCTCTTACGGAGGACTCATTCCTATCAAGCTCGACACGACTTTACCGACTGAGTCTGTTCAACCTGCAGGCAACTCCTGGATATCGGATCCTGGCACCCATCGAAACAACAAAGTCCCGCCTCTGTCAGGGACTACCGCAGCCTGTCCCCAACCCCAAGATCCGCTTCCGACCATCTGCATCAACACCCGCGGACCACTCGCCAACCAGAAAGCAGTAACCAACGACGCAGCATACCTGTATCCCCCGCCATCCTCGGTCAGACCAGCCTACTCCTCTCCGGCAGGCAACCGACCTCCCTGACCCCCCCACACACCGTGTCAGCGCTCCATCCTTCTCGCAGCATCCATCAAGTATAAATAAACCCACCGCACCCTTTCCCATCATCCCCTCCCAATCGGGCGCTGTCGCCCAACCCCTCATCATGAAAGTCGCTCCGAGTCAATCCCGCCGCTCAGTGGAGCCGAACAATCAATGGCCTTTCCTTCCCCCACTCGACGCACCATATTCTGACCCTAGGGAGATAGAGCTCCTAGCACGGGGTAGGACATCACGTATATTAAGACACATCTCCTCTCGAACAATCATAAGCGTCATAAAATGTCATCACACTAACAACCGACGTGAAAGAATGCACAACGCACGGATGCCGAAAAAGTACACGGGTGCCTGGAAGGGAAGGTAGGGGCGCTGCGATCGATTAGAGAATGCAAGCAGACAAACGTGAATGTGAACAAGCAAGAAAGCAACGATGAATGGTACAATAAAGAAGATAGTACGCTTATGGAGAGTGTCCTACAACGCACGGAGAGACAGCACACCAACGCACGCTCAACTCCCGCCCAACATACTCGGCCACTTGACCTTGAGCCCGTCCAGCCACCGCATATACAGCAACTCCGCAATAGGCGACTTCCTCGCCGGCGACGACGGCTCCTCCCCCGCGCTCTTCCGCGACACATGCGACTGCCCCGAGCTCGACTTGCCCGACCCAGACCCCGCGCTCTCCACCGGCAGACCCGCCACCTCCACCTCCTCCTCCGTCACCACCAAGCCCTTGTTCGTCATCTCGCTCTTGCGAATAATCCGCTTGTGAGGGAACAGGCTGCGCGACGTCTGGATGTGCTGCCGTACAGCCGCGTTGCTACACAAGACAGGTGCAATGATCAGCACACGCATGAGACGTGAAACAGTGACTCACTCATTAATGCCGGAAAGAATGTCAAGAATGACATTGTATGCAAGCTCCGGGTTCGTTTCCTTGAGCTCAGTAAACCCTCGCGAAATCATGCTTAGCGACTCGATCTCCCGCGCATCCATATCGTCACGTATCGACTAAAGTCAGCTGTCAGAAGTGACGCACAAACGAAAATAATTCCAGCACGTACGCTCTGCAGGATCGGCAAAACAACCTCGTCGACGATGCTTCTGCCCGCCTTTGAGAACTCACTCGCCGCCCTCTGGTGTGCGCTCTTTGACGACGGACTCTGCGGGCTGCTCTGGCTACTCGTGCTCCCTTCCCTAGCCCGCAGACTGCCTACAAACTCGGCCGACAACTTCAAGCTCCCAACCGTATCGACCTTCTTCACCGGCCGGATCGTATCAATCCCAGTTCCCAAATCCGCATCGCTCAGCACAGCGCCGGGCCCACTCGTATTACTACGAGCGGCGTAGGACGCTCGCCGTGGACTCCGCGTCGACCCCGTACTCGTGTACGCCGGAGGGGGCAAATCTTCCGTCTGCGACTGGGGAGGTGTGGAAGGAGACGCGGCCGTTTCGGCCGACGAGCTGTCGTTCGGCGTCAAATCCGGAATGTCTCTCGCATCAGGAGGTGGCTTGATAACCATGGTCGAGTGCGCTGCCCGCGAGTTCATGCCAAGGCTACTGACTCCACTGCCCTTGGTGGCAGCTGAGCTATCGACCGAGGGCCGGACCTCGTCCTCATACCCCGACTCATCTCCAGAATATTCCTCCTCATCGGGGATCATACCCGCAGGCATGATATCTTTCGCCATGCCACGGAAGGTGCCCATAGCCGAGGACGTTTTGATGGTATCGAAATTCCAGTCGCTCTGCATTGTTCCTCCCCATGATGCGACACTATTCCGTGCTGACGGCTGGTACATCTGGTGTCCGCGATGAGGTGAACGAGCACGCCAGTCTTGATACCGTTCGATAAGCTCGGTAAGGTAGGAGGTCTTGCGTGCACCCCTAATGAAGCGATGTTGCAGTAGTTCCTTTGTTGAAGGCCGCTATAGAACAATCAGTATTTGTCCAAAACCGAGCACTCTGGCTAAACTCACTGCAACAGGATCCTTCGTTAAACACTGTGAAACAAAGTCCTTGAAGGCGAGCGAAAAGGGTCCTTCCAACAACGGCGGTTTGGCTTTGGGGATAAGGAACAGCACTCGCATAGGATGATACTCGGCCAGAGGAGGTTCGCCCTTGGCCATTTCGATCGCCGTTATACCTAAACTCCAGATATCCGCCTTTGCGTCATATCCTGCCTGCCTGATCACTTCGGGCGCCATCCAGAAAGGAGTACCGACGAAAGTGTGTCGCAATGTGCTGGTGAGCTGGGCAGCGACACCAAAGTCGGCCAGCTTTACTTTCCCAGAGGCTGAAAGCAGGATATTCGCGGCCTTGATATCACGATGTATCGTGCCTTCACTGTGAAGGTAATCGAGGCCCATGAGCAGTTCGTGGCAGATAACAGCAATGTGAGCCTCCGAGAAGACACCGGGCTTCAGCAGGTCGAGACATGAACCGCCTGCTAGGTACTCCATCACAATCCAGAGTTTGTAGGCGACGACGAAAGAGCCGTAATATTTCGTAACATATTCCGACTCGCATTGTGCGAGATTAGCGATCTCTTGCTGAATCTCTGAAATGTCATCGTCCGAGTCTTCCAGATCTACGCGTCGCGCCCACAATCATCCTATCGCGTTAGCATTGTGGTTCTGCAACGATAGACCTCCGGGACGCACCAATTTGCTTGATTGCCACTATCTGCTTCGTCTCATTATGCATAGCCTTGTACACAGTCCCAAAACTCCCCGTTCCCAGCTTCTCCAGCAGGGTATATTGACTTGCAGGATTACTGCTCGGCATTGGGTATGGCTCGAGAGGGCGGGCCTTCTGCTCGACCTGCGGAGACGAAGGTGCACGCGTGAGCACTCGCGGCCCCTGGTCGACACTGCGCTTTCTCAGACGGGAGCCACCAGCCATGCTTGCGCCTTACACCAGCCAGTCCTGCGCGGCGAGGGAAAGCTGAGGGAGCAGAACCGAGCAGGAGCGGCCAGTGACGACTGGCTGATGCAGGGCGTTCTGATGTACTTCTAGGGCACACGTGGGTAGCCATGGGCACCCTCACACATGGAGGCCAATGTTATAGCGCTCGTCCAGTGACGTCCTCCACCATCTCTCTGATGCATGCCATGGAAGATGCCCATCGCCTGATCCGGAACAAAAGCAAATTGCACGTCACTCACCATTATTCGTTATATGTATATCTGTTCTAATGTCGTGAGTGGTCGTGGCGGTAATAAAGTTAACGGGTTGATATCGTGTCAGGGTTCGTTTGTCGCGGGCTAATCCACAGACGGTCAAGGACAAGGGAAAAAGAATTCCGTCGTGAAACGCGTGCTCGGAGTTATAGATGGGAGTCGGAAAACCGGTGCTTCCTACGAAGGGGGTGGTGAGAAAGGGTGGCGAGATCGTAGGGAACAGCGAGCAGCGCGTCGACGCGTCGAGGGACCACCTGTACGAGGCAAAGAACAAAGATATTATAGAGCGGTGACGCCACGCTCCTCTATAGGGACCCTGTCTGCGGCCCCTGTGTCGTCGAACTTGTCAGCGGCTGTGCGGGACTTACGCCGAAATTTGCCTTTTCGGAAGGCATGACATAGATTTCCTTGTGTTTGTTTCATCTATTCCGCCACTTTCTACACAAATCAAGGGTTTTCGCCATGTATCGAGCGGTCTTTAGGCAGATCATTGGACGGGACCAGGATCGGCATGCCTTGTCACTTGTTATGCAATGGCATTCTCCACCACAGCGTCGCGCTCGCCGACCTGACGAACGCATACAACACCCAACGTCATGAAGAGCTCTGGGGTGATAGCAATGATAGCGGAAAAGCATAGAGACACATAGCATGGCATATGCGACGTGGGCCGGTCAATGGCCTGCAGCGGAGACGCCAGAGAAGTGATATACATGAAGGCCCATCCTCCTCCCTCTACCCTCATGCCTTCACAGCATACTTCCTGATAGGAAAGTGGATGTCCTTCTTGCGCTGCTTCTCGGTCTTGAGAGACTTTTCGTGCTGAATGGATGATCAAGCCTTAGTCTATGCGCCAAGTCAGGTCAAGGAAGGGGACGAACCTTGGTCAGTCTCCGACGGATAGCGCGCGTCCGCTTAGGTCGGAGGTCGAGGGGAAGGTACTTCTTGTTCTTGTAGAACTCCCGGAGGTTTTGCCGTTGCTTCTGGTTCATGACCGTCAAGACACGCGCAATCGACTTCCGGACAGAGTTGCTGTGCAGAATCACGACAAGTCAGAATGGAGACAGCACGCAATAAGTTGAGTTAACGCACATTTTCGTCAGCTTGGACGCTGACCCGCCAACGACCTTCTGTACCCGCAGAGTCAAGAGCTCATTCTTGAGGTCAACGAGTTGTTTCGACAAGTCATTCTTCGACCTAGCAGCAAAGTAACCAGCGATGGTCAGAGCATCCATCACTCCATAGCAACGGGGACGCACTTGGACTGGAGTTCATAAGCCTTGACCTTGCCGGGCATGTTGAAGGATGAACGAGTCTGGCAAAGTACACCGATCAGAACCGGTATATGAAGGGACAGTCAAGCAGCGGCAGCATCCTCTCGAGCCTTCTCCATGCTAGCCTAGTGCACCCCTACAAAGCCTCTGCCGCTCACAACCGCGACAATTAGGAAGATACTCACCTTGAGGTTATGCCCTGGATATTACGCACCCTTCGATGTTGTGCACGACGACAGGCGTATGGGAAAGCTTACACAAGCAGACTATGTAGTTCATGACTGCCACATTCTCACGGACGTTGCTTCTCTGATGCCCGATCAGATCTCACTAAGAACGTCCAACGTGTTGCTGCTGCGGTACCGGAGTTTATACGAGCGCTTTGCCACGGTTTTGGGAATGAAATGGAGAAGGCTTTTTATACAGCTCCTTGCTCTCAATATTCCATACTCCTCCTGTCATAGTCCGCCGTCGTCTAGGGGGATAGCGCCCGCTTGTTTCTCTCAACAAGCTCGTCGAACTTTACTAATTTGCCTCCGAATATATCCAAGGAGCTGGAGCACGTCAGCCGCGGACTCGTGGAGAGTACAGATATGATGACCCACCTCCCGTATGTTAGATCCACTTTGCCATTCGAAAGCCTCTCCACCAAATCCAGGTCACTAATATCTAAAGCGAGGTGTCGGATACGCTTCAGCAGGCAAATAGTCGTAGGCTACGAGCTGACCTTTGGCTCCCCCAGCGTAAGTTGTAGGGATCTGAACCCACTCTCCAAGCTCTGGGCGGTTGGATCAGAATGACGAGGCCGAAACTGAGGAACCCGACTCACTCTTGACGAGCTCTTCATCTATGCCTTGGCAGAGGCCCTCGACATCGGCCGCATGGACCAGAAATTCACTGCAGTACTCGGACAGTAGATCCAACGAGTCTATTTTAGATAGTGTGCATAAGCACCAGAGGTTCCCAGAACAAGGGCAATGCTTACCTTTACAAACTTCCATATCCGTGATATCTTGCCACTTGTTCATAGCGACCAACCACTTATCATCTCTTTTTCGACAACTACACGAGATTTGTTACTGCCTGGTTAGCATCGAGATTATGGCTCACCTTACATCCACAACAATTCGTTCATGACCTACGATAGTTGCAATGGCCTTCAGCCTCTCCACGTCGAAATTTCCTCCGGGGAACAGAAAGGATGTAACGATGACCTTATCCAGCGTGATGAGTAAGGATACCCTCTGGGATCGTATCTTCACGCGTACCTTGCCTGCGCCAGCGTCTATCCACTCTCTTGCGTTCTTGTCATTGATGCCTCCACCAATCTGCAACCCGCCTTACAATCATAAGTACCAGCTCGTATGCTTTGTTATAACGGCTGACGAGACTTACCAGGCCAAACCGCTAGAGCTTCCTTCGCGGCTTCATCGTTACCGGATCCCAGCTTGATGACATGTCCGCCGACAAGACCATGCTCTCGATAGAGTTGAGCGAACTCGGCCGGGGATTTACTGCGTGGAGCGTGAGGCTTGGGGACCTATACAGACCGCACAGCGCACCTTGCGACGAAATTCGTCTTCAATGCTTCGGGATTGTCATCCAATAGGGTGCCTCCAACTATCTGCTTCACTTGTCCGCCGTGAAGGTCGATGCAGGGACGAAAGAGGCTTCGTCGTGGTGAGGATGAGGAAGCCATGCGTAGAGATTCACACTCTGATTACAGGCTTCGTGATCTGTGCTTCAGATCTCTCTGATTGCCGACCACGTGCAGTCATGAAGATCAGTGATCGAAGTGCATCCTGTAATTGTGGCGGGTAGCTAGGTGAATTGAGTGCTAATTTACAGGGGAGACTAGGTGTAGTGCACCGGACGGTTGGAGACAGACACAAAGATGAAGGAATGCGTAGCTTATTGGGGAGCACTCGTGGCCGAATAGGGTAGAAAGGCACGCATAATATAGCTGTACTGAAGGAGAACGACAGTGCTTTAATATGGTCAAGGGAGATTGAACGATAGAGGAAGGTGAGTAGAAGGGGGGAGAGTAGCAGCTAGCCTACAAGCGTATACAGATGTGGGCAATGGGCCGCAACCCCTAGGCTCTCGCCGGACCGCTTCATTCGGCTTCGAGGGCGCTGCTGCGTCATCCGCCGAGGCAGTGCCAACCTTGCAGTAGCAATAGCGAGGGCAGCCAGATCAGTCTACAGCCTGATTGGGCATCTCTGCGAGGAGGGGTGTTGTGAAACTCCATCATCAAGGAGCATAGGAGATGTAAGAGTCGACCGTGGCAGGGATGTGGGTCTAAGCAGCGGGCGTTATTCACAGCGCACTCAATCTGGAGAATGATGGGCCCATGTTCCTATACATGGCATTAGCTTCGAGACTCAACCTCGAGAAAGATATACGCCTTACTTAGGGTCCACATGTAAGTCCCGAGGCTTCGACGACGGCTTCTTAGACGCGCTCTTAGAAGACGAGTCGGAGGACGCTTTTTCGGATGGCTTGGTCTCAGAAGATTTGGAGCGCTTGAAAAGCTTGCTCAGCGAGGAGCTGCTTGACGACTTCGGCGACTTCGACTGGCTGGGAACGTGCGTCGGCGTCGGGATGTACGTGGACGTGCCGTAGGTGGACTGGAGGGCACCGAATGCAGCGGCGTAGTCCTTGACTGCAGGCTTCTTAGGCGGCACCATGGTGGCCGTCGAGGCGACGGAGAGGGTGGAAGCGGTGTCGAAGGAGGCGATGCTAGCGGAGTCCATTGCAATAGTAAATTGATTGGAGATAGTTGAGTTGGTTGTTGTGACTGATATGGTTGGAACAGAAGACGGTGCGTGTGGTGAAGGCGTCCCATGCTATGACCGACCTTTATATACGGTATTGTGGCTCGTGTGAGAAATACTGCGGTTCGAACCTGATATGCTTCAAAACATGCACAGGTCGCGCCTGGACGACATCAAAGGATTGACGCCAAGCGAACCGCCGCCTTACCTAAGTCCTTTCTATTGCTGCGGTACCGCATCCAGGTGCCATAACATGCTAACCCAGGGCACGGGGCATAACATACTAACCCAGGGCAGGGGGCTGCGGTCTTGCGGATGTTGAGTCAACCTGAAACAAGTGACCCAGTATGACTCTTCAACAAATCGCGCAGCCGAATCGCATCATGACTGATATGATTCCGCAGAACACGGACGTGGTTAGGGTACAGTCAGGGCTGAACTGCGGCTGCGGACAATCCCGGTTGTGGCGGATTTGGACGAATTCATACAAAGTGGCTGAAAACCAGCGCTCCAGACGGGCACCTTGAAATGTCTAGAATTCAACTTCTGCCTGCGCAAATATCTACGATACGGAACTGACACGGATGTAGCCACAAGGTAGACTATTGGTGTCCGCAGAATACTAACATGCGCGAATTATATATTCGAATGCCTAAAGTGATCAGCTGTCCACATCGATGAGCTTGACTGCATAATTCCAGCTTTAGCCATCAGCGACTGAGAACCCTGAGATGGCTTCGTTACGACAATGAATAACCCCTGGAGCATCCCCGTGACATATTTTTCCCAGCCAACTCGCACCCTGTGGGTTGGCCAGCACGTCGCTTGATGGAAGTCGAAGGTAGCAAAAAAAAAGGTTACATCTCCGCCGCGTCGCCTCTAAAGAGTAATATCTGCCATTGATGGAGGGTACGGATAGCCCTGCTTCCATGCCGGCTACGAGAGTGAAGTGCCGATCTACCCTCTGCCCTGGGTTAGCGTCCTCCCACTGGCACCCCGTATTCCTAGGGTGGGCTGGAGTGCACATCGACGCTCATGAGGTCCCTCGCACAGACGACCTCCCCAGTAAATTTCTCCGCAGCCAAAGCTTTGATGGCCTCCATCGTCTTCCTGGCGCCGTCGTCCACATCGTCATTCCCGGGATACCTCGCAGAGAAGTGGTTCAGCAACAGCTGACGAGCACGGATATGCATCGCAAATGCACCGGCCATCTGAGGTGTCGAGTGCCCTCTCGACTTCGTGCGCGCTTCGACGCTTTCGTACGAGTCACCCGGCTTTGTGTCAGGGTCTACCCCAGGCAAGTGAGCGTTTGTCGCCTCGTGAATCAGAATATCAGAGTTCTCCGCCAGTGCTGCTATCGGAGAAGGATCATAAGTGTCGCCTAGAATGGTTATCTTCCTGCCCGGTCGTCGACCAGGCCCCTTAAGCACCGTCCCGTCCGACAAAGTCACAGTCTCTCCCTGCTGAAGCTGGCTCATGACAGACATAGGCGTCCCGGTCCTCTTCAAGTGTGGGATATATTCCCTGGGATCCATCTTCCCCGGCACAGGCTTCTCCGTCACGACGTACCCAACGCACGGGACGGAATGCAGAATCGGGGCAACGGAGACAGTGACTAGAGGATCTTCATAGATATTAGGCCAGACACCGTCGACCTGAGCGATATTCCTGCCAGGCACCTCGGAGCTGTGCGCTGCTAGATGAGTGTGGTCTTGTGTCGCGGGGTCGGTGGGGAAGCGGACTTCGTGGACGACGTACGGAGATCCGAGAATCGTATGGGTATAGGTGAGACCGTTTCGGATGTAGGCTCTTGTTCCTAGGGGTCCGTATATTTCCAGAGGCTAAGCCGTTCTCACTAACTGAACGTCGGACTTATGAATGTAGTAAGATAAACGTACCTCGCGCTCCTCGCCAGCTTGCATTCTCATGTCATCGACGCCCTCCACCGTCCCTCCAGCTCCATTCATACAACTCGCCATTAACGGCAGCAGCCCAAAAATATGGTCGCCTATCTCCATAACCATCAATCCAACACATCCTGATACACATCACTCAAATACACCTGCCATGAGTATGTGTGATAAACACCTTCTTGATCCTCCCCATCTTTACACTGCTCCTCTGGAGCTGATGCTGCGTCGCCTCTCCACAGTCAAAGAGCCAAACATCCCCTCCCAGCCGCAGTGCAAGCGATGAATGGTTCCGAGTAGAAGAAGGCTGCGCGGATGCTGTGCCCAAGAAGGTGATGTTGACGGATGAGAGCGTGCTAGGTCCTTTTGTTGACTTGCTAGCCATCGCGGATACACCGGTAATTCTAGCGATTCGTCGTGGTCGCGGGGCGCTGGTTGTGATCTTACCAGCTTTATAGCTGCGGACGTCGATGTTAACTATGATACATGATGACTCCAGCAGATGAGGAAGACGGAGATGCAGATCATTTCCCAAAGATAAGATCAAGATGCGACGCTATTTTTAGTCATACACAAGATTCGTACACGGCACAGTCCGTATCCTCCTCTAATATTCCAGCGAACTCTCCAAAATTCTCGCCAAATGCTCCCTCCCATCCTCTCCCGCAATATCCCCAATTCCCGGCGCAAGATCCAACACCCGTCTCTGCGGAATTGTCCCCTCTACCAACCTCCCCACATCCCCGCTCGAATACCCAACAGCCTTCAGCCCCCGCGGAACACCCAGCCCATCGAGGAACCGCGCAATAGACTCGAACAAATACGACCCAATCTCAGAGTCTGGGATCGATGCCATGGATGGATCACTGACGGTGGTGTTGTTGAAGATTGCGAGAGCTTCGCGATGCCGGTCTGGCGATGACGGAGCGGTGAATTGGAACACTGATGAACAGTAGATACCATCAGCATGGGATTCCTCTGTCAACACTGACAAGTCACTTGCCTGATGGGCCCGTGAGAGCAACGCTGACACCGTGCGGGATGATGGGGTGATCGACTTTGTAACCGGCATGCTTGTACTTCGGTCCCGCCTTGTTCAAACCGGATATCTGCTCATAGTTTCAGCAAAAGACCGGGCACAGAGTACTATGCTGGCTTACAGGGTAACTCATGCCATGACACAAGTGAACGCCCGCATTACCGAAGCCAATACCTGCAAAAGAAGCCGCGAGACTGAACAAATGTCAGCAATCTCTATCCTGCCGTCTCAATCAGACTGCTTACAGCATTTGACGTTTCGCCTCGCGGTCTTCCGTATCCTTAGCCACGCGAGGAAGATACTTGACAGTCTGTCGCAGCGCCCAAAGCGAGAAAACATCCGCCACAGGGTTACTTCCCTGGTAGGCAGGCCTGTTAATGGGGTTCACCGGCCGAGGCGTCCTCTCAGTGTACCTGTGAAAGGGGTCATCCAGCAGCGCACACGGCAATAGCTCGAAGAACCCCTACGGGATGGCGGTGTAACTCTCCATGCTATGGAATAGCACATCAAGACCTGCGCTAATGTGGACTTCCGTGGGACAGGTGTCAGTATTGAGCGTGTCGACGACGCCCAGAACTGGCTTCAAACTGCGACTGGCGATACCGGTCTTGAACGATTTAGCGGTAATGTCCAAGATCGCAGTGCCAGTAGTCTCGGATCCAGTACCAGCGGTGGTAGGGACTGCACCTGATGTCAAACATTCCGGTTGCCAGGTATGAGAAGAGGGATGACGTACCCGCGATGAGTGGTCGTAGTTGCTTCGTGATTGGCAGACCTTTACCGATGGGTGCGTTAATGAAGTCCATCAGGTCCGCATCCTTGAACACGGTGAAGCTGCATGATAACGTTCATTTTAGTTATTGCGCTATGTCTGCCTTGGAGTCACTTACAGGTTCGCAGCCTTGGCAGTGTCCATCACGCTACCGCCTCCGACCCTGATTTGCAGATTCAGGATGAGCGCCACCACTAGGAGGAGGCACATCTTACGCTAAGAAGTGGGTAAAATCATGCTGCCTCGCCCATGCAATGGCATCCCGCCATGAGTCCTCCGTAGGCTCGGCGACTACTCGGTCAAAGACTTCATAGGGGAGGTCTGTTTGAGCGTCTAGGGACTCGAGTGCCTAAGGAGCAATGATACATTACGTTATGCGTTCCACGGACGTTGTTGTGATACTCACCATCTTCATGGGAGGAAGCTTAGCAACATTGGGGTCCGTGAACACGCCAACCTGTACGATTCAAGGTAAGCTATCTGCATCCGCGTGATAACGTCGCACAACACCTTCTGGGCATTCATGTTCTTGAGGTCCATGCCAACCTCTCTTGTGACACCGTCTCCGAATCTCAAGTTGGAAGCAGCAACCTGGGAGTGAAGTCACTAATCTGGCATACATGCAAGGTGCTATACCGCACCTCAAAAGCATACTCCTTTTCCGGCGTAGGAGTTGCGAACTTCCTCATCTGGTTGATGGCATGGTGTGCATGACCGTGTCCGGACGACGTGCAGCCGTGACAAGGACACGCGGAGTGCTGCGAGGCATTCATGAGTCTCAGAATCGTGCTTCTCGCCGCTGGAGGAGGCATTTTGGATGGTGGTCAGCGAGTCGTGCTCAGAACAGGAGAGCTGAATAGCATGGACCGGACGGAGTGCCGTACGCTGGGGTCATTTCTTCACGTGATGCGGGGTAACTGCTTCTTTTCCACGTGGAGCTAACGTGGTTCAGATCAGAACGCTAAGAATAGCCGCCGTATTTCAAGTCGTCCTGGCAGTTCGTGTCATAATTGCTGGCGACTGCGCCGGGCGAGGGTCTTCGGCGCAATGCAGCATGCTGCTGGCCATAGTGAAATGAAGCATGAAGCTTGAGAAGTATTCGCTTGAGAGAAGTGATTGCTGCGCCATCGGTGCATTTATGTTTCCGGCATGGAAGCGCGGCGATAAAAGACCGAGCGTCCGCAAAGTTATCTCATCAATAAAACGCAAGGACGCTGGGCATCGAGGGATGTGGAACTGGTACGACTATGTGTTCGTCTCCGGACGCCGTGCTCGACGTCGTCTGGCTGCGCAACCGGCGTGATGATAGCGAGGAAGGCCAGAACTATTATGAGGGTTGCTCCAGAGTTCGCACGGTCCCTGTTCCTTGACCTGCGCACTGTCTGCTTGCCTGGACTCGCCTTGTCCGTTGGGGCTGCTTCCTCCTGTCCTTCACTCCTACCCATCGTCGTTCTTTACTTTCTGGAGTGCTCACCGACACCGACCGCCATGAAACTTCAAGTCACGGCTCTTACTCTGGCCCTGAGCGTTGCCACTTCATGCGCCGTCAAAATCCCTTTCAAGCGAGTTGCAGGGTCCAATCCGTTGCATCGACGGAGCGGAAACGGAGGGGTCTCCGTAACACGACCCTCCTCTTCCATTTCAAACAGCCGTGTCTTCGCAGCCTCTTCCGGGGACGATGATGGCATTGACTTGACGTGCGTTACCATTCCAGTATCGTGCATACCTCTGTTGTTTAGAGTTGACAACCGTCATGCAGAACCGTTCATGACCTGATTTATATCGCCAATGTGAGTATATAACTGCTCTATTGTGAATCAAACTTATCGCATGCTGCAGGTGACTGTCGGGAGTACTAGTATGTAGAGAGGAGCCCCAGAATATTCAACGTACTGATGCGAACATCCCTTCTCCAGCTGTTCCCGTCCAGCTCGACACTGGTTCGTCAGACTTATGGATTAAGGGAGATATTACTCCTTTACCCTCCTCTAACCAAACGGTAAGCAGTCGTATCCATGCATCCTCAGACGGAGCTAATCTCTTGCTCAGTCCACGACATACAACCTTACAGTCAGTTGATCATATACTTTACAAATTCCCGTGATTAACGAGAATCCAGTATGGCATTGGCTGGGCATATGGCCACGTCTCCTATGCGTCAGCAGAGTTCGCTGGGTGTGTTCTCCGCGTTTCTCCCGTATGTGTTACATCAACTAATCGTCTCCAAAAGCATCACGGTGCCTAGTCAAGCTTTCCTTGATGTCTCAGCCGCAAGCAACCCCGCTCTTTCCTACGGCGCCGACGGTATCCTCGGGCTCGGTTTCACCAGTCTCTCGACCATCGACGCGCTTGTCAACAGGACTGGCTCCTCGGCCGGACGCAGCTTCTTATTCAACCTCTTCCAAGATAACCCCAGCGAGCCCAACTTCATCGCGTTCCTTCTGCAACGGAGTACGGACCCCAATGAGGATGTGCAAGGCTCCTTTTCTCTCGGTAAGCGTCGATCAAAAAGCAGCAGATACATATCTGAATTATTTGCGGATAAGGCGAGACGGAACCTGCGTACGCCTCCGTGTTGAACCAGACTGCCATTCCCACTTGGCCGCAGAACTCACCTTCCCGCTGGAACGTCCTACTCGACTCAATCATCGTCGGCCAGAACACGGTGTCCCTTACCACTGTCGTCCCTAATGTACCCAGCAACAAGGCTGTCGCTTTGCTCGACAGCGGCACTTCTTACACGTATGTGCCAAAGCCGCTGCTGTGTTGAGACTGACTCTGATACCCCACTCAGGTATGCGCCTACAGATGTTGTCTCAGCCATCTATGGGGGCGTCGATGGTGCCCAGTACGACTCTGGCCTTGGCCAGTGGGTTGTACCGTGCTCGGCTGAGATTGATATGGCGATTCAGATCGGGTAGGCCAGCGTCGTAATTGTATCGACCCTCTTGCTTATGTGGCGCATCAGTGGACAAGTGTACCCTATTCACCCTCTTGACGTTTCGCCCTACTCCCTCTCTGACCCGACGACCTGTGTCGGCTCTTTTGTTCCCCAGAGCGTCTCCGTAGGTGCTGGCGAGTTGTGAGTGCCCATATCTGTTCTGGTATTCTACATCCTGACCTCGGCATTAGTGATTGGCTTATCGGCGACAACGTGCTGCGCTCGATCTACTCTGTGTACGACTTTGGCGACTTCGACTCGTCGGGCAACATGGGCAACCCATACGTCAAGTTGCTCTCGATCGTCGACCCCGACGAAGCCTCCTCCGCGTTCGTAGCTGTCCGCGGCGGCACCGCCAAGAATAACATCACCTACAATGCGTCCAACTCCTCGAGCGATTCTCCGGCGACAGTGACGCTGTCCGGCCAGCTCGCGGATACGCTCGATAAAGTCGGGAAGTACTTCCCCGCGATGCTTGCTATTATGGCATTGAACGCTGTTGTCTTGATCCTGCTTTGCGTGCTTGGGATTGTCTTCTTGTTGCGGAGGAGAGGCGGTCGTGCGACAAGTACGAAGAGCAGCCGCCGCTCCGTTCCCGGCCGCGGCCTGAGCCCCATGCCAATGAACCCCATCGACAACTCTTCCGAGTCCCTCGCTCCTCCCAATCACGTATACCAACCAGTATCTATGGCGCTCACCGACGACACGTTCATACCTCCTTCCGCCGCTTTCCGGAAAGACTTCGACTCGAACAACAAAGTCGGGCCTCGGCCGATGTCTGTTGCATGATTCCCTTCTTCGTGTACTGTTGCTGTTGCTTTCCCCCTCCTCCTCCGCCCCCACCCCCTTACCCTCATGTCACCGTCATGCTGGCTGTTATGTTGTGGATCTTGTGCTACGCTTACCGCTTGGACCTTGGACTCGATTTTGTTATCTTTGTTTACAGTAATATGATCGTTGCTGCTACCGGCTCGTGGACGTTTAGTATATATGTCATATCGAGCAAGGTACGCGTCCAGTATTGCACTATGATGGGAGGTGGGGTAAGATGCTCAGCTCGCAACTAGTACGAGCTATGCAGAGGAGCAGCGATTTGACCCTGCATCAATCGTCTGGCCTCGGCTTCTAATGTCTTCCATGAATCAGCTATATCCTCCCGCTTGTGGCCTCGTTCCTGGTTGAGAGCCTTCAGCATGTCCAGCACCGTAGTTGCTAACTCGATTACAGGGCCATGATATCGATGAAGCTGGGCCTTGCTAGCGCTGGAGTCCTCCTCAGGATTCGAAAGGCCGCTACTCTTTATCACGCGTCCGAGCTGCATGTGGCGAACTATACGCAGGCATTGCCGGATGTTCACGCCGTCGCCAGTGGCAAGTGCACAGCGGCCCATGAAGGTCATAGTCGTGGCATGCGGGAAGTAGAAATGACGGGACGACCGCCTCGTTGGAAGTTTGGAGGGCTGCAAGAAGTCTGGTCCATGGTATCCCGTCATTATTTCGAAGACCCGTATTGCCCGCTGCCAGTCCTTGCAGTGCTGACAGGCGACGAGGACGAAATTGAATGATTGCATATTTGGCCACATTGCGCCACCGCCGCTCTTCAGATCTTCTCTCATCAACCAGTCAAGAAGCTGCATGGCTTCAGAAGAAGCAGTCGCGTCCCCGGACCCCGCCAATGAAGCGTAAGCCTTGAGGACCTGGTTTATATGGCCGCGATCCACCATGGATTTATCATGGAATTTGCGTGGCTTGTTCATAACTTGTCGCGCAAAATGGATACAGGTCCTCTCTGCCCGCATGTTGTTACATAATGCCAGCACTGCACCCAAGGACTGGGCGTGGAGAGCCACTTTCGGGACTGAAGGAGTTTCTCCGGGTTTCGCTAGACCAAGGACGTTTTGCGCAATGTCCATACCAAGCAGGTGATCCGCGGCACGGCCATAAGCAAGACATCGAAGAACAGAAGCGACAGTATGAGAATCGGCTGGGAACTCTGAAGACCCTCCCAGATGCGACATCATCTGTGTCCAGAGAAGTCTTGCCTCTGCAGCGTTTAGCGCCGGCACAGTCCAGTCAGGTTGGCCGCGAATAGCCTTTCTTGTTGCCAACGCAGTGAACATGGCGGTATATATGATGTTGTTAGGAGCAAGGGGTCCGTCTTTGTCTAACGCCCGATAGATATCCCAGATTTTCTGGTAGTCGCCGATGGACGCTAGTATTCTGATGTACGAAGCCAATGGATCAATCTCGAGCTCTTTACTCTCCGGGTCAACCTGCTTGACTAGCTCGTAGTGTTTCATCAGATTGTCATATAGATAGTGCGCGTTCTCCAGCAACAAAGTCCACTCGTCCCAGTTTTGTATGTACGACAGCCCATATAGCATGGTGTCGTACGTTTTAGTTGTCGGCTGGACCCCTCTACGCTTCATCTACATGACGAGTCAAAGTTCGCAAGTAGCTACAACTAAAGCAGCAGAACTCACATCTGTGAACAGCTTGTATGCCAATTTGTAGCGCCCAACCCTCATGCATTCCTGCATGAGCGTGTTCCATACAAACGGAGTCTGAGTGTCCAAGGGCATATTCTTGAGCATCGTCACGGCCCCATCAATGTCTCCCTCCGCACATAGGCTCTGCAATCGGCGCGCCAGTCTGGGCGGAGAAAGCAGTTTCTTGGGCATCTCAATCTTAGATATGGGAGTGTTCGCTCTCAACGCCGCTCCCGGGCCCCTGGGTTTCCTCATCACCTTCCATCCTCCAGCACGGGTGGGGAGTGTGGGTCTAGAGACTTTGATGATAGTCGTCACAGTCCGCGCGCCCAGAATATCCCCAGCTTGCTTGAATGCACGAAAGCGGCGCCGAGCGACGTGAAGTGCATGTTGGTTGGAGAGCATCGAATTTCAGGCCTCAGGGTGCGCGACGAGGGCTGCAGACCGAGGAAGGACTTGAAATTATGAACCTAAATTTATCGTTATGTTTTCGGCTTTAGCCGGATGCATAGCAGATCTCAATGCACCCCTCAGTTTAAAAGTCGACACAAATGTGGTCGCCTGTAAAAACCCAGGTCTCATCACTCCAAAATGTCAAGCTTGTCAAGAGCGAAGCCAAAGCAATTAAATACTATCCGACGGTACTTCTACAGCTTTTGTTTGGTATCAAGCCGAACGTCCACTCGACGCCAGCCCATTGAGAGCACGAACAGACCAATCAGCCCCGTGGCAACAGCAAGAGGCTTCCGGAGGTGAGCTGAAAACGGAACTTTGTATGTAACCTGACATCATGGTCGAATTAGTCCGTCTCGTCCTGAAAATATGCTGGCAACTCACGTAAATGATCCCGTTATGTTTGTCCGTCAGATGTTCGTAGTGGAATGTCAGCGCCGGCCGCCCGACGGTGTCAAGGTAGGAGATGTGCGTAGAAATAGTATTGTTCTTCGCGGGGAATGGAGGGAAGAACTCGATATCACTATAGGGCGGATCTGTCAGCATTGGAACAGACGATCGTTATGAGCTGCACGCACGTAGCACCTTCCGGCAAGATGATCTTGACTTCAGCGTCATCAACAACAGCATCGGGCATCACAGTCATCACTGGCACCCCGACTATGTATTTCCCAGTCTTGCTGTCAAAGCTAGTCGAGTCGGACAAAGGAGCGTCCCAGCCCAACGTGAACGTATAGTTCCATCCACCCAAGAGCGGGTACCGAGGCCGCACTTCCATGATACTGTACTGGTTGGAGTTTCCGGACAAGCTCTTCGGTACTGATGGTGCAGCACGTAGACGGGATGTCGAGACATTTCCAATCTGGTCGTAGTAATAGACGTTCTTGATACCAGCTGGTAGATGGAGAGTGAACCAGTTGAGGACAGTTGGGGATGCACGGTTGTAGAATGTCGAGGACTGGAATTGGAGACGCGAGAAATGCCCCTTCAGGCTGCGCGCGTAATTTAGTTTAACAAGCATCGCGGAATCCTGACTATACTCACGTAGGACCGGCGTTGTGCAATACTATTTCGTCTTGGATGTTCAGATTTGCACCCCAGTGGCTGATCTCCGCAGCACGCTTGAGGGTCGTGATCTCAGCCAGGGGAAAGTCGTGATTATAGTGCACGGTGACATGCTTTTGGTGCTTCGTGACGAATTCCGCACTTGAGGACTCGGGAATATTATGGTATGGGCCATATGTGACCGTCGCACCTGACTTCGTAACTGGGTTCTCCGTCGTGAACTCGATACCCTCTGGGGTTGTATACGAGAGTATGCGGGGCGACAGGGCTCTGCGCTCACGTCAGTAGACGCAATGGTTCCGAGTGGAACAGCGTGTACCTTACTTTGGTCCGTTGCACTGCAGTCTTATAGGGGCTCAGCACATACAGATCCGTCTCGTACTTCAGCGCCTGATCGTCCGTTTGACCTGCTTGTTCGGGCCAGGGAAATGTCGCATGCGTTTGGACGGTATCCAGGATGAGGTTGACCGACTCGTTCATCGCCAAGGGCTTGGAGAACTCGACTTTGTAAATATAGGCATCGCTACCACATCGCATGAGTACAAACATCACAACCTATGATACACCCGGACTCACTTGGCTGCGTCCAGTAGAACGGGCTGCAAAGGCAACACCGCCTGCTGTCCTTTCTGCCTAACCTCTAACCAGCTCGTCTTCTGGTGTTCGTTCTTGCTCAACGCGATGGTATACACGCTTGACTTGGGCTCTAATGCCTTCACGGCGAACGCAGTCGTGACATGAACAGAGGCGCCCCCGAGTTCGACTGTGCGCACGATGGCGGTATTTTCGAATGAGTGGCCAGCCCACGCCAAGTTGGCGGCGAAGAGACTGACGAAGAACGCGAGCTGACACCGCAATATCATGGAGGCTTGCTGGGAGGCCCGCAGCCGGCGTTGTAGACGTGTAAGTACCGAGATTCTATTTTTAGGTCATGCGATCGGCGGCTATTCCAGGACCTCAGAGATGAAGAACGAGGAGCAGCGTATACCATGGACAAATGAACGCAACAGCTGAACCGACTACCAAGCCCACATCGGGCGTGGATTCCGCAAAGGTACGTCCTCCCTGACATACCCAGCGGAAGCTATCCTATTCAGTCTCCTCTGCCGCAGCTTCTCGGCCTTCTCATTCCAAGTCAGACCCTCCTTCAAGACCACATGCATTCTTGAGTCCGGGTGAATCTTAATACCCATACGCCCACGTCCCTTGATGTCTACCCGTTTCTGAGTGTTGGAGCCCTTCGACACCCATGCTTCCGCTAGTCATCCATAACAATGAGTATCCGGACAGCAGGCGGCGGGGGAGTCAAAAAGCACGTACCAACAATGAGCTTTCCAGGGTCAAGGTTCTTGTAGTGAACGGCGTGGTGCTTGGCCGTTGCGAGGACACTCTTTATCCGTTTACTAGCCCGCTTCTCACTGAACTCCATCTGCATGATGGCCCAGTCAATCGGTTTCCCAGCAATTTGGTTGCCAAGTTTATTCAGCTTTCTATGTGAGATCTTGAAATTGGCCGTGGAGAACTTGTGCTGTACGAGGAAATGAGAATGTCTACTGTGAGGGATAGGTACCGGAGATGGCATGAAGAGACGTACCTCGGTGAACTGTTTCTTCAATTTCCCTGCCGCCGCACCCTCGAGGGCTGATAATGAGTCATATGCGCTTTCCTCTCCTCGCTGCGCCATCTCCTTCCGAGATGCCTCAATCTCTTCTTCCGTAGCCTTCTGGCGAACCTGCGGAGAGAGCTTTTCTTGTAGCCATGTCAATGGGTTGACCCAGGTCGCACTGGTTAGCCCCATAAGACCGAGTCTTTCGGATGTTGACCCTGGTACGTACTACTGACGGCTCTCTAGCCGCATGCGGGGTGAAGGCGCTCTCGCATGCGGGTGCAGAGTCTGTCTTCTCGAGGTGCAGAGGGCGGCTGCAAGCTTCCGATGAGTACGCGATATTGGCTCAATATAAGACGACCATACCACCTCCAGTGCATTTCCTGACAGACTGCATCATGAGCGGGAGTGCCCTGACTTTGCACGGCAGGCAATTAACGGCCAATAGAGTCGAGTCTTAGATCTTAGGATCCAGGAGGTGAAGTCAGTGCGGCTTTACCCGAAGTCGAAGTCTGCAAGATCTGAGCCACGACCCAACACGTTATTCCATCCACTAGTGGTTCCAGCAACTAGGCTTATAAGCCCGCTCACATACAACAACATTCATAATCCCTAATGTTAGGGCTCGGCTCTATCGTCTATGTTTCGGTACTCCTGATCAACTCGATGGCCATCCTGAGTGAAGAACGTTTCCTTGCCCGCAGTACGCCTTTCGAATACCTTCTGGACCCGGCGAGTCCTAATTCATAGCAACAGTCGGATGGTCATCAACACAGTTACAACCAGGATCCGGGGGATTCCAGCAGTCTTACGAGCAGGTGGACATTGGGGTGAAAGGCCGGATGATCAATCTTATTGGTGCAGTGCGAACCCTCATGCGAAGTATGTACAGTACAGATACAAGAAAACCTGCGCTAATAGAAATACACTATGCAGTACCGCTAATTGCCATAAACCTGGCCATCATCCTGATAGAGCTGGCGATAGGATAGACAGTCATTGCAGCTGTAGAGATGGGTCGTGTCGGATGGATTCCTCGCTAGTTCACTCCTGGGCATCATCAAAGGGGGAACTGTCGCTGTTCAACCTTCGATATTCCTCGTTTATCTGGCGGATGAAATCTTTGGGGGCATGTCCGGCCTAATGGCAGGCGGTTAGCACGGTTCGCTTCGGGTGCATACCACTAGATTCTGACCTCGCATTCCTTCCAAGTGTAATTGTCGCGCACACAGACCTTGTATCCGTTGATGACGACAGTGCAGCTTTTCCTTTAAGATACCCATCTTTCAAGAGAGCGTTCTGGGTGCTGCGGAGACCACTCACTCGACTTTCAAGCGCTGAGTGTCCTTCAGACTCTGTTTCAACAGTTGAATACCTTCCTCCGTCCTCCCGCTAGTATCTGACCCAACGCATCCCGCGATCCCGCTACTTTCCCAGTCGATCCCGGCTGCCTTCGCACAACTCAACGCGACGTCCGGTTTGCCGATCTTCTCGCGACCCTGGTAATTATGGCATTGAACGAACTCCCACCATTTCGCGAGGGTTTCATATTTGGCGACGCAGAGCTGCTGGATGTTGCCCGAGCACTCCTCAGGGCCATGCATACAGGTCACCCCGAACCCAGGCTCCGACTCGTTTAATCTGTACCAGTTCGATGACTCGGATAGAAATCATAGAGGATCACATACCGCGCAACGTAGGACAGGCTGAAATCCATTCTACCAGACACGGTGCTGACCACTCGATCGAACACAGTCTCGCACATAATAGCATCCGGGCACTTGGACATCACACCGAGCACAACAGGAACTTTGACATCAAACAATTCAGCAGGCTCGTTTTGGACCAGCAAAGGAGTCTGCAGCGCCAGCGACGCAGCCGACAGTGACAAGGCGATGAGCTTCGAGGCCATGATGATCATAAAGAACAGCCTGGCAATTTTGGCTATAAGAAATCTCACAAGATTCCTTTCGTTCGCCAGTTCTCGCGTTAATGAGGTCATTCACTAATTACGTAAGCATCATCCGAGTGATACTTTTGCCTTATGATCAAAATAGCTCCGCTGCCTGAATGAACCTTGTCGCACTGCCTTCCGCACCTGGTAGTCTTGATACGTTCTGACGATACGAGGTCTTTCTGCAACAGGACCTAAGCCAACCGTTGTCGCATGGACGCATGGACTAGACTCCGCCTCGAGTGGAATCCCACCAGGAGCGGGACTCCGGGTCAGATGACGGCGGTTCGAAGTATCTGCATCGCGAGCGGAAGGCTTCCCATTCAGAATGTGGTCAGTCGGGTGCAGTATATGTGCTGGCGAATACCACGCACCGTCCAACGACCTCTGCCTGATTATATTCTCAATAGCTAATTCATTCCGAACTTGATTCCGCTGCAATTCTCATCAAACACGCCCCTCGATTCGATGGAATGGAAGGCATAGTACTCACCTTTACCTCTTCGGCATAGAGTTCCCCCTGTATTCTCCTTTGTTCGCTGGGGTTGCCTGCCTGCTCTTGCATTGCTTTGCGCTTCTCGTCCATGGATGCATCGACCACGCCAATACAGTAGTCGACTATCTGTGTCCTGCGTTTCCAATTTTCTGCATCATTGTCGTCTCTGCGGCAAGACTGGAGGGCAGAGGCGCTCACCTAACAGCTGCCGCCATATATATGCACAAGCCTGGTTCTCTACTGACCCGCTCCCGGTTCCGCGTTTGTTCTGGTCACGGAATTGTGCAGTAGCTCGGTTGATACGCATGCCAATAGAGTCATCAACTTTCCGATACTCCCTCAGCAATTCTGGGTTAAGACCGGGACTGGGTTAGCACTGACGCGGAGGGGAGAGAGGGGAAAGATGCAACCTTTGAATAGAGACAAATTGTGACATGTCGACGGAGAGACATGGACGACTTGAGGTGTTAGCGATGGTGCTTGCAGTGCGATACTACCGAGGACTGCTTGGGATGGCATGAGAGACGTGAACGGAGTCTCGGTTGAGTCGCCGGGCCGGCTTTCCATCGGCTAACGGCATTCCATATGTTCACCGAAGCAGGTCGCCACAATTACATGTACAGAAATCACTCGTAACAATACTCTATCATGGGAGCCCTCGCCGGGTCAATATGAGCATTATGTACATAATAAAACATGATTACAATGATACGCGCGTATGCAATAGAAATACGAAAGACGGTGGGGGTACTAATAAGGATACATCTTGTACTTCCACAAAATAGAACAATGTGCATAAGCAAGGACGCTGGAAGCCGAAAAACATTACAAGCAGTGCCAACGGGAAAGATAAATATCGGTATACATGGATAAGACTGGACTCTATACCACAGATCAGCAAGAATATGTAGGCGTTTCAGAGCTAAGCTCGTCCACGGTGCTCAATCAGACGCCACGGTTGGACAGATTCATATCCAGCGGCAAGTCGTGACACCTCACCAGGAACGCCTTCGGCTTGCTTCTTGTTTGATCTCCTTGGCTTGTAGCCATGCTTTTCTACCATATGCCGGTGTCTTCTGGCCGGGTCGTTGAAAGACTCGCCACAGCCGAAACGGCACGCATGAGGTTTCGCACCGGTGCTGGAATGAAGGATGATTAGCACTTAGTACATCATACATTCATTGGCAGACTTACTGAGTGTGACGATGGTTGTCCAGAGAGCCCTTCTGAGGAAAGGCTTTGCCGCAATATTCGCATTTCCATTTCCTTCAAGGAGGTTAATTCCCGAATTTAGGGCACGAAACGTCCTGCTCACTTGATTTTCATGTGGTGCGTCTGGATGTGGCGTTTCACCAGGTGTTTCCGAGATGTATATGTACAACTCGCGGGTATTCCTTCGTAGTTGACCCAAGTACAGCGAAACTGGTTGGCCTCCGTATCGAAGACAGTGTACTCATGCCATCGGTCGGGGTCGTATTCCGAGTGCTCGCAGGCACTTGATGCTGTCCTCGTCGACCCTTCTTGTTCTTCCAAAGGCCCTTGAACATCATCTTCGACGTCCCTACCAGAGCTGTTGAACGATCTGTCGGAGTACGGATCCTCGTAGGCGGAGTCGCTTCCATCTCTGTCGGATCTCTCAAACCAAGGACTACTCCCAGCAGATTGCGAATAGGAAGAGTACGAGCTATGGGAAGAGTCTGACCGGAGATTGTCTCGGCCAGCGAGGCCCATGTTACTATAGTGATGGGATCAATATAAATCAAACACACTATTAGAACCAGGTCTCACTTGAATGGCTCTGTAATTTCCCTGACCGGACCAGGATCGGAAGACCTACGGGCCTGTTAGAGCTGGTATCCACCGGTATGGCGAGAGACTTACGAGCTATATGGAGGCGATCGTTCTCCCGTATCGTAGCATGTGGCGTGTGGCGCATATAACTCATCGTCTCTGATTGCTGATCAATAATCTCTGGGACTCCGGAAGACAAGAGAGCGACTCACGACTGAGCATGGTCTGAGTTCGCCAATGCTGAGCGCCTTCCATGATGATAGTGCACGTATATAACAGGGCGCTCGCCCATTTGCGAAGCTGCTTTGAAGGTCGGCCACATATAGGTCGCAGTCGGTGCGTTGAAAACGGAAAGGGAGCGACGCGTGATAGGCCTGGCGTCGTTCCTGATACCGCGATCAACCCTAGGTTCAAATATTTCGGTGCTGCTATCACCTTGAAGACTGTCTATACGGACCTTTCGGCACCCCGAAGACTGCCACCGCTGGAAACAGCGGATGTGGCGTAGCTTTCACCGCGAGCACTGTTACGCCGAGGGAGCTTGTAAGTGGTGTACAGTACGGCGGTAATGTACAGAAGGTCGTACCGAGCTAATGTGCGTGCCAACGCCTCTTCTCTGGCCGCGTGGCGTCGCCCCTCATCGTCAGCCACAGTATGGCTGGGCCGGTCAGGGACGGCGTACACGCAACGGGACCTTGCATTTGGCCTGGAAGGATCGTACTCTTGACTATTGACAGGGCTGGGAGTAGTCCTGTGGTATGGCTGAGGATACGGGCGATCACGTTCACTATATACCGAATATAGTCAGTATGGTGCCGTGTGGCGTTCGCAAGAAAAGGGCAAGAAACGGTGAGGAAGCACGTTCATCAAGCTTTGTCGTATATTTACGACCTTGGGAACAGTAGAGCTTGATTGCATTGTCCTCTGTACGACATGCGAAGACCGCACCATGCCGCCAGGGAATGGAAGTCAATGCACAATGTACTCACCGCTGCGGGGAACTGTAATGACTGCTTGACGTTGACGAAGGGTATGTTTTTTCCATGGCACGGAATGGAGGGAGTTGACAGTCGCTTTGAACGGCCCGCATTTGAAGATGAGAGTCAAGAACAAGCAGGATATGAGGGACAGGCGGTGAATTGCAGTTCCTCGGTCATAGCGGACATTCTGCAGTGACAAAACAGGAAAACTCAATCGGTCCGTACCATCAAGAAGCCATGTCGGGTCGTGACAATGGGCGCTTACTGCTATCTTATGTCAAATATTATCGACATAAGGATCAGAGGCACTAACTCACCTTCGGCGGGACCCTTCTCGGGCGCGCTAGCGACGAAGTACAAGGACAAAGTCTCCGCCCAATATCGCTTGCCGTAACTGCAGGCTCAGGCCAGCCAAACTAAAACATGTAACCTGTGGGTCCGTCATCCTGCCGACTGTCGTGGGAGACAAGCGTGGACAAGTACGCCCACAATCGATGTCAAGATGTCTGGACCTGCACTGCTAGCGGTACCGGACTCTTCCTAGCTTAACACGTGGACACCTGCAGTGTGAGCCTCATTGCTTCCACCCATAAAAGAGTCTCTGGAGCATTGAGACATCACTGAGACCTCCGCCGCGTGGAGGGTTTAATTGTTGTGCTCCTAACACGATCCACGAGCTGCTGCATGATTGAAGTGCAATGCAACCAGATTCTTCTGAGATAATGTTCGGGATGCCCGGGGATGGTTACACGAGCGCTAATGCCTTCGTAAGGCTATCTACAGCGGGCTTCTTGGGACTAGAGAGAGCCACCAAACTCACTCTATGTTCCAGGATTACAAAGGCAGATTGCGTGCAGACTGCCACACGTGCCACGTAGGGCATCAGGTTCTGATGGGCCGTACCAGGATCGGCGCGCCACTCACCTGAAACCACTAAAAATACAAGGTCACCAGCCAGGAGCTTCGGGAATACTATTCTCGGTAAGGGGCGGCGGGGAGCGGCGCGATATCCGGCGTCTGAAAGCATTCCTGACTCCAGTCTTCTTCTACCACCGCAGGGTTCTGCGAAGGTGCGCTAGTCCCTCTGGAGCTGCCTAGTCCCATTGACAACAAGCCCTCCGGCAGAGACTGTACTTGTTTGAAGCCTTTATTTCGCCTCAAAGGCTTTATTATTCTCTTGGATGGGGAGGTTGAAGTCTCATCAAGTGCCTGGGATTCATTAAGCATGTCGACATCGCCGTTTTCAGGGTCCGTAAGATGGTGTTCTTCCTCAGAGAAGGAGCGGCTGCGCTTCAAACATGACGACACTGCAGCAGGTCCGCCGTCAGTTCCGCCGAAGACTTGATGTAATGTCGCATTGGAAGATGTAAAGATTGGGCCACTGGTCTCGCGCATCAGAGTTTGTGCATTTGATGTTTCATCGTCAGGTGGCGTCCCGGTATAGCGGTGCGTGTTGTAACCCTCAGTGACGCCTGTCATAGAGACAAGATAAGAAGACGCGTTGTGCGCGCTCGCTCTTCCGAGTAGGACGGTAGCATACTCTTTCGCACTCTTGAACCGACGTTTCTGAGACGAGCATAGACGTCATCAGATAGACTACAGGGCGAATTGAGCTCCCATCCAGCAGGCTACATATGTGATAATACTTACAAAGCATTGCCAGGTGCGTTGGAGCTCGTCAGATCATGCCTGGCAGTCTCAGTGAGGGGTCGTTTACTGAAGGAGGACATGGTTGGGAGCGAAGCTTTGACGTCGTGATTCGGATGTAATCCGATAGGCGCTCGTCACAGCGCCACGCGATTGTGACAGACCGCGTTTAATGAGTGCTTCTCCCGCGGCCTCCACATACTAGTATCTCAGTCGTACATATTTCCGGGGCGGAAAGCAAGGCATTGCCCTCAAGCGACAGAACGAGGCTCTTGAATGGGTGTAGTTGATGTTCAAGAGCAGTGAAATCACCCGAATAAGAACTGAAATAGATTTGGCACTAGCAGTATCCGGCATGCAAGGTGGCGACAGAACACCGCTTCGCCCGCAGTTATTCCGTGACCTGCACTTTGTAGGGAAGATCAAGAACTCAGATCAAAAGACAGAGACAGCTCGGGATTGGACGGCGTGTTCTTGGTTCCGTTGGATTCCGAATCATCGACTTGCGTTCTGCGGATTATCTTTAGCAAGTTTTCCCAAGAGCGATGTACGCAACACATCATCACAACCTATCACTGTTTAGTGGACATTGTAACTCGTGTCGGCACACCTGACGCGAACCATTTATTGTCCTCCATAGCCTGTCAGCTACGTATTCTGAACCGGTCTTGGGAAGGTAAGGAGGAGATCCTACCTCTTCTAGTAAAGAGGCGTAGAGCATCTATTCCCAACTCAGTAACGCCCAGATGCCATTGCACTGGAGGTGACCGGACTTATTGCGGTCACTGGCATGCTCCGCGTACACACCTGAAGTTGCAAGCGCGACCCCGAGTGTTTGGGGTTCGCGTCCCTATTTCTCCAGAACATAGAGCCGGCCTGATGATGCCGCAAAGGGAATAGTTACACAGGCGTCCATAGCCAGGATTGAGTCGGTCCACTGGGTCACCGATGAACACCCGGAAGTGGCAGCTACAGCAGAGCCGATTCATACTGTTCGTGTCAATCCGAGCAAGGTGTCCTACAACAACCTCATCTGGAAATCAGTGGACTGGATTGTACTGTTGGTGGTCCACCTGGCCCTCGGTCAGGGTGGATTTCGTGAGACGAGGCAGCAGAAGATCGTTCCCAGATGGAGAAAATATCCAGTTCCAGACGTAGTTTGGACCAGAAATAGGATTCCTGCGGTCATGAAGCTTCCATATGTTTCGGTGCACACTGCGCGACGTGCGAAAGGGAAGGGGACGGAACGCATGCAGGTCCAGACGCGTGGGACTCGGTCCCCGCCACCGGACTGGTACCAACCACCACATCGATTCCTCGGCCATCTCGTGCCACCCCGCTCTGCTCATTGCGAGCGCTGGCTTGAGCTCAAGCCATCCACGTCGACGTCGCTGTCGATAGTATGGCCTTGAAGTCCTGGAAATGTCGTCTGACCCTGGCACTGTTCTTTGCTCTCTCATGTCCACGCGCTTCATGGTCTCAATCCATTTCTACGAATCTTCCTATACCACCCCTGCAATGGATTAATCTAACGCCGCATTTGTCTGGATCTATCCCGCCACCTCTTATGTACTCGTCCATCGGGTACGATGAAGTCAGTCGCAGTCTCTTGATTTTCGGGGGAGAAGCCCAGGGAGGCTATCCCGTACAACAAACGTACTTGTAAGTCCTCCTGTGACCAAGTTAGGAGTTATTTTTCCGGTATGAGCAGTATTCTATGTGACAGGTTAAACTTGGACACCCTCATCTGGTCACAACCAGAAGCTCCACAAAATCTGAAGACTCAACCTGCGGCACGTAGCGCAGCTATCGGAGGACCTGATGCTGGTGCCAGCTAGTGCGTAGCGATTGCTTCTTTGACGTCTGCTTAATCACTCACCTTACATGTCAGTCGTCGCGGGCATATTGTCATTGGCGGTAAAGACGCGAATGGCAAAGGCCTGTCGGACATATGGGTACGTAAAGCCAGAGTTACCCCTTGCCGACGATTAATCCGCAATCATACAGGAATACGACTACGATTACCACTTCTGGGCCCAAGTAACTGTATCTCCAGGGGGTCCCTCTGCAAGAGGCGGTGCTTCCGGAGGGATTGATTTTCAAGTACAACCCGTCTCTTCTCCGACCTTGCCAGCTCCCAACACCACGTTCTATCTGTTGGGAGGGTCTGACGGAGACACTCTTTATCCTCTGTCCGATGCCTGGCGACTTAATGTCACCGGAACCCTGGCTCCAAACGATCAGTCGGTCGTGGCAAGTTGGGAGCGATTGACCGTAGACGATTCCCTCACTCCGAAAATATACCAAGGCGGGGTCGTAGTTGGAGACCGAATTGTAGCTGTCTCTGGTTGCAATACGACAAGCGCGACAGACGACTCTTGCGCGCAGCAAGACTCGTATGTCATCGCCGCCGCCACTGGCAATGTCGTGGCTCCTAATCCTTGTCCTCCGCCTCGAGTCGGCCCCGCAGTCGCCGCTAACACGAATGGGGACTCCTCATCTTTCAACGGACAAGTGTTTGTCATGCTTGGGACTTTCGATGACTCCCTGTGGAACGACGATGGTGGTCTGCAGAAGGGCGAAGTTGTAGGTTTATCCTTTCCAGGGTTGATGGACCAAACAGCGACTAATCCGCATGCTTTGCTTACAGGATGTCCTTGATATTAATGGGGGTACGTGGGCCAGGATACTGCCTTCAGGTGACCCGGCCTCCAATTCCAGTTACCCGTCCCCGCGTGAGGGTGCCGCGGCTCTCTCGTACAACTCCGGTTTGGTTGGGTCGAACCGTGCCTCAGTCTCTGACACCATCGTCTTCGGTGGTCGTGGTGTCTCGGGAAACTATACCAACGAACTCTGGCTCCTTCGTGCCTACAACGGATCCGTGACTGGGTCGAATCAACAGTGGTCGGGGTATGGGAGTGGGACTTTGCAAAGTGGTGTGGATTCGGATGGAGAGGGTGTGCAGGTAACATACATGACTCGATGCGCTGTGGCGCTTCAAGCTACAGCGTCGAGTTATCCGACACCCTCCTCTGGTCCCTCCCGGCCTTCGACAAGCTCGGGAACCACGCCTTCTGCCACCTATGACACGTCTTCTTCACACAAGCTTTTGCCTCCCCTTTCCTTGGGCTTCTTGATGATCGCTGTCTTGGCATACCGTCTTTCCTCGCCTGCGCTCAACACGCAGGCTAACGAACGGCACGTTGCACTCTTCTATGGCGCCACGGTCCTCGCTGTGGTTTCATACGGTGTCGGTATCGCGGGACTGGTCGTCGCATTCACGTCTCAGAATGTTTTAGGCAGTCTCATGAAGCGGTCTAACTCTAGTACTACTCTGGTGACGACTCACTCTCGTGCTGGTATAGCGCTGTTCATATGCTTGTATGCGGTTGTACCCTTGCTGATGGCAGTCTACGCTGGATCGCGTTACCTCCGTCGATCTACGGCTGCAGTTCCACCTCAGGACGAAACCGACACGGCGAAGCTCGGACGCGCTCGTTCGGATTCTCGGGATACGGCTGAAAAGCTGAATAGTCCCGGAGGTGCAACCACTCCTACTGCAGTCGGATCAGACGGTACTATTGGAGGGCATAGGCGGAGATTGCATTCATGGGGAGGGCAGGGTTTATTCCCTGCTTGGCGAGGGCGACGTTCCAGCGAGAGTCGCGCAGAAACTGTCACCTCTTCTGGACCTCAGCCAGCCTTCGAGGTTGTCAACCGGCCAAATCGCCCTCGTCACTCGAGTGGGAACAGTCTGATGCCTTTTTCCCATGACCCTCATTATCAAAGAGTACCAGCTCCTCCACGCAGTCTATCCGATCTGAGTTGGCTCGATCGACGGAGGAGTGTCAACGCAGTCGTAAGTGTCGACCATATTGTTGTGTGAGGAGCAGCACTCACAGCATCCTCAGGGAGAACTGGACTATGTTCTAGGTCAGATGGGTGCATCCACTCCCGCCACGGTGGAGGGTTTGAGCACAAGGGGCCTCGTAAATGCATCGAACGCTAATCAGCCCCCAGAGCCAAAGTTCCCGTCTCCATTTGAGATGCTCTTACGACTTCTCTTCCACTCATCCCTGCTTGCCCTCGTCGTCCTCACCCTTGTCGCGCTTTGGAACCATGCTCCAATATCCGGGTTCGCCGTCTTTGTCACATGGACTGCCGTGTTCTATGCTTCAATGGCGGTCCTTTCGTGGGTGGGCCGACCCCGAAGTTCCACTCTTACTGTCATCCTGTCCCGTCTGCGTGGTGATATGACTGCGCCCCCTACCCCTTCAAGGCCTCCCTCAAGTTTGGCCCTCGATCAATATCCGTTCCCAACGAACGTCCGTGGCCCCTACATACATCAACCTCAAGTCTGGTCTGCTCCGGACGACTTCGGGTCGATGTCCCATGCAGGTCCTCGTAGCACGGAGGATGGCTACGACGATGACGACGAGGATGAGGATACCCAACAGCGAAGGATCGAGGACGAGATGGCTAGGAGAGAAGTGTCCATAGTCACCGTACCCAAGCGACGGTTATGGATAACAAACCCATCATAGCACTCTGCCCCACGTACATTTTGATCATATTCATATCCATCCTACTGGCGAGGGCACATTGGTATATATCTTGTGCGGTACTTAGCATTTTCATTCATTATTTAGCATAGATCTATGCGGACACTTCGTGCCCATGTACTTCTTGTGTATTACAATAATATTAGACGATGCTGTAATGTTATTGTATGGTACATGCGAAGAACTAGTCCCGAGTGGCAAGCAATCCCTAGTCCCAAAGGATGGTCCAAAAAGTGGTATAAAAGAATGGAAGTCCGTACTACTCCGTACCTTCCACTGCTACGTCGTGTCGCCACTTGTCCACTCTGTTTAGTTTTGCTGCATCATGCATGGGTGCTGGTGCAGGTGGCGCCATCTGCATTGGGGGCATCATCATCTGCGACATCGGAGGACCGAAGTAGCCAGGGGTCATCATAGGTGGTGTAAAGAACATCGAGCCAGTCATCTGCGCCTGCATCATCATCTGCTGCTGTTGCGCAAGCATATTGTACTGAGTTTTTCGCTGCTGCTCGGGGTGGAAAGCCAACGGTCTTTCATCCTCGTCGTCGTCACCCTTGTTGCTAGCAAAAGACGGAAGTCGGAGAGAAGAAGGCATAACAGAAGCCCGCAGGCCGAGCGGTTTGTCGTCTTCGTCTTCGTCATCACCTGCTCGGACGGGACTGGCGGCGAGACTAGGCTGGGAGCCCATGAACGATTTTGTGAGCAATTTCGACAAAGGCTCGTCTTCCTCGGAGTCGCTGGCAGGAGGCTGGGTGGTCCCTCGCTGCGTCGCCTTTTGTAAGGTTGCAGCCAGTGGGAGATCTTCGTCACTCTCATCGTCGACCTTCAACTGGAACAACTCCGGGCGACTGGCTTTCCGCGTCGGGTAACGGAGCCCAGTGCCCGTCGTCTTGATAGGGCCGGCCTCCTCATCCGACGCCCACCCAGTGTTATCTCCTCGGGTATCGGATAACTTCCTTGCTGGTGCGCGACCAGCTTCACTACCGCTGTCGGACTCGCTTTCCGCTTCATCATCATCGTCAATTGGTGGTGGCGCCCTCCGCGCCCTCACAGGAGGTATATCGGGGAGCACAGGGGGCTCCGCCGACGTCCGCGACACGGGCTCCTGTACCTCCAGGGCAGGCGAGGGCGATGCATCCGGTGTCTCGACAGCCTTTCCCTTTCCTTTCCCCTTCTTCTTCTTCCTTTGCTTCGCCTCCTCCGCCTCCTCCCTCTTTCTTCGCTCCTCCGCCTCCGCCTTCTCCGACTCCTCGATTTGCTTCAGCTTCACCATCTCCCTCTCCCAGAGAGTGTCCACGCCGAACACAGACCGGCTCTTCGGCATCCTGGCCTCCAGAACTGGGCCGGGCGGCGACAGCTTCTTGTCATCGTCGAAGTTAAGGAGCGGAGCGGTCCCAAGGGAGTTGCGCCGTGCCAGTTCCGGCTGTGAGCGGAACGAGTCTATGCGCTGCGATGGAGGTCTTTGTAGCTCAGCAGGGTCGATTAAGGTACTAGTGCGCTGTAGTGATCCCCGAGCCATCATGGACGGTCTCTCGTCACCCGTGAATACGCTGCAAACCAGATGCTTCAGTCAAAGCAATGAACCAATGATCACAGCGACGTACCGCTGCTTGCCACGCATCACCGCTTTCCGTTCCTCCAGATCATCGATCAGACTCTTACCGTACAGCTTGCCTGCAGCCCTTCTAGGCTTGTCAGCCTCTGGTTCCGGCTCCGTCACCACAGTCATTGCAGTGGGCACAGGCTCCTCGAGCACCGGAGTAGGCAGCACAACCTGCTGCCCGTCCTCAGTCGCACGAGGGAGGTTTTCCTCAATGTCATCATAGGCGACGTCTCGTTGACCATCGACCATAAGCGTGTTCCTGAAAGTTAACTGCGATAGACTCAGGCTCATTCGCGGATTGGGAGTGAACGAGTTTGATGCAATTGGCATAGCAGAGGCTCGCCGAGCAGCACGAGCACCAGGCGGCAAAGGTCGTCCGTCAGTTGAAAGCTCAAAGCCTTCCTTCGATCTCAGTCCGGGGGCAGACTGCTTCATCGGCATGGTGCCCTGAAGAGGACTAGGCATCACAAGCACTTTCGGGCGCATGAGGTCCCACTTTGAATACCGCCGCTCCTGATTACGCTCCATGCCACTAGGAGCGACGGAGGCAGCATCGTCGCGGTTAAGCAGAGCTTGAGTTCCCCAAGATGCATTCGACACCGTCCGCTGATGGGCCATGGCCTTGGGATCGAACCGCGACGTACGCGACGGGGACGGCGGGCGTACCGCGAAAGTGTTGTCGTCGAAGCCCTGCGAAATCCGGTCCAGGAATTGCGAATGTCCGTCTGGAGATCCATCTCGGGGTATATTGTTGAGCTCGTCAGTGGAGCGAAGGGCGGGCATTTCAGAGGGAGCGGGTGACTTGGACGGGAAGGGGACAGAGTACAATGGCGGCGTACCAGGCATGTTGGCAATTAGGGCGTGATGGGATTGTGCGCGCTCGTGAGTAGGCCTAGGTGAGTCCGTCTGGCGCTGAGGGAAGTCGAGAGGAGTACCGTACGATGCCCGCCGGGTTTGAGTATCAGGCCGGGAGTCGAGGAACGCACCTCCTTCTCCGAAGCTATCGAGCCCACTGATACTCATAGACCTCGAGCTCATAAGCGGGCGACGTGAGGGCCCCTCGCCGTTATTATCCCCTTCAAGCTTGACTGGATGCGGATTGGGCAGGATATCCGACTTGGCCTTCGGACCAGGCTGCCTCTTCACTCCCTTCTCTTCCTTCTCCTTCTTCAGGAACGTGTCCAAGCCCCACGAGGACAGATCAAGGTCCATATCCTCAGGTTCTTCCTGCTCAGGTTCCTCAAGTTCATCGTGTTCCTCTGCAGCGCCGAACGGATTGCGTAGTCCGTCCATGGACGCGCGAGATTTCCTCCCACTCTCGAAGGCAGCGGACTCACGGACCCCGCCACTCCCGCTCCCAGCTTCGCTGGGCAGCGCGACGCCTAAATAATCCGTGCTCTTGCGCGCGGCTGGTCGTAATCCATTGGCGCGACGGAGGTGGGCGAATATGGCACTGTCATGAGCGGACCGGAACGTAGCGCCGGGGTTACTGGCATCGTTGTCGTATTCTGCAGGAGTCACAGAGAATCAGGGGGTTATATAACTGTAATGAGGGCCTTCCGTACCAATTAATGCAGCGGCCAGCTGCAAGCGGGAGAAGGCAGACATGCTGGCCGGTAGTGAGTGTCGAAGGGAGAGCTACTGCATGTGCATGAGATCTGGCACGCCACGTGCCTCACCGAAATAGATTCCTTCCTCACTCGGATGCACCTCGCGATAGCGAGGTAATTTGCTTCAATACATCCTACCTGTAGCCCTAACAACACGCAAGATATAAATTAACATCAAGATCGTATTCCATTTCATCTCTCGTCCCATCACAATTCATCATGTCCGGGGTGGACAGGGTTCCCCTCCTCGTCAATTTCTTCCAATTCAATGGAAACTTTGTCTTTCAGGTCCTCCGGTAGCTCAACCCCCGCCTTCTCCGTCTTGTCCTTAATATCCTTCCAGTCTACCCAATGTTCCCCATTATCAGGGATCTCCTCCGAAGGCAAGCTTGGGTCGACGGGAGGAGCGGGCTTGACAGTGTCATCAGCTTGCGCTGTCTCGGAGACACCCAGGGATCGTCTCAGCACCCGGTCTACCCGCTTAAAGAACCTGCAAATTGAAAGCTGTCAATACCCCGTCAGATGAGACGAGCGAGGATTGCGCACTCATTGGAATCAGGCACGTCAAACCCGGACCTCACAAGCGCCCCATCCACCAAAATCGACACCACCTCCCTCAAATCCTCCTCGGCCTCAACATCCCTCCCTTCGTCCTCGTCAGGGAGCTGCTCAACGCGCCGGAGGAGACCTTCAATTAAGGGCGAGCGGGGGTTAATCTCCAGGAGCCTCTGCTTCTTCGCAAACTCGAACATCGGGTCCTGCGCCTGCTTACTGTTCGACGCGCTCATCATCTTCTGCACGTTGGCCGTGTAACCGAATTTGTCCGCGACAATGGCGCAGGGGCTCGTGACGAGTCGATTAGATATAACCACTGCACATGAACAAATGTCAGCTTTGTGGGACACATGCCACGAATCCTTGACGTACCATCTCGGACAAGATCCTTCGCCTGCTCCTTCAAGTAGTCAATCAGAGGCTGGAAGCGTTCCTTCTGCGCCTCCTGTTCTTTCTTTTCGTCTTCTGGGTCGGTTTCTAAGCCAGAATACCTCAGCACGGTTCAACATATCAGATACATGCGTAATACTCACCTTCATCTCCGAACTCAAGACCCGCCTTCGCGACATCCTGAAAGGCCATACCCCTGCAAAACGCAGATCAGCCAAGCGCACAACACAAGGGGACTCTACACTCACTTCCAGCGTCTCATATTTTGTACCAAAATCTCATCCAGCGGTTCATTCAAAAGCAGCACCTCATACCCCCTCGCAGTCAACTTCTCCACAAATACACTGTCCCCCAGCGCCTTCACACTCTTCCCAACGTCAGCCAAATAAAAGATCTGCTTCTGTCCCTTCCTCTTGCCTTCCACATACTCATCCAATGCCACCCTCTCCCTTTTATTACTCGCAAACCTCGTCAGCGCCGCGAGCTTCTGCTGATTCTTCTTGTCCTCCACAGCCCCCAACTTCAATGCCGTGCCGTACACTTCCTGGACTTTGTTGAACTTCTCGGGATCTTCCTCAGCGAGCTTGGTGAGCATCTGGATGATGTGCCGAAGAATGATGGAGCGGATCTGTTTCAGAAATTTTGTCGACTGGAGGGTTTCGCGAGAGACGTTGAGCGGGAGGTCCTCAGCGTCGATGATAGCCTTGACCCAGCTCGCCCACTTGGGCAGGCTGTCTTCGCCGAGGTCCGAGGTGATGAAGACGCGCTTGACCATTAGCCTAACGTCCACAGTGGAAGTTGAGAGGCCCTGGTTCTGCCAGAATGATTCATCGCTATCCGCAGGCCAGTCCGTAAATGCAGCCCATGAAACGTAGTGGCGGACTCACAGACGAGACGGGACATAGATAATAGCCCTGAAAGACACACCCGAGCCCGAGTCACCCGCAAAATGATGCCAGGCGAGAGGCTCCTCATAGTCTTTGAAAGTGGCCTGGTAGAATCGCTCGTACTCGTCGTCCGTGACGTCCTTGGGATCGCTTCACCCTCATTTTAACACCAAAAAGCACTCTGAGCCATGCAAGGCGTTACTCACCGCATCCAGATCGGAGGCTCGGGATTCAACTGCAGCCACTCCTCCACATGGACAGTCTTGGTTTTAACCGGCTTGTCCTCTTTCTCCTCAACTTCCTCCACAACGGCCTCGTCTGCATCCTCACTCGTCACCTCCTCATTCTCCTCGTCCTCAACAGGCACCTCTTCATCTCTTTCCGTGAACAGATAAATAGGGAACGTAGACGAGAACGATGAGTGCTTCGAGACCAAGTCCATGATATTTTTTGGGTCCAAATAATCCGCCGCATCTTCTTTTAGGACGAGTGTGATCTCAGTTCCTCTGCCGAGTGTGTTTCCTCTAGGATCAGGGTAGGTCTCGAAGGAGCTATCGTCCGCCGAGGAGCTGAAGACGTATTGAGTAGGGTTAGGGTCCTTGGGCGACTTGGGTGGGACGGAGGCAACGTAGACGCGATCGGCGACCAAGAAACTGCAATTTGCCGTTGAATGATACCAGTGCAGTAGAGGGTGAGAAGCACATGCCTGCTGTAGAAACCAAGACCGAAAGCGCCGATGAGGTTGCCCTGTCCCGTTGCATCCGAGCTCTCTGCCCGCGCCAGGAAGTCTGACGTCCCAGACTTTGCGAGGGTCCCCTGCATAGTAAATCAAGTCAGCAGTGGATAGAAAGCTTTATAGCGAGATGTGTACCAAGTTGGTCGTGAGTTCCTCTGGCGACATACCAATACCAGTGTCTGTGAACTGGGATTAAGCTGCATATCATGAACCTGAGACTGCAAGTACGCACCAGCAATAATCAGCTTTCCACCAGGTCCATCAGAGTTTTTAACAGCCTTAATCGTGATATTCAGCCCGTCTGCGCCATAGTGGTAGCTCGAGTCCTTCAGGGCAGTGAGACGCAACTTCTCGAGAGCATCGTTCGCGTTCGAGATTAATTCCCGAATGAAGACATCTCTATAGTCCCCTCAGCATACCATATAGTAAGGCTGCTATAGAGCCATACCGATGGGAGTACAAGCTATTCCAGAGCAGACAAAAATCAGTAACGCGTCCGACTTCTGGAGACAATGAGAACTCCAACCTGTTGATAACGATTTTTCTTAAGCGAGCAACATCACTCTAAGCACAGAGTAATCTATTCAATCTCAGACAATAACTAGCCCAGCTTCCTAACCCACCTGATAGTCATGTTTCTCCTTGGGGACAGCAGGCGTATCCAAGTCCGGTACCTCCTGCGCCCATGCAGCAGAGGCTAGTAGCCCTATAGACAGAAGCAGAGGCCTAAGCAGCCGCATTGCAGACCACCAGTCGAAGACACCAAGCCCAGGTAGGCGAACCGAGATTTATTTGCGGCGAGGAAACGCGCTGACGTGTCAGACTTCGTGGACGCGCCGCCGGTCACCATACAGAGAAGCACAGCATGTGATCAGTGATCGAACGGGCCACGCCGAGATTGCTCCGATATCTGGGAGACGAGATCTCAGATTTGCTCCCGTCAGACTTGCAGCGGTGCAGACTTCGACCTTGAAGTCGAGAGCAAATCACAAGGATTCAGTACAGGGAGAAACATCAAGTAGGTTCAGGACATATAGTAATGGTCAGCCGCCATCATAGCACTGTGTAAAGTATCCATACATAATTAACGCACTAAATCATCAGTGCTCCGGAACATGCACCGACAACTTCGGCGCCGACAATCCAGACAGATGGTCCTGTAGATGTGACAGTCAATACCTCCTAAATTAAAACAAGAATACACACTGACCCTAACCCACTTCTCGCGCTGCTCCGGAACATGATCAAACATAAGATACCTCTTATCGTTCTATCCCTCCATCAGCACTCCCACTAAACCCCAAATAATATGACATAACACATACCTTCAGCACCTTCTCAATCTCCCTAATATCAATCGTCCTGGCCAGCGCCTTCATATCTGCAGTTCCGCCCCCACCTTCTCCTTCTCCCTCCTCCCCTTCATCGGCCTTTACACCCCCCTCCACCCCCTCCCCGCCGATATTCTTCAGCCTTCCCCAAAACTCCACAAACGCATTCTCATGCAGCATCGCATCAAACGCTGCTCTTGCCTCGCTATTCCGTTCCCTCTGCCACTTTTCGTACTCGTGCTGCAAGTCTTTTGAGGAGTAACCGAGCCTGGTGGCAGGAAGAGAAGAAAGGAGGGAGTCGACAGGCAGGTCGGAGAAGGACGTGGAGAGTGAGGGAGAATGAGAAGCAAAGGACCCGTGGAGATTGTCAAGATGTTTTGCGCGGATGCGACCGATGTGGGAGTGGAAGAGGTGCAGTTGCTGGTTATACGGGAGCGGCGAGCGGGTAAAGCGAGGGTCGGTCTTGAGCTGCGGCAACGCCTGCTCCCATGTCATCTGCACGAAATGGCAGAACAGTATACGTCAGTCAGCTGTCCGTTTCTCTCCTGCTGCATACCTGTGGGTCCCGAATCGCATCGACGAGCATAGTCCTACAAACCAGAGAGGAACACCATTGAGCGCCCAAGCGGCCGTGAAACCGGGCGACAGAAACAAAGGGCGCACCTAAACTCCCGATCTCCTTCCTCCATACTCAATCCCATCTTTGACCGATTAATATCCTGCTCAAGCCTGCTCTTCTCAACCTGGACCTTCTCTTGCCGCTCTCTGACTGCCCTTTCCTTCTTCTCCCTCTTCTCGCGCTCCTTCTCCTCAGGGCTCTTCTCTTCCTTCACATCCTCCTTCTTATTTTCCAATGTCTCCTTCTTCTCAGATCCTTCCGCCCCGCCTTGAGCTTTCAGGAAGGTCTTAAACAGTTCCACTCGAAGAGAAGAGGACCCTACAGCATCATACCGAGGGTCGTTGTGGAGATGCTTTTTAACCTCTTTCCAGTCCGAGTCCGGTTTCGCCCGGCCGCTCTCCTTAAGCAGAGCGAAGAAGTCCGCTTCAGCTTTCTGTGCAGCAGCCCGCTTCTCTGCAACACCGTCAACACCATCTCCCGTCAGACTGACAAGCATACTCACTTTCCCCCAGCTCTTTCATATACTCCCTAAACCTCTTCTCCCGCTCCCTGTCATCCCGTCCCCACCCCCAAAACCTCCGATCCTTCTTCCACGTCCTCCTGAAATCACTCCAGCTCGTCCGCGTACTCTTCACCTCCTCCCTCAACAACTTATCAAATGCCTCCTTCGGGTCCGCCAGCTCCTTCTCCTTCTTCACCTGCGATTCTCTGAGTTCCCGAGCTCGGTCACGGCAGTAGTCATCGAATGCCTCGCGCCGGGCGGAGACGGAGGGAAGGAGGACATAGCGGGGATCGGACACAAATTGGGGAAGGGCAGTGTCCCATGGTACGAGCGGATTTATATCTTTCTCGCGTAGGAGGGTCTACACCGGGTTAAGGACAAGGAGGAGTGCACTAGACCAAACGGACACACCTTGAACAGCGCTTTCGCTTCGTCAATCGACAGGTCCACTTTATCAGGCATACTCAACTGGGGCATAGAAGCAGCCAGTTTCGCCCTCTCCGCCTCCTCCTCTGCCTCCGCCTTCTTCCTATCCTCTTCCTCCTCCTTCCTCCGCTTCTCTTCCTCCTCCGCTTCTGCAGCCAACTGCGCCGCTGCCTCACGCTGCCACTCCTCCTCCTCGCTCTCCTCCTCCTCCTCCTCATCATCTTCGTCTTCCTCAGCTTCTTCCACTTTAGCCTTCTTCGTGATCACCACTTCGTCTACAGGCACAGCTTCTTCGGCTTTCCGCTTCGCAGCCTCCTGTGCCTCCTTCTTCACGCGCTTTACCTCTCGCATGACTTCTTCATTCTCTTTGCTATCTGGCGAAGCGCGATTCAAGCTATCCACTTCCTCCTTCTCCAAGGCCTCGACGGCTTCTCTGATCTCCTCCGGCACCGTCCATACACTCCGCTTCTCCACCTTGTGCGTATAGAACACGTTCCCCTCCGTGGTTGACACGCGTAACCACTCAGTCCCAGGTATCAGCACCTTTTTAGCGGGTTTTTCTTTCTTCTTTGCGGGTTGCACTCCCGGTATGATGGCTTGCATGTGCATGGGCGCACTAGGAAACGCGGGTAAGGGACGGACATACGTGGATTCCTTTGTCAACGAGTTGAAGTAGTAGGGCTGCCCACCCGGACCTAGGACACTATCAGACTCATTTACGTTGAACTGCAGTGGTGCACTTACCTACATGTTCAGTCCATCCTGGGGGTAGAGGCGGAGGAGCCATCGAGACAAAAGGAGGCAAGAGAGGTGGACTGGCCATGAGCAGGTATCAGAGTGAAATTTGAGGGGCTGCGACGGTAGAGCAATATTGCAGTGCAGCGAGAATCAGAGACTTCACCGGAGGGAACCGAATATACGTGATCGCTGTAAATGCCGACCTAAATTGAGATGTGGGCTTTGATATATAGTATTCACCGGAAATGGCAGGTTATTTTTTATATATGTTATATTGTGTATAGGAATTTATATATATGAAATACATACGAAGATAGACTATGTTGGAATATGTTGAGGTAAATTATAAATGTTGTCCGATGTGTAGTTATAAGTATAATTCTTATTTGTATTGAGGTTTTTGATCGACAACAATTTCGAATATTTCATTGCACTGGGATTATCGCCCATATCTGGTATATCTTCCGAGATATGCTTGATGTGTGGAATTTCAAATTTACTTCAGGATACCTGAGTGCCGGGAGTCGGACGATTGAGACAGCGGAGCCGAAGGAGGCCGACTCCCAACGTCCAGCTGAGCGGCGGTGGAAGCCGGATCCGACGCCGCTTTCTTTCGACGACGACGACCTCTGCAGCGCAGGAGGTTTATCGTGCTACGCTTTCGTTTAATAGCTAGAGTACACACTCTTAGTCTTGGAATATTACTCTGCTTTACTCTATACTCTACTGTCGACTATTCCTCGGACGCCATGACTGGATCTAACCACTTGGGCCTGGTCCTTGGTCCCCAGTTACCCCCCGACGGACGCCCGCTGGCTGGCGCACCCCAACCCCCTCAGCCTCCGCACCAGCAGCACGTACCGCCTCCACCGCCGCCGCCTCCATCTCCGCCGCCGCCGCTGACCCCCAGCGCCCCTGATAACGGCAAAGATGCGGAGATCGCACGTTTGCGCGCTGAGCTCGCCGCAATGCGCGGGGAACTGCAGGTGCAGTCTACGCAGCCTGGAGGAATGGTGGTGGACGAGAGCGAAGTGAGGAGAGCCGAGGAGGAAGCGCAGGCGGACGGGGAGAAGGGTGTCACAGCCTTGCCGCCAATCCAGCCTGGTTTCAAGGCGGATCCTCTCGACGCGAGTGAGTGGTCTTTCCCTATATTCTCGGCAGGGAGCGTGCTGCAGGCAGCCCATCTCCATCAATGCGTCCGTGTGAGCTATAGGCCCGGGCGACTCTAGCGGCTATAGGCGGTGGCTACAGGCCTCGTTCTCCACTATAGGTGGGCGGGTTAAAGACCCGAGATCCTGCTAAAGGCAGGGATGGCGATGCTCCACTACAGGTGGATGGGGCGGAGACCCGAAACCCTGCTGAAGGCAGGCTGTGGGAGCCCTTTGAGGCCATCGGCATGGCTCGTTAGCTGGCATGGTGAATGGTGCTGATAGGCCCTATCTTCTAGCCCTCCCCAAGAAGGTGATCGAGGCATTCAAGGCTGGCCAGTACGTGCCGTATCCGGTCCTCACGCCCCGTGGTCGCGAGCATGCTGCTTCGAAGGGCAGTCGGCTCGAGTTTGATGCGGAGGGCAAGCTGGTTGAAGTCGCGCTGGATCGCTCGGGCGACGCCACCATCTCCGGTAACGACTGGGATGTGGCAGCTGGCACTGCGGAGGCCGAGGTCCGACGTTTTCACGGGGAACTACGTTACGAAGCGCTGGCCAAGCACCATCGCAATGTGCGGGTCCTGCATTTGAGCCATGGATGGCCTATCGCCCGCCAGTACGACATCGACCAGCGGCTGGCATCGGGGCGAGACCCACGTCATGATCTCGGCCCTGTCGACACTGACTGTGTCAATCTCGCGACGTCCCAGGTGACCAAGCACGAGTCAGCGGCGCTATTGGCGGCGATGGAAGCAGCAACAGCATCCTCGAAGCGGGCTGCCCCTGCGGCTCCAGGTCGGGTGCCTACCATGAAGCGTGCTCGCTCAGGCGGTCATTGCTTTCGATGTGGCTCTTCCGGTCACCTCCCCGCCGACTGCAAGAGCGCTCAGACCTTGGCGGGACACGCCTCTGCCCAGCTTGCCCCAGCTGGCTCGTCCCGGAGCCCCCATGCGCTTGTCGGCACTGGAGGCAAGCACTATTGCTCCCAGTGGGCCCGACAATCCTCCTGCGCATATGGTGCGCGCTGCCACAACCTCCACTCCTGCAGCATCTGCCGGGACACCACCCATGGTGCTGGTGGTTGTCCTTCCATCTGACCCACGTAAGGTGGTCTCCCCGCTCAAGCCGGATCAGGTGGTAGCACTGCTACAGGACCTGGGGATTCTGGCTAGCTGGCAGCATGTAGTCGACGGGCTGCGGTTCGGTTTTGATGTGGGTGCTTCTGCCCCAATCCCACACTCCTTCATTCCCAAGAATCACTCTTCCGCCTCTCTGGACGAGGCTTTCATTGATCGTTATGTTGCCCAGGAGGTGGCTGCAGGCTGGTACTCAGATGGCTACGAGCCTCGTGCCCTGAAGGCGCTTATAGGCCCTTTCCGGACCTCCCCCCTTGGCCTGGTGCCGAAGGTGGGGACTTCAAAGTTCCGCCTGGTGCAGGATCTTTCTTACCCTCGTCATGATGTATGCCTTAGCATTTCTATCTGATATTATAGTGTTTTACTGTTGGTTAGCCACAGGTTCCATCTGTGAATGCAGGCATCAATTCAGATGACTTCCCTACTGAGTGGGGGACCTTTGCGGATGCATCTGCTCTTGTTTTGTCCCTCCCAGCTGGGACTGTGGCTGCCGCCTTTGACATCTCGGCTGCCTACCGGTTGACGCCGATCCGACCTGCGCAACAGAATGCTGTGTGCATATTCTGGCGAGGCAAGGTGTACGTTGACCGGGCAGTTTGCTTTGGGTTGGCATCGAGCGCTGGAGTCTTTGGTGCTGTGGCTGACATGCTCGTGGCGATCTACCGGGCATCGGGGCTTGGACCACTCTGCAAGTGGGTTGATGACTTTCTTGTATTTTGTCTCCCAGGTGATGGGTGGACTGAAGAGGATTTCATCACATTGACCGAGCATTTAGGTGTTCCTTGGAGCAGGGAGAAGACTCGTTCCTTCGCATCACGCCAGCGGTATATCGGGTTCGAGTGGGATCTCCAGATGAGGACAGTCTCTCTCCCTGTCGACAAGCTCTCTGTGGTCCACGACCTTCTGGCAATGTGGCAGGTCGAAGGGGCGACTTTTACCCTGAAGGACGCTGCACGCCTCCATGGAAAGCTGGTACATGTTGCCACAATCTTCCCACTGCTTCGCCCTTTCCTGTCCTCAATATCATTGTTCTCCCACCAGTTCACATCAGCGCGGGCTCACCTGCATGCCTCTCGGACGCTACTTGCCGACCTCGACTGGATCCGCTACCTTCTCAGTCAGCTGCCCAATGAGATGCCCTTATCCCTGCCCGAGGCCTTCGACATGGGCTGGTGGGGCGATGCCAGCACATCCTTTGGCATTGGCATTGTCGTGGGACGCTACTGGGCGGCCTGGAAGTGGTCCCATGCTGTGGCTGTGGGTCCAGGGAAGGAATACGATATCAGTTGGGCCAAGGCAGTGGCAGTGGAACTAGGTTTGATAGCAGTGGCACAGCTGGACTTGCGAAGGACACTCCCAGCGCATACGGCCAACTTGTTAGTGCGTTCGGACAATGCTGGGGTGGTGGCTGTGGTCAACAAGGGCCGTTCTCGAAGCAGGAACACCAATATGGTGCTCAAGTGGATCTACAAGTCGCTGGCCCAGTCCTGCTTGCGCCTCACAGCCGTGTACGTCCCAAGCCGCGACAACGTCACAGACGCGCTCTCCCGTGGGGACCTCCGAGCCTTTCTCACCTCATTCACTGCAGCTACCACCCCCATTTCGCTAGTTCTACCGGATGCCTTGGCACCTTTGCTGACACCAGTGTCATTGTAATGCCGGTCACTGTACGGCAGGTCTTGCCCACCCTTGATCCCAACCTTCCACCTGTGTACGTATCTACTGTTGGTGCAATGACACTCAGGCCTTCAGCCTTGCGACCACCGTGTAGGGCGGAGGAAAGGATTTTCCAGTGGCGAGGTGTTAACTCACCTCCACCGGCCACCTTAGACCATCCGATACTGGCACACTTGGCTAACACTGCATCTCGAGCATCACTGCGTGACTCCTCCAATTATGGCTCAGGCCTGCGAAAATTTCATCTCTTCTGCAACATCTTCTCTGTCCCAGAATCTGCTCGCCTACCTGCATCTTTCCAGCTGCTCCACTCATTCGTTCTATGGGCGGTAACGGACCCTGACCCCAGTGAGCCCGTATTTGCAGACGGGACTCCTTTTGAGCCGGTATCAGCGCAGGTGGCACGCAAGTACCTTGCTGCAATCCGGGCATGGCATATCGCCCAAGGCTGGCCACCACCATTAACACCAGCAGACCATGACCGCATCAACTGGTCTCTGCATGGCTTGCAGAACATCGAGGCCTCGCGGCGCACCCGTCCACCTAGACCTCCGGTGACACTCGCCATGCTTAGGTCTTTGAAGGATTCCTTGAACCTCAAGGACCCCTTCGATGCCTGCATCTGGGCCATGGCAAGCTGCGCCTTCTTTGGCTTGATGCGCTTTGGTGAAGTTTCCGTGACCACACGGGCTGCCTTCGACGGCAACCACCATGCGAAGCGCTGCGATGTACAGTTCAGCACCAATCTCAGGGATCAGCCATATGCTCGTATATGGCTGCCTTCAGCAAAGACCGCCAACCCAGGGGAAGGGCAAGCGGTGCTAGTGAATGAGCAGGATGATGTTTGCCCAATCTATTCCCTACGCAATCTTGCCGCTGTGGTACCTGCTCGTGCCCATGATCCGCTATTCTCGTGGCGGGACTCCCGAGGTGACGTGCGCCCCATGGTCAAACAGCGCGCGCTCGAACGCATCAACCGGATATTCATAGCTAATGGCTGGGGCACGACCTTTGGACACTCCTTCCGCATTGGTGGTGCATCCTTTTTCCTGGCTAAGGGTGTCGACCCGGAGATCGTTCGACTGGCTGGGTGCTGGAAGTCCCTTGCATACCAGACTTACATTCGTGCCTTTGAGCAGATTGCATCGCAACACCTTGCCCACAAGGTGGGGTTACCGCCGAATGACAGCAACCATACGTCCACTTCGACTCTGGTTGGGTGAGCGGGCAGAACACCCGCAGTTGGGTCTCAGTGGATTGCGGGTGAGCGGTTGTCTTGCCCGCGTCTGAACCCGCTAACCACGGTTTCCCACCCAACCTTGTTAGTTCACGATTGCATGGCTCATCCAAGCCAGACGAAGCTGGATGAGTGCTGGGAGTCGGACGATTGAGACAGCGGAGCCGAAGGAGGCTGACTCCCAACGTCCAGCTGAGCGGCGGCGGAAGCCGGATCCGACGCCGCTTTCTTTCGACGACAACGACCTCTGCAGCGCAGGAGGTTTATCGTGCTACGCTTTCGTTTAACCCTCCCTCCCGCCCTGATTTGATTATTATGTATAAGTGGTAGATGAACTAGATACACCCTATGGACTTGAGTGACCCACATTCGTGAACGAATCGCGAAGCAAGCCCACCCGCCCAGCGGTTGTCTTGCCCGCGTCTGAACCCGCTAACCGCGGTTTCCCACCCAACCTTGTTAGTTCACGATTGCATGGCTCATCCAAGCCAGACGAAGCTGGACCAACAGACCCGAATGGGAACCCATATATGGAATATATCGCCATGACAAATGTTGGTCCCCGGTTTTGTTTTGACATTTGTCCCACTGGTGCTGGAAGAAATATTAGCCATCATCATTTCGAAGCAGAAAATTTGAAATGTCCAACAAACTTCTACTGTATATGGATATGTTTTACTATATATGTAATACAGACAGAACTACGTGAGAAGCTAATATTTAAAATTTTTACTTTCTGCCGTAGCTTCGGCCAAATATGAGATCACCATTCACCTTAACCTTTGCACGTGAATAACAAATATGCCTTGCAAGTCATAGAATCACACAAATTGTAGATATATGTTCTCATTTTAACGATATGTGATATATCAAATAGATAATCATGTATCCAATTGCACGGATATTTCAACCGTGACTTCCCGATATTGGGCCACATTTACAGGGCAGTCATATATTCGGTTACTGGAAGTGCTTGCGGCGCGGCACTCACAAACAGTTAGAAAGTGGCAAACGTCATCAAATGAGCTCGGATCGCTAAAAATAGATGATCGACTTTCTGGTGCGTGATTGGACGCCACAATCCTAGCTGTTCCATACCACAACGATGCCGACATGCAAGTCGCAATTCGCCTGCTCTAATATTCTTTCTGTTTATCCTGGCTATTAGGATTCAAAGAGAGACATGTCTCTCGGATGCGTGAGTATGTTCTCAACGGAAGGGATAGCCTTTGTTCCGGTCTCAAATTCCTCATGTGAAGCTATGAATAACGCGCGAAGTCTGAACTTCCAGTTTTGTGGAAACACAACTTCAGCACCGGCTTGGAGGTTAGCCGGGGTTGTATGCCACAAAACCTACGGCTTCCATGGTGATGCACTTGCACCTCGTTTCATTCCTATTGGGAAGCAGAAATCCCTAGAGGCATATCCACGTGCCGTGCAGCATTTTCCCCAACGCGTTCGACCTATAGTAAGTGTCGCACCTTCTCATTCTCATCCGGAGTAACATACACACTGATACTGAGCTATATCTAGATGCACCCATTGCTCACGTTCATCTACAAAGCTGTAGTGTGTGATAGCGGCTCCACGGCCCAGCAAGGATATCAGTTCTCTTTCCCGCTCCAAAGCATGCCCGTGGACAGATATAAGTACAGGAATGCATAACCATCTCACACTAGCAGGGGAGTCTCTTCTCTGCCATGACTTCCTCGCAGCTGGACCCCGATCGCGCGAGAGAGGCTGCCCTGACAAAGAGGGTCCTCTGGAAGTTCGACTCGCACATTCTTCCGCCTCTGGCTCTGGTAAGCTATCTATAGATGCACATTCGTATTGCTCGTTCTGACCGACTCGGCAAAAAAGGTATGGCTAGCCAACTTTCTGGATCGGTCCAATGCTGGAAATGCTAGGATTGTCGGTCTTGAGAGCGGTATCCACCTGGTCGGGAATCAGTTCAATATTGCGTTGACGGGTAAGCCGTCTATACTCTGTTTGCCATGAATTATCCACAACTAATGTTTCTCCCAGTGTTCTACGTAACGTACGTATCAAAACTCAATTTTTCTCGCCCTAGACACTGAACATCGTCGCAGTTATGTAGCAGTCGAACTACGTAAGTTCATACCACATCTACGAGGCAGTTAGCCAACACAGATACCCGAACAGCTTCGAACTGGGTCATCAAGAAAGTGGGCCCAACGCGCTGGTTGCCCTTTCTCGTCTGCGCCTTCGGCATCGTCACGACCCTCAGCGGCCTTGTCCAGAACTTTGCAGGCCTCACCGCCATCCGTGTCATGCTGGGATTGTGCGAAGGCGGACTCCTCCCTGGGATGGTGCTCTACCTTAGTACGATCTATAGACGGCAGGAGCTACAGCTACGGTAAGCACAACGTGCACATGACTTTCTTAGAACTTACAGGTGTAACACATATGGCTCCCAGAATTAGTATATTCTACGCGGCAGTGTCCCTCTCGGGAGCATTTGGAGGTTAGTCCACATCCGTGCAAGACACCATTCCGCCACAGACTTCTCATAATCGCCCGGTTAGGCCTGCTCGCCACCGCCATCGTCAAGATGGACGGCATTGGAGGGTTGGCGGGCTGGCGATGGATTTTCATCCTAGAGGGACTAGGATCCGTCATTGCAGGCCTGATATGCGCGGCCGTGCTGCCCGTGAGTATACAGACAGCCAGATTCTTGACCGAAGAAGAGCGTGCATTTGCTTGTAAGCATCAATTATGTTGCCGTTCGCGACTCACTAATGGTATCATGTAGTGGACCGCTTTTATCAGTCTAACGCGATCATGAACTCTACGGAACCGTCCGATATCGACGTCCGGGACGTACCAACAGACCCGGAGAAGCCTGAACAGGAGGACAAGGATGTACCGGAGAAGGTTCAAGTCACAGAGGTAACCGTGTACCAAGCGGAGGAACAGTTCGAATGGCGGGAAATCATCAGAGGTGCTCTAAGGCATCACGGAAGAGTGATTCATATGCTGAATGACCTTGCTAGGTTTGACTGAAATCCAGGCCTGGTTTACTGGGTTGGCATTCCTCGGACTGAATGTCGGCTTTTACTCGTTCTCCCTGTTCCTGTAGGACATGATTCCTGAAGCCGATTGACTTCTGCTTATCAGTCCTTAGGCCCACAATTGTCACCGGACTTGGGTATGAAGGGGCTTCTGCGCAGTTGCATACGGGTATGCATCTCGCAGGTTGTGCTGTTACAGCTGAAAATCAAGATTATCTCATATCACGTAGTGCCTCCCTATGTACCGGCTGTTGTCCTAACGAGTGAGTCTCACTCACATGCATATTCTCCGATTTCCCGTGGACTGACTCCTTTCAGTATTTGTCGCGTTCCTCAGTGATAAATTTAGGTGGCGGGGGCCGTTCATCCTCATCTGCTTGCCCGTGGCGATGATAGGTATGTAGCACGTTACATGACCTTGCTTGTGTGGCGTTCATGCAGCCAAAGGATACATCATTGCTATCGCGGCAAAGACGAACGAGGCTCGATACGTTGCAGTGTTCCTCATTGCTGCTGGAATGTAAGGAGTTCCTCCGCCTACAAACCCGGTATTTTGACAAACTAGGGATCTAACAGCTATCCGTCTGCCCCTTGCATCTTGTCCATTTTGCCGAACAATTGCGGTGGACACTACAAGCGGGCCACAGTCACTGCCTTGCAATTAGCGATCGCAAATACTGGGTGCGTGCATACGATTGAATGCAGACGTCTACTTTCCGTTTGACTGACTCGTGTCGCAGAGGTTTCATCGCGACCTTTGCTTATACCTCTGGTTAGTAGAATGGCAGCCCATTCTACGCATTGATGAGTCGGTTGACTTCGCTTTCAGATGAAGCGCCAAAGTACATCCGAGGCCACAGCATCGCCTTAGCCTTTACCATCTTCGCTTGGCTGCTTATTGCGTCTAATGTGTAAGTCCTACCTGTCGCTGAAGACAAGGATGTCCAACGCTCATTGGCTCTATTCGCCAGTTGTTACTGTCTCTATGAGAACCGCGCTCGCAGACGAGGCCAAAGGGATGATAGCCTCAGGATGTATCAGGAGCTTGTGGAATCCGGCAAGACGAAGGCGCCCATTGGAGACAGGCACCCGCAGTTCTTATTCACGCTATGAAGCGGGCCACAGAGCCCCTGTGGCATCGAATGTATTCTGTACGCTGGATAACCTGGGGATCTGCAGAGACCAGTAACGAGTAACAAAAGCAATACAGTCAAAGATGCAATTAGAGGTACATTGCAGTGGGTAAATGGAGCGTGCATGCAGAGAACGTGTTGCAAGATACATAAGAGAGAACAAAATAAAGACGGTCGTGGTCGAGAAGAGCTAGGAGCATGCATGAACGATTTCGTCTATCTACACGTAGAACCTGTTGACGCGTCAGTCTGCAGTGCTAGACAAATCGTCCGAGTGACTCACTTCTTGTTTATTTGATACAGCAATAAGTTCAAATTGACCTTTGCAAGACCATTAAAGAGAGAAAGCGAAGCACGGTTCTCGAATTGGGCCTGTAGAAGATCTTCCATCTTCAGATTCTGTGATGCCACTCGGTTGGTAATTCCCAGCGTGTTGTTGTACACCTCGATGGTAAAGACGCCAACTTCGTTGGAGGATATGATGATATCGATCTTGTCAAATTGTCGAGGAGAGAATTGATCGATTGAAAGCAAGATACCCTTGTCGTATAGATCTTGTGCCCCATACTTGAATGAACCAAACTGAGGAGTCCTGCCAGACTTCTGCAGTTCTCGCATGTGGAAGAATTGCTTCGTGAAAGGCATTACGAAGCGCTTTTTCCTGCGGATACTCAAGTCAGTCGCGACGTCCGACAACCTTGAAGAAAACGTACCCTTTGCCTCGCTGCATGGTGTTCATTGCAGCCTCCACGTATTTGTGGTAGCTGTCGATCTGGTCCTCGAAATATTTCTTGCGTTCCTGGAGCTGCTTCAAGGCCACTCCCATGGTGTCCATCTCTTGCTGTCGCTGGAGCCGTTTTCGATGCTTGCTACGGACGTCACCCGCAATGGCATTCAATATGCCTTGGTATCCGTCACTACGCGTGATCTTGCCGAGTTTCTCCAACTCCAGCAGGAAATATATGGCATGCGCTTTAACCTCTCGGAATGACAGGCTGGATTGTATGCGTGAGCGAAGATGACCTTAGCCACCATTTCATGTCACTTACGATCGTATGTCTTCCATCCGGTATGCGGACTCATATCCCGTAGTCGACGGCATTTGTCTCCGAGATCGAGTTCGCTTACGGTCAGCGATCTCCTCGTTACGGAGTATCTCATCCCATAATTCCTCGTGCTCTTCGGTTACTGGCTGCATCAACGCTTCGACCAAGTCCTTCGCTGGCTGTACTCGAAGAATGGCAAGTACACCCCTCTTAGCCTGCACCCAGAGCGCCTTCTCGTCTGCCTGGGGATCTGAGCCGCATGTTTTAGCAATGGGCGACCTGAAGTAAAGAAAATCGTACCTCTGACATGCGCAAAGCGGTTCGACAGCTCCAGCGTAACAGCTTTGTCACGAGCGTCCTTCAGTTCATCGCTTCCAAGGTGAGGCACCCCATCCAATTCGTGCAATATGACACGCATGATATCATCGCGGGTTGGAGCCTGTACTACGATGAATATTTTATAGCAAAACAGATACCAGTGATGACATACGATAGACTCTAGATGTTCGGAGAGCAAGGTATGCATGGCATAAACCTCGTTAGGTGATATGTAGATTGGCTTTGGTTGAACTGTCGCATCAAGGAACTCATGCGCGTGGTACTGAGTCTCAGCATCGGGTACGTTAGCAACTATTCGCAACTTGAGCTCAGAGTCACAGTGTCAGTCAATAGTATCTGACCTTCCAGTAGCCAACACGTCATCTTCTGCGCGTATGTGAGAACGAACTCATTGACTGGAAGGTAAGCAGGGTTGTCCTCTCCGAAAGAAACGCCGCTTGAGATCTGCGTGACGACCTTGGATATTTGCGCCAGATTCTTGCGAGCAGAGATGTCCACCGTATTCGCGACAATGTCGAATGTTTCGGGCGTACTGCACCATCCATCAGCGTGCATAGACGAAGGCCTCATCGTGCGGACTCACATAATAGCGGGATTGATATACCTATAGTACACCAATCGGCCTATACACGCTGCGTACACTTCGTCAGGCTCGTCCGGATACTTCTCCTGTTATGTCATGTAAATAGTCGAAATCAGTAACTCATAATAACGACAAGTACCTTCAATGCGGCTAATGTCTCTCGGGCCATATAGCGTATGGCATATGGCACCCTCTTCGTAGACTGGATAATAACCGCTACGAACTTCTCTGCCCACCATTGCAGAACTTGAAGATCTGAGAATGGCAGATAAGGAGGTTTTTATAGAAGAACAACTGGTGCTGTACTTACGCCGGATGTATTCAGCACGGGTAGGAGGGTCATGGACAGCTTGATGGAACGGCAATTCTCTGGGCTTGCCATTACTTCCGCCGGATCTCATTTCCTCTATATCCATCCTTGATCGGTAGATCTTGTGGACCAGTAAGTATGTTCAGAAAGGGATAAGCGGCAATTACTCACAGCACAGGGATCGGCTTCCAAGTTGAGGTCGTCGGCATTAATAACCTCTCGGATGAGTGATTGAAGAGTCTCCCGAACATACGTAACCTGCTTCGAACGAGCATAGTGGACGGCGATGTTGATATACATGGGATGTCCGTGCATTATGTCGTCAACCATGGCACTCGCAGAAACCTCTTGTTGTATCGACAACTTCACCGAGCGGGCTAAGTCAACGACACGAGAGAGTTGTTAGTAGTACATACCTGGAAGAGCTTGAGGAAGAGGTAATCCTCTCTTCTGTCCTGGCCATACCCGAACAGGGTCAGAACGATTCGTTCAGTCAGGCGCCTCTTCTTCTCCGCTTCAGGGTCCGCCGGGATCTCAAGAAATAACTTGCTGAGATATTCTCCCCTAGTCTGCAGAACATAAAACAGCTGCTGGTACAACTCAAGCTTGCGTCGCGCAGTATGGTCCAACGTATTCGGACCTGCGAATGGATCACCGTGTGCAGCCAGGACAGACGCTCTCGCAGCATGAGCAGCAGCACTGTCTGCCCCATGCCTCTTGCGTGCTTTGATGAGCTCTTCGAAGCTCTTCACATTCTGCACCACAAGCGCTATTTTGACGTCCAGGTCATTCACGTCATTCTCCAGCGCCTGGTTCTCGCGAATACTCTCCACGACCTTCTTACGCAGCTGCTCAACCTTGATTTCTTCTTGGAAGTCTGCCTCAGAGTCATCAAGCAGATGCACGAAGTTTTTGATGGTGCTGACGTTGACGTTCTTTCCTAGGGTCAGCTGACGATACTGCTCTCGGGTTTCTTTTCCTCTGAAGAGAGACTGTATCTTGACGACCTTCGCCAAATTTGTACGGTAGTACTGCATCTTGGCACGGAACTTGCGTCTCTGCAGCACACCGAGCAGCATAGCCTGGAGAATTGTTGCCACCGGCGCGCTCCTATGAAGATGCTCGCACCAGGCCCAATAGTCACGCCGGACGAGAGCACCACGAGCAGCAGCCTGGAATTCAGTAACGTCCGGCGCAACAAATTCCAGCTGCTTCTGCTGCTGCTGCCGTCTTTGTCTAGTGAGGGCAGCGCGAGCGAAGGCCTGCAAACCGCCAATTGTCTTGAGAGTGTGTGCCTCTGACAGCTTCTTCATGACCTCGGTTCGCTCTTGTCTTGCAAGCTTCCCACGAGCAAGAGCTTGGACGCCAATTAGCACAGGCGTAGCTCTGCGCAAGCCTCGGATGAGGGTCAATAAGCGCTTTCTCGCTAGGTAAGTCCGGACAGCGGCCTGGATGCCAATGACAACATGCTCTACATCTTGTAGCGTGGTCAACTGAATTCGCATCCGTCGCCGCATGATGACTCCTCGAGCATGTGCCTGCAGGCCGACGACGTTCGGCGAGACGCTCTGCAGCACCTTGGCTCGCCGATACGCATTCCTACGTTCAAGAACGCCTCTGGCATGAGCCTGCAATGCAACGATGGATGTCATAGCCCCAGTGTGGCTGAAACTCTTCTGGATCTCCGCATGCCGCTGCTGTACCAAGCGAGCGCGAGCGAGAGACTGAAGCTTCACGACAGATTTTGCGCTCTTCCGGAACGCAAGCTTCAGCTGCGCAAATCGGCGACGCTGCAGTACCCCACGACACTGTGCCTGCACTGGGACAATATCGAGTGACATGGAATCGATCCGCGCAAGCTTTGCGTTCCAGTCTCTGCGAGCGATCAGGCCTCTTGCAGCTGTCTGCAAAGCGATCGCCCATGGCGTCAGATCTGCTTGTTCTTCGCGCTTATCTTGCAGCTGCCTTCTTGCGAGGACACCCCTACACTGCGCTTGCAATTTCAGCACATAGCGCTCGGCTAGCCTCAGCCGGACGCGCTGGGTAGCCACGGCTTTCCGAACTAGGAAAGCCCTCGCTAGAGACTGTGTATCAACGATGGCCCCTTCATTCTCGAGTAGCAATCGATCACGACCTGAAAATGACTCCTATTATTGAGATGACCCTGAAGACCTGTGCGTCTGACTCACGTTCATCTTCCGTCTCGACCTCCTCTTCAGGGTCTTCATTGATCTCTTTGGCCAACTCCCGACCTACGCTACCGAAGTTAGGCATGGCTACACCTGTAAGACCCTTCTGTGTGGCGTTCAGCTGATCGTCCGAGAATTGCAGATGTCCCAGCAGGTTTCCGATGCGCTCAGCCAGACCACGACGCGCGAGCAAGTGACTAGATATCATCAGCTTGAAGAAATATAGAGATGTGGAATAGTAGAACATACCTCAGAGCATGGATACAGTAAATCACCTTGGGGAGGTTCTTCTTGTCATAAAGATCTGTCAACTCAAAAACGAAGGTCTAACAACGAACTGTTAGAGCTAACGTATACAATGAGTACAATGGCAGTTACCTCAGGTAGTCCAGCTTCTCGGACAAAATTGAAAAAATAGTTGATGTTGTCCGAATGTCGGAAATCCAATTTCGGCGCCTAACCAAGAAAGCTGTCAGGTCCTAGACTCAGGCGTTTGTGGCTCAACCCACATCGTAGATACGCCTGACAACAGCCTCGCCCTGAAAAACCCGCGCCAGACGAGCCAGTACGACACCATTCCTCAGACCCTCCTCCATCTCGACAACTCCAAACCCAAGCTCCTGGCCCAAGCACCCCTCAATCCACTGCTGCGCCTCACCAACATGACACAGGTACTCGTATGCCTGAAGCAGATGTCTCTGCACGTCTGCCCACAGTCCTCTAGACAGCCTCGAGGAAGGCAAAGGCGCCTTCGACGCATCCAGCCGCCTATCCCTTGACAGCCGGAGTCGTCCGTGGATGCCTGCTACCTCATCCCCTTCCACTACACCAGAAACAACAGAATCAAGCCGGGTTCGGCGGTGTTCAGCCTTGCTCGGGGTCACTAGCTCAGGTTCGACAAGCTTGTCTTCCGGCCGCTGCTCCTCCCAGTCGTCATCGGCGTCGCCGCTTGCTATTCGTGGAAGGTGGCGGCCAAGTCCCCGACCGGCTGTGAGATTGGATCCATACTTGTTGGCCCTATTTGGACTGCGATATGCGGGTGGCTTCATGGCGGACGAGGCGAACGACAATGGTGCAGGCGATGGTAGAGTGGAGATACTGCCCATTGACTGGATAGGAGATGGTGCGACACTCCCACTAGACTTGAGAGGTGACGGCGGTACTGAGCTCAAGGGCGTAATTGGTGATGGCGGTACAGAACTCCTTGCCGTGACGGGCGTGGAAGGTACACTGGGTATAGTGTACGGAAGCTTACTAGGCGTGGGTGGGACGCTCATATCGACGGACGCTCGTTTATTGAACTTCTCGATCAAAGACGACGTAGATGGCAGGGAGTTGTACAGAGATGTAGGACGTCGGCGGATCGGGGCTGGAGTCGGGGAAGGAGGATCCGCGGGCCTAGAAAAAGCGCTGGAGGACGGTGATGGGGCATCGGAGTCCGTGGTCGTCGAAGATCCAGTGATTTCAGGGATGACGCTCTCGACAGTGTTCGAACGACGGTAACGAGTAGGAGGGGTAGAGGGAGAAGAATCCGGCGACGGAGCGTCGGAGTTGGAACGCCTCAAGCTAGGAAATGGTGTATGCAAAGGAGTGGTAGTCGGTAAATGAATGCGTTGAGCACTCGAGTTGGAGAAGCCAGAGGAACTTGGGGAGTCGTTCTCGACTGTAACACCGGTGGAATTGGGTGATAGTGGAGACGCTATGATGGGCGCTGGAACTGTATGTCGTTTCAGAAATGGTGGTGCGTTGTTATATTCCTCGTCCTCTGACTTTGGAGGAGTAGCGAGCACGACATCCGTATTGAACCGGGGAAGGGACGGAAGCTCCCTGGACCTGGAACTGTGGGGTGTACTAGGATTGCCAGACGTACCCGGACGAGCTTCGATACCATGCTCCGGTTTCGTACGCTCCTCCCATCTGCTACGGACAGCATCTAAGCTATTACTGACGCGATGAGACGGAGTCCACCTTCGAGTGCTGCTCGGACCTGTAGATCCTCCCGTCGGATTGCCGAGAACACCCAAGCTGGTGATGGACCCAGAGCGGCTAAGAGAGCTACTGCTCCCTCGGGATGCTGTTCTTTCTAGGAGTCGTTGCTGGTACGCGAAAGGACCCGGAGTAGACCCGGTCTTTGTACCATTAGGAAAGGGGGGAGAAGCGGAATCAGAGTTTGAACGGTCCATGTCGTAAAAGTCGTATACGTTTCGTTAGGGATGACTGCGGCGGTACGAACCGCCTTCGAGCGTTGAAAGACCCTCGAGAAACGAGCGAGCGATATGTGCAGATTCAAGGAATTAAGGCGATGGTTGCCGTACTTCGAGTACCTTTTCGGGCCTTGTCAGCTGAGACGCGACGCGACGCGGGGGTCGCAAAACGCGCCCATATCATGCCTTCCTCCCCCAATGCTCAGCTGCAAAACATCATCAATCTTCTAGTTCCACAAGCAAGGAGTAACGATGCGCTGCATAATGAACTTCTGATCCACTGCTCCGATATCCTGAACAGGTATGCTAGGCTGATCTCTGATCTCCGAGGTCCAGGACGTTAACGGAGCCCCATCCTCAGCCACATCGGACAGAATCGAGAAAATGACATCGGGCATCTTGCAGACTTAGTCAAACGACATCGTCAGTCAAGTTATGCATTATTTTCCAACTGACTTTACTATCCATATGAATTTAGTCTTGCAGTCATCTCCGAACGGTGCTGCATCACTCCGCTTCACCAACCTGCTATCGCGTCTCCTTGACCAGGTACATGGCTCTCTACTTCCGAGGTAGTGGATCATATGTAATATAACAATCAGCCTATTCTTTCAAGAAAATATGCCTCGCTCTTGTTCCTGTATACCCTTGCTTCCTCCTCCCGACCGTCAAGTTCGAGAGCCTTCCTCCCAGCACTCGTTCCGCCTCCTCCAACACGCCCGAGAACTACAACACCCACCCCTGTAACACCGTCGTCTGCAAAGCCATATAAAGGGAAGTCCAAAGCAGAGCTGTTGCGAGAATACCGAGCAAAGACCGGTGAGTACTAGTGCATCCGCACCCTGATACCCCAATAACGGTAGAAGGTTATCCGACACTACCCGAGCACCTGTTACTTCGAGATACCCTGTACCTCTTGCAAGGCATCTCCGGAAAGTATGTCCAATTCGTCAGCGATTCGGACAATGGGAAGCGGGTAGTGTTCAAGGAGGATCCAGTGAGCTTCGTTTCCCATTCGATGCTTACGCTCCAGAGATCCTCATGAGATGAAAGAGACATATCATCCCCGCCCCAACAAAACAACTCATCCATCGACTTTCCGAAGTCGGCCATCTCTATACCCATGTCGACGCCTTGGTGAAGGACCGCGAGGACAAGCGAGGCGTTGGCATGATTGAACAGAGTCTCTGTCATTATTTACAGACGCAGCTTACAGAGTACTACCGTCTCATCGCTGTTCTCGAGACTCAGATGGTGCGAGCTGAAACAGCTGAAGATGATCGGACTGAAGGCAGCGGTAGTGCTGAGGAGACAGGTCTGACTTTGAGGAGGTTAGACGTCTGGATCAGCGATTGGAGATTGAGGATGCGGATGATGAGCGCTTGTGTAGAGGGAGCCCGAGGTAATGCGAGCGTCCTCTTGAGAGTGCCATCCGCTGAGTCTTCGGCTTATACTACAGATGCCCATGGTGGTGCATTGGTCAACTTGATACATAGCTATACGGACAACGGAGACCCCTTTGTGCGCCGTTTCACAGATGAGCTATTGGAAGAGGTGAGGAGATGCCCTTCATAGATGACCACTACTTATGCACTACAGGTATCAAAACCCTTCTTCGCGACGTTACATAGATGGATCTTCTCCGGGGAACTCTACGACCCCTATTCGGAATTCTTCGTAGCGGTCGACCCAGAACTCGCACATCTGCAATACGTCCACCCTTCATCACTAGAGGGTGCCCTTTCTGCAGACGGAGGGTTCGGTACCGGCGATGCGGACGACATCAATTCTGGCCTAGAATCTGGTCTGAGACTGTGGGAAGGCAAGTATCAGTTCCAGCAGGAGATGCTGCCTGCCTTCGTGGGTGAAGCTTTTGGGCGGAAGGTGCGAGCCCCACGAGGGGTTGTGGCCACGTCTAATGAGAACTTCAGATTTTCTCTACAGGGAAGAGCTTGAACTTCATCCGATATAGCTGCCACGATAGTGATTGGGTTGCTACCCGAGAGAAGCTGAGCAATACCGGTGGAAGTGAGTAACCGTTCTTTCACCGTCGTTGCAGACCGTTCACTCGATGCACAGCTTTGAAGTACAGTGACATTGCAGGTTTGGAGCGGTCCATCGATACCGCATATCAGATCGCAAGCCGAAGACTTTTCGATGTTTTTCTGGACAAGTTCAGATTGCTCGACCATTTACGAGCACTGAAGAACTACATGCTTATGGGCCATGGGGATTTTGCTGATCAGCTCATGGATGCGCTGGGGTAGGGCTTCTCCTGATCGATCATATCGAGACCAATCTTACCCTTGCCACTTCCACCCTTGATATAGACCAAGTCTAATGAAGCCCGCCAACGGTCTATACCGTCATCAGCTGACAACAACCCTTGAGACCGCTTTGCAGTCCACCACTGCACGGAACGACCCGCCGGACGTCGTCCGGAGATTGGACGCGCGAGTCCTAGAGTATTCGCACGGCGAGATTGGCTGGGACGTCTTCACTTTGGAGTACAAAGTGGACGCACCGATTGATACCGTTATCGACCCCGAGTCGACTCTGAAGTATCTAAAGTTGTTCAATCATCTATGGAAACTCAGGCGAGTGGAGAAAGGTCTTAGCACAGGCTGGCTGCGGGTGACGAGTGGTTCGAAGACTTTCTTGCGGGTAGCCGGTACGTCAACGTTGTATGATGCTAACGAAGTATTGCTGATTCTTCTCCCTGTCCAGAGCTTGAGCCAGAGTGGCACCAGATCCGTGTACACCAAGCCGAGATGATACATTTCGTGCGACAGATGCAAGCCTACTGCCAGCTGGAGGTAGTCGAGCGCTCATGGCAGAAGCTGCTGGAGTTCGTGGAAAAGAAAGAGGGCGACCTCGATGCGCTGATTGAAGCCCACCGATCCTATCTGGATGGCATGGTCAACAAAACCTTGCTGCTTAGTCCAAAGGCTGGGAGAGAGGTAGGGGCGTCCGGTATTTGCGTACACTGCAGGACCTAATGACCTCAACAGGAGACGTACTTGCATCAGACGCTTGACTTATTCACGATAATATTGCAATTCCGTGAAGCTGTCGTGAGTGTACTCTAGATGTCCGTGTTGTCGCTTCCTTATCCCTTCAGGACAACTTCTACAATTACTGTCTGTCGGAATCCGCACGTAGGGACACCAAGCTCGATCAGCAAAGAGTAAGTCGCTTTCCACGGCAGCCAGAGATAATATTGACGAGAGACAGGGTGTCTACACGGGCTATGCACCGGAAGAGCACACGGATACTGAGGCTCTGGAACGCAATTTGAGTCTTGTCAGGGAGTTTGGATCGTCTTTCTCGGAAAAATGCCAGACTTTGGTCCGAGGTCTCAGTAGTCATCCTGACCTGGATTGCCGCTTCCTCGGTGTCCGCTTATCTTTCTCGGACTTTTACTCGGCGAAGAAAGAGTCCCACAAGTGAGCACTTGAAGAGTCTGTCCTGCTCATCTGGCTCGTGTGTTACTTGTATTTGTCTGTTTTCCAGGATACCCTGTGCTGTCGCATTATGTATCGTTACATTCCATCCAGATGTATGATGCTCTATGGATACATTATATGAACTAATGTTACAGAATAAAGATACAGAAGCTTTCCGAACATGGTCGTCAAATTGTCAGTCGAATCGTGCGTCATTAGAATTTAGGTTCCTTGTAAAGTTTCAAGTGGAGTGAGCTGCAAACAACAGACACGGATCTGCAAGATGTGAGTAAATTTTCACATGAAACATCTCAGGTAACTCACGATAGAGCCATAGCCAATGACGCCCATACGGGCGACAATCTTGCATGCCCTGCCGGATAAACGACGCCCGCGGCAATAGGAAGTGCTGCGAGATTGTACATCACCGCCCATAACTGGCATCAACGTATTGGTTAGCAGTTGAACTACTGCAGAGCTTGGATACTACTTACGAAGTTAAACTTGACCCGGTTAAACACCTTTCGGGACAGGTCGGCCAGCGTCAATAGACTCCGCAGATTCGAAGTCACAAGGATGAAGGAAGCGCTCGTGACAGCCACATCGCCTGTCGTCCTACAGGTCAGCATTGTACTTGCATAACTGTGCAGATCACTTACTGCCAGATCCAATAGCGATGCCGACATCTGCCATCGTGAGTGCCTAGGATGCCGTCAGTTTCTGCGCCGGTGGGTCTGAAAGCCAGCAACTCACAGGAGCATCATTGATACCATCGCCCACCATGGCCACTATGCATCGCTCGTTCAGTCTACGACGTCCAAATAGACGTTTCCACCCTGAGGAAGCGCGCTTAGGGCCGGTCTGTTGCAACCACTGAATCTTCTCAGCCTGCCAGGGACGGATTAGCACAAGCACTCTGCACCTTTAGAGTGAGCACATACCTTCTGGTGTGGGAGAACACCTGCAATGACGTTGTTCTCCGGAATGCCAACCAGGCGAGCGACAGCCTTCGCCGTCGTGACATTGTCACCGGAAATCATCCAAGTACTAATGCCCTGGTCCCGAAGATGTGAGATAACCTGCTTGGCTTCTTCCCGGATCTGGTCTGCCACGGCGAACGCTGCAAGTACTTCATACTTCTGTGAGGCATTGGTGTCGTCGAGTACAGCCAGCAGAATCACGCTCTTCGCATCCATCTTCCAGCCATCCATGAGCGCCCCAATGTCATTCGGAATTAGAGCTTCGTGATCTTTCATCCAAGCCTCGTTGCCGATGATAACGGAGCACTTGCGATCCGTGAAGTGGGCCTTTAAACCCTTTCCAGCGACTTCCTCGAGCCGTGAAGCAGTCGTGCTGGAAGCCCGATTCGCCGCACAGTAGTCTCTGAGCGCAAATGCCAGAGGATGCGAGCTAGCAGACTCAATCTCCGCCGCCATGCCGAGCACGACTTCGGGTTTCCACCTATCGTTAGAGAGAAGCTTGGCATCCGTAACCTGCGGTTCCCCTCCTTCAGTCAAGGTGCCGGTTTTGTCGAATACGATGAGGTCCAATTGCGCGGCCTCTTGGAAGGCTTCTCCTCCCCCACGAGCCAGGATACCGAACTTTGCCGCAAGGCCAGAGCCGACTAGGAGTGCTGTAGGGGCCGCAAGACCTATCCCGCATGGGCAGGCCACGACGAAGACGGCAATGGCAAACTCGAGCGACCATACAACTGTGGGATTGCACATCAGTATCTCCTCGTGGATATAACGACACGTAACTCACCCCATCCTCCGACCTCTATATCCAGGTAACCCGGAGGGAGAACCCCGCTCACCCCAAGAGCGAGCCATATAATCCAGGTCAAGACAGCCAGGAGGGTAACAACCGGAACAAAGTATCCAGTCAACAGATCTGCGATACGCTCGATTGGAGCCCGTCTCGTTTGACCTTCACGAACGATCTTGACAACGTGATCTAACCTATGCACCCACTGATCAGGACCTCAAAAGAACGCAAGTTGAGGTGCGTGATGACTTACATGCTCTCGCCACCAACCGATTCAATCCGAACGTCCACCATATTGCCCTTATTGATAGTACCAAGGAAGACCTTGTCCCCAATCTCCTTCTTGACAAGCCTTGACTCACCAGTCAGTGAGCTCTCATCGAACGTACACTCCATCCCAGCAACGAGCGTTCCATCCGCCGGAGGCGTCGACCCACTGGGCACCCTAACAAGGTCACCCGCTTCGAGCAGCGACACATCGACCTTCTGCACGACCCAGCCAGTCTTCCGTTCATTTTCCAGCTTTTCGTCGCCTTTTTCAAGATCCGCATCGCCGTCGCCCACGGAGCAGCGCGTCTGCTCGTCGGGCATCTGGACCACAGGAACAAGGAGGAGCGCTTCCGCGGGGCGCAGCTTGCTGAGAGCGGTGATGGCGTCCGCTGTCCGTGTCTTGCTGTGCGCTTCCATGAACCGACCGGCAAGAAGGAACATGGTCAAGAACACGACCGAGTCGAAGTACGTCGTGGTATCCCCGTTTCCGGTAGGCGATGGTGTTTGGGTCGCAGCTAGACCTAGGAGCGCTATCGAGGCGAAGTACGCCACTGAGACACCGGTAGAGACCTGCCGACAGCATTAAGCAACGCTCAAGTGACGAACCCACAGGACATACCAGTAAATTCATACTCCCAAACCGCACAAACCGCTTCCAAACCGGCGTACGACTGCCCCTCCTCCACAACGCCCTGAGCTCCTTCAAACTCCTCCGATGGAAAACCCCCGCACTGTAAAACATAACCGGCGTCGCCAAAAACAACAACGCCCACTCCAGCCTGCTCGCGTTCCCCGCCCACATTGGCTCCATAAACCACATCTTCGTCCTGTTCCCACTCGGTATCAAGCTCATGTACACAATGGCTATAATGAAAGTCGGGATTGCGACGACGACGGAGAAGGCTAGGCGTAAGAGCATTTGGTGCTGCTCGTGCAGCTGCATCTTCCTGGCGCGCTCCTCGAGAGAGGGAGGGCGGTACATTGATACTTTGAACGGCGGGGCTTTGCTGGCCGCGATGGCGGATATGATGTTGCGGATCGTGAAGCTGGGAGAAGAGGGCTGGTACGAGAGGTTGAGGATAGGGTCTGTGTAGTCCGTGATGGGTTTCGTTACGGTGATGTCGGAGCCAAATTCGGAGAGGGAGGACATGACTTTTTCTGGGCAGTGCCTGGACAAGAGACATTCAGTATCTCGGATGAACAATTGAGGGAAGAGACTCACTTGCAGAACATGCCGTCGACGCGTAAGGAGACTTGACGAGGGCCAGCTTGCTCGAGCTCCGCCTTCTCGGATGACATATCCTCGAGGGTGATGAGTTCAGCCTCGTACCCGGCATCCTCAATCGTCTCGACAATAGTCTCAGCCAGGTCGCGCCGCTCGATTGTGGCATTAGCAAATTTGCCGAGGAGGTTGACTGTCACATTGGACGCCCCGGGCAGCTGCGACACAAGCTCCGTAATGGTATTCGAGCAAGACGCGCATGTCATGCCCCCTACGGAGAAGACCGCATGGTAGGGACCATCCTGCCAGCGCGGAGCCTGAGCATTCGGAGAGGGTTGGAGGACTTTGATAGGCTCGATGCTATATATCTCCGCTTCATAGCCCGCGTCGTCGATGGCTTCCACGACCTTCTCCTTGACATCTTCAGAGTCGATGGTCACTGTTCCCGAGTTACCAAGAAGGTTGACGACGATGTTGGAGACGCCAGGTATCTGGGAGACAATATCGGTGATGGTGTTGGAACATGCTGCGCACGTCATTCCCCCAATGGACAACTCCAGGCGGCATGATCCTGAAGCGAGAGGTGGTGCAAGGGCATTAGCCTGGGGTAGACCCACGCTAACGGTCTTCTCGTCCTCAGAAGTGTCGTGACCGGTAACGCCAGGTAGACGTCGGCTCTCGTCGGGGTGCACCTGTCCGTCGATCTCGTCCGTGCTCCCACTTATGTCTTCTTCTTCTATATGGTCGTGCTCATGTTCTTGGTCTTTGCAGATGAGACATTGCTCCGCGTGCTTTCTGCGCCTTGAGAAGATGTTGGACAGATTACTGACGCTCCTGCTCAACGATGGCCTTTCCTCGTCAGCGGCAGTCGGAGTAACAACGATGTCAAAGCCGGCGTCCTCAATCGCTTGCTTAATTGTCGTCGGAGAAAGGTCGCGGTGATGGTGGACAGTGACGGACTGCGAAACTATTGAAACGTGGATCGACGTGGGAGCCGGTGAGAGAGCCCTTAGGGTTTCCTCGATCGTACTGACGCAACTAAATAGGAGTGAGCGGTCAGAAATAAGCGTGAGGGCTGCGTGAACATACCTGCTGCAATGGAGATTCGAGACCAGAACGTTCGTGACAAGTTCGTCTGAGGCCATGTTGTGGGGATGGGGAATGGAGAGGGACCGCAGACGAACGGCAGAAGGCCGTCTTGAATATAAAGGCGACATGACAAGGCCCGACATGGCGATGAATAAGTAATAGTTGGACAGATGCAACCAAAAGCAGGGAACCGGTGAAGGGTGTGGGTATCAGACGCGAGTGCCACCGTGCAGGGTCGTGTGTAAGAAACTCGGAAAGAAGCTGCCCGTATCCCTGGCACTGGTGAGCAAGCAGGCGGGATCTGCGGCGTTAGTTCGACAGGGAGAGGATACGAGTACTCTGACAGCGTCTTGGGCGGTATAAGTACTCCCCCGTCTGACTTGTCTGGCCAGTCGCTTACGATGGCGGTGAGCGAATGCTGGGCAAAAATCGCGCAGGCCCCGATCTCATCTAATCACAGCGCACAAATGCCTCAGCCATGTTACATAAGCAACGTGGCTGGCCGGGCATCCCCGTAAACTGCGTCAATACACGTGAGTACTTCCGGCTTTACGTTACACCGGGAGCATTTGTGGCGTGTGCCGCCAATTGTGGCCTCGTGTGGCTCCTTGCTTTGGCTTCATATTCTACAATAATGGCTTCAACAAACATGAAGGAGCGCCAGTCTCGAATATCCTCGCTTTTTGGCTCTACCGATAGACAATTCAACCGCTCTAGTTCTATCCTCACGCGCTCGTCCACCCCTTCCCCGACTGCATCTCACTCGGATATCTCTAGTGCTACCGAGTACTCGCGCACCCCCATCATCCTAGGAATATGTGCGATGGACATAAAAGCCAGGTCCAAGGCGATGAGAGAAATCCTCACCAGGCTCGTGGAACGATCGCGGGGAGCCATAGAGGTCGTAGTCTTTGGCGACAAGGTCATCCTCGATGAAGGTGCGTGGTCCTCCCCACGCGCAAGTTGCGCATACATTTACATCACGTAGATGTTGAGAATTGGCCTCGTTGCGATGTCCTTATTTCCTTTTTCTCTACCGACTTTCCCTTGGACAAGGCGATATCCTACGTAAAACTTCGTAATCCTCTCTGTATCAATGACCTTCCCCCGCAAGCCCTCTTGTGGGATCGTCGCTTAGTTCTCTCCATCCTTGACCATCTGAAGGTTCCAACTCCCAGGCGCTTGGAGGTGTCTCGGGACGGCGGACCGAAAATAGATGATGAGCTTAGGGATATGATGAAGGCTAGACTGGGCATGGAGCTTGGAGGATTCCAAGTGACTCCCGAAGTCACTCTTAGAGAAGACGGAGATGCCATCATTATTGACGGCGAAGTCATGGAGAAGCCGTTTGTAGAGAAACCGGTCAGCGGAGAAGATCACAATGTCTATGTATACTTCAAGGGAGGGCAGGGTCGCCGCCTATTCAGGAAAGTAAGCAACTCATATCCAAGATATACGATGTGCTTCCGACCAATATCTCTTCATGGATTACAGATTGGCAACAAATCAAGTGATATGGACCCCAGTCTTGTTCACCCGCGGACAGACGGATCGTATATATATGAGCAATTCATTGACGTGGATAACTCAGAGGACATCAAAGTATACACCGTAGGCAAGGACTATACTCACGCGGAGACTCGCAAATCTCCCGTTGTCGACGGCGTCGTCAGGCGGAATACCGAGGGCAAGGAAATCCGGTGAGTTCTATTCGTCCTTGCGAGTCACAATGGTCATATGACCTGTGCCGCAGGTTTATCACGCATCTGAGTGATGATGAGAAGCTGTGGGCCGCGAAAATATCCGAGGCATTTGGGCAACGGGTGTGCGGGTTTGATATGCTTCGTTCAGACGGCGGTCGAAAGAGTCAGGTGATTGATGTCAATGGCTGGAGCTTTGTGAAGGGCAATGAGAACTATTATGGTGCGTATGTGGATAGTACATGCAAAGTTAAGCAATCTGAAGATGTTCCGCATCACTCAGACAAAGCTACCGAAATCCTCGCTGGCCTCTGCCTATCCGTCTCTCCATCGCCATCACGTGCCCTCGTGACCGAGTCCACTGCCCAAGAATCTTCCACCTGGCTCCTCAAAGCCAACGTAACCGTCTTCCGGCACGCCGACCGGACCCCCAAGCAGAAGCTCAAATTCAACTTCCCCATCGGCGAGCCCTGGACACAGCCCTTTGTGCGCCTGCTCAATGGCGAGACGGAGGAGATCATCTTACGCGAGAAGGAGCAGCTGACCCTGATCGCCACTGCCATCGAGGAAGCAAAGGCGCTCGGGGCGGTGGGCGAGGATCTGACGAAGCTCACGCAGCTCAATAACGCGCTGTTCAGCAAAATCGAGTTTCCTGGGACCAAGGCACAGTTGAAGCCCGTGTATTCGAAGAAGCAGGCAGGGCAGACGAGAAGCCTTACGAAGCTCACGTTGGTATTCAAATGGGGCGGCGAGGTTTGTGTGGCATGTAGTGTTAATGCCGGGAGAGATTCTGATTGGTTGGGAACAGTTCACACATTCAGCTCGTTATCAATCTCGGGACCTTGGAGAGAATATGAAGAAGGACATATCCATCATGAGTGCGTTAATGTACCTGAATCCCGAATCAGTCCCGCGATCCTGACAAACCACTGCAGACAAAGAAGTGCTGAACAATGTCAAAGCGAGTTTTCGGGACGCCCGTTGCCCATACATCTGGTATCTTGCTGACTGAACCTAACACCGAACGGATACAGATATACACTTCCTCGGAACGGCGCGTCGTTGCCTCGGCCGAGATTTTCGCGGCGGCGCTCTTGGACAACCACAACCACGGGTACAGGTCTGGATCAGCGGCGAGCTCACGGTCATCTACCGACGGGGTATCTAGCAACTACTCCGCGAGAAGCTCGCAGCAGCAGCTCAATAAGCCAAAGCAGCCACTGGTACTCATTGTCCGCAAGGACTTACTGGATGACTCAAATGCTGCCAAGGATTTGATGGATGATGTCAAGAAGCGCTTGAAGATCTTGCTGAGGCCCGGGGAGCCGGAGAAGCGCCCTGAGCTGACATGGCCCAAAGGTATGAAGAAGGAGCCAGTGGAGGTCGTCAAGGTGCGCCTTATTGGAGCTTAGCAGTTATGCCCCTTTTTTCTCAGTTACGGACAGGAAGTTATAGAGCTTCTAAGTTCTTTCCGGGATATCATGAAACGGAATTGGGACACGCTCGATGTGGACAAACTGCAGGAGCGGTGGTGAGAACATATGTTCATGTTCCTCTTGGCTGGCTCACACGTGGTGTCGCAGGTGCTGTGGTGACGAGCCCTGGCTATTTAGGGAGAGATGGGAAAAACTCTTTGAGGACTTCTGCGATGTCAAGCAAGAGAAGTTTGATCCATCTAGGGTATGTCATCCCGTCTAACGCAGTTTCTGACTTGTGACTGACGCGATGGACCGTGTCAATAGGTGTCGGAGCTCTACGATACAATCAAATATTGTGCATTGCACCACCGGACGTTCTTATTCGCCATCTTCAATGAGAATGGTGGCAAAGAAGGTCCTCAGGATCGAAGATTACACGAACTTTACAGCCGTGCCAAAGCCCTATTCGATCTTGTCGCACCACAAGAATACGGCATTGACCCACACGAGAAGTGAGCTCGTTAGTATCCACACTTCACGTTTCTTGAACTCTTCTAGGGAGGAAATCGGTGTCCTGACTTCCCTGCCGTTACTCAAGAGAGTAGTGGATGACCTGGAGACTGCGCGAAATAGCGGAGATAGCTCCCTGACACTTTACTTCACCAAGGAGAGCCACATCCACACTCTCGTTAACCTTGTCCTACTGTCTGGACTGCCCATCGCGAACCGACGCATCCCGGAGCTTGACTACTGTGTACGTTCAACGTGTTACTGGTGTGATATTGCTAATCTCATCTGCAGTCCCACATCACGTTTGAGCTATACGAGCGTAATCACGGGCGAGGGAAGTCAGACAAGGAGTACTCGATCAGACTGTCTCTAAGTGAAGGTGCTCACTCCTCGAACGTTCTTGACTCCGCCCTGGATGCACGTCATTCTTTGAACGTGCAGCCAAGAAGGTAGGCTTCGTAGTTGCATTTCTTGTAAATAACATTTCTGATATACACTATGCAGGAAACTCACTCAGCACCTATCATACAGCCTCGTCATCGAGAAGCTGTCCAAGCATTTCGGAAGACTGCAAAAAGTAACATGCCGTTCTCCATGCGATGCGCGAGTACTGACATACTTTGACAGGAGGAAGATGATCATGATACCGGCGTCGAGACTTTGCATGCTCTGGGAGCTCCCATTGCTAATGACAGTGTCGCAGACGATGATCTTTAAGACGAATTGCGAAACCCCTTTATAGCCATAGATAGCACGTACATGGTTAGGTCATATAATTTATGTACAACGATGTGTAATACAAGTGTAGAATGGTATATCTAACCGCCTATAACTAGTTGTAACCTGGAAGATGTGGAGAAGTCGCTTATTCAAGTGGAGGTTTCTTCCCACTTCTGCAGGCCTGCTCTTTCCTGGAGAGCACTTACTTGCTCAGGTTTGAGCTCTCGGAATGTCATTGTATGGCGTCCTCTTCCGATCGTCGAAGGGTGGTCGTTATCAAAGAGAGTTGAGGGTGACTGTGAGAGCATGGATGATTGGGTGGCCAGAGCTGCAAAGGAGGAAGTGGAGTCATGGTATCTGGTCGAGCATTAGAGCCGTCTCCGGCCAGATGCGTTTGAGATACACTCACAACCTGTAGTCGCAAGACACATAAGCTCAATGCATTTTAGTTTCGGGGAATAAATACTTACCGGAATGCTTCTCTGTTAAAGCAGTCCTCCTCTTTGATACCGTCCAGTGCATGCTTCTTGAAGGAGGCCTTGATCCAGTGCAGCACGTCGAAAATATGATGCTCCTTAGGCCTTGGTAAAGATTAAGATGCGGCTAGCAAGTTGGATGCAAGCTCTCCTTACCTCCATGGACGGAATCGTGGGGAAAGGTTGAAGGTTCCGTCTTGTTGAGAGATTAGAGGATGGAAGACGTCGGTCATGAAGGTGACTTTGGGCGGGCGCTCAGGGTAGTCGGGAGGGAATGTCAAGCGGAACTTTAGGATTGCATCCGTGTAATACCCTTGCTAAATCCAAAGCTGTATCATCAGCCGATATTCATTGTAAGAGAAGAGTATGCACAAACATGAACGAAGAAAACGCCGTCCCATACCAAGAGATTGTCCAGAGATGGTGTGACGTACATCCCCAAAGGACAATGTCCTCTGTGTCTTAAGGAAGCATACTCCAGTGATACTGCGGTCTTCGTGACAGCACTGGCTACGGTTGACGCGTCAGTCGCCTGCACATGTGCATTGGAAGGTCGCAAGGGTCTCGAGGTCTGCGGGGCAACTGCACTCATGAGATTCATTGTCGGAGACGGACCCAGCATTTTAGACTATATATCGCAATGCTCGCTATAAGATGGAATAGTCAGAGCTGAGGGTGAGGAGGGTGAGGAGAATAAGCTGCTCGCAACAGGATATGGGTCCAAGTTTGGTACTATCAGGCATTCTCAATGGTCCGGCAAGGGCCGGGAGGAGCTCGGTCAGTTCTTGCAATCGCACAACTTGGGGACCGACGTTCATTACTAGCATCTGGCAACCCGCTCCTCTAGCTGCGCTCACTATGTCCAACGAAATCATAGATCTTACACTGCCGTCGTCTCCCATCTTGGTCGATGGCGAGAGCGACAGGTCATCTCATTCGAACAACCAAAGGCCGGCAGACACGAGCGCGGATAAGAAGCGCAGGAAGAAGAAAAAGAGGAAGGTTAAGGCGAGTACAAGCCTGGAGGACGGAGAAGTGCCTGCCGATGATGGCCCTGGGTTGGCTGAACCTCGGGACGACGGCGCGTCGCTCTTCTTCATCGACCTCGCTCCGGCACGACTATCTGGGTCTGTTGAAACCAAAGCTGGGGAATCAAGCAAGTCCATCGACGCCAGGCAAGCGTTCGAAGGATCATCTTCGATCACGACCAAACATGACGCTACGAAACTATTACTACCAGGACATGTCACGGTTTTGAACGGGGGAGACGAGATTCCCGTCGAGATCATCACTAGGCCGGAGGATGAATCGGACGATGATTCGTACATCCAGTACCTCGACTACGACGATGACAGGAAGGTATGCTTTGCGTTCTCCGCCTTTGTCGAGCACCGTAACTCAGGGTGTGCAGGCACCTGGCATGGTGCGCTACTTCGAGGAGGGACGCGAGGATACGAAGCAGAAGAGAGTTGTATGCAAGAACTGCGGGAAAGAGGGTGATCACAAAACATGGGAATGCCCGGTGCAAATTGTTAGTGTAGCGCCATGTATGCGTGCGGGGTTGACTAATCCACCAGATTATCTCTTTCCAAGTGTTTGACATGTGGAGCTCGAGACGAACATTCGACCAGGGGATGTCCTATCAGCAAGACATGCTTCAATTGCGGTATGAAGGGCCACATCAATAAGGCGCGTTATACCTGACAACCTTCCTTGCGCTGTGATCTCACCTTTACCTAGACATGCCCCCAGCGTTTCTCGCGTCGCGGGGCCCAGATGTCCAGCTACGACGACTGCGATAGATGTGGTTCTGCGCGGCATAGAACAAATGTGAGTACCTCTGAATCAAGTTTCCGCCGGCCACGAATCTGATTGTATGTATGCTACAGGAATGTCCTACATTGTGGCGCATGTATCAGTATGTCTCGGACGCTGAGCGAGACGCGATTCTACACGGAAGGGAAGAGAAAAGTGCATTAAGCCTAGGTGACGGAGGAGAGGGATACATTGCGACCGATGAGTGGTGCTACAATTGCGGCAATCCGGGTCATTTGGGCGATGTGCGTAGTGCCTCCTTTTCTGAACCTGATAGATTTAGCTTTGCCCATCCCACAGGACTGCCGGGATCCTCCGACCCCTCCAGAACGGCCCAACGAGCCGTCCGCCTTTGGTTCCTACAACATTATGTCAGGACCTTTCTACGATGCCAACTTCCCGGCTTCCAAGGGCAAAGCCCGGCCACCCAGGGACTGGGAATCCGGTGACACTCTCGGCGATGGGTGGGGCTTCAATGCGCCTATGAATGTCGGAAGACAAGGGCGTAGGAAGGACCGCGCGAGGATGGAGCAGACGGCGAAGAATCAAGATGCGCGAGAGGATCCTGACGACTGGTTCAGTAACTCGCGGAATGTGAAGAACCGCGGTATGTCCTCGCGTTCTAACGGGCGCGATGACAGGGAAGACCGGGGCAAGATAATCACGTTTGGCAGGATGGGGAGTGCTAGAGACAGGGACTTCGAGTTCGACGCCGCCATCGAGCGGCGTCCATCACGGCGTCCCGACGATCGGAATCGTGGCGAACGATACGAGCGAGATCGGCGAGATCGCGCACCTGAGCATCTCACTATACGTGGGGCTTCGGAACGGGACTACGGATATTCGAATGGTCCTGATAGAGGGAGGTCAAGGCGGTACAGCCCTGGACCACGTCAAGAGCGACGAGACGAGCATCGGCCGCGTTACAAGGGCGGATATGCATAAGCTACAGGCATCGTATGTAATTGGTGGAGGCACCCTGGAGTTCTATTACCGGCACTACCCTTTTCTGTTAAGTATACTGGACTCAGTTCAGCCCTCTTCCACAACTGTGCAAGCGTGCCACCTGTACTTGTGGTGAGCCAGCTCCAGCTGGGGCGCAGGACATTTGCGACGAAGCACTTGAGAGCAGTGTTGATTGAGATCAGAGAATAATGACGACTGCGTCCATTCAGGATAAGAAAGTGCTAAAGATACAATGTGGTCCGTTGATACTGATACAGATTGTGTTGGAACCTACAGTAGTCTTGAACCTTGGGTTGATTACGTGGAGCCATATTGCTGACAGCGTTGAGAGTCTGACACATTGCTCATGATGTTGAGGCATGATGGTGGTGTTGAAACAATTCTGATGATCTTCTAATCGTATATCCGCAGCGGGCTTGCCTGCCATTTGAGGTTGAACTCTTGATACGCGCCTAATGGCTGTAATCGTATCTGCGCAGGTCAACAGTTGTCAGTAACATGGGGGTCGGAAGGAAACCAAGGCTTACTTTCTGTAGAACGCCTCCGAATCCGAAGGCACGGTCTGTAATACCCGAGCTCAGTGCGAACAATGGTGCATGCATATGGTAAGCGTACCTGGTCCATGCGAGCACCCCTGGTCTTCCGTCCTTGCGTCTCCAGCTCCTTGCGGTGCGTTCGATCTTCCCTCAACCACTGCAACGCAGTGTGATACAGCAGAGGGTTCGGACCCAGAGCAGAGGTGATCGCGACCGACTGGGCGTCCTCGGGGGAAGGAGGCCAGGCAGTAGGCGGAGTGACCATGGCTCCCAGGCGCATGTGAGCAATATGAGTTGGGAAGTCGTTTAAGCCGTCATAAATATGGGTTGCATCTGCGACACTCTTGTCAGCCCATAACCAAACAGGATGACTGCAGTGCGTACAGATTATCGTGGCTTTGCGTTTCTCGCTGTCGGCCTTGAGGAATGCGAGCAAGTCGTCTCGGACGAGTACGTCGAGATCGACGGTGACCTTGGGGAGAAACAATCAGCCTTCATTCAAGATATCAGGCTGGAATACGCACCTCATCTAGAAGCAACACGTCCCAGGGCTGCATCAAACCCATGCACAATTGCACTCGCCGCCTTTCACCATCTGAGATCTGGTGCATGTGCCAGTCCAGGTCCACATCCAGGATGTCTAGCAGTTCATTCCTACGCTCCTTGTACCTGTACCCGCCCACGGAATCGAGAAATGCGGATACGACAATATCACCGCGGACAACCGGGTTCATTGCCCTGGAGCGTCATGATAAGAGGCGATGCTCATGCCGTTCCGAGTTAATGAAGTCGCTTACCATTCCGTGCCAAGGTGGGTAACGCCATGAGGGTACTCGCGAAAGACGTCCTTCCCTTTCACCCGAATATCCGTACCGGGAGTCGAGACCAACTTCTTCCCCGCGAGAATCTGCAAAAGAGTCGATTTGCCGGCTAGTAGGAGGCGTTGGGGACGGAATGATGAGACGTTTGGCAGATGATGAGACGGCGAGGTAACTGAGTACTGACCTCCATTTGCACCAATAAGGATGGTCCTTGACCCGGGGGGCAGGTCGAGGTTGATGTCGGTCAAAGCTGGAGCTGCCTCCGGCTGGTGCGAGTACGTGAGGCTCTTGACGCAGACAGCAGCGCTCATGTTGGATCCGAACTCGACAAATCAGATGCAAAGATAGTGACGGGCGGGGGTGATATGGCGAGATGGTCAAAAGGCTTGACGACACAGATGTCTGGCTGTCTCCCTTCGTTGGCCCCTTGTATGCCGATAAATGCAAGTCCAATAAGCGTGTGTGTGAGGTGCCTTATGATTCGGTTGCCGATATTATGTTTCGGGTTTGAGCAAGTGATGGCGGCGACGATGCCAACTCTGTCAAGCAGCTATAAGCAGCACACGGCAGACATACGAATAGATATGGTCAAGAATAACTGGAAAAGAGGGGATAAATGTGGGATATCGTTGATTGGACACAGCCAAGGACCGCGTCTAGGCCAGCCGTTTCATCACGACACTCGGCAACGGTGCTACGCCGTCGTCTGTCTGCCCCCGCGCTCAAGTAAGTTTCTCCTTCAACTGCGGCAGTCATTCTCTCTCTCGCTACCCTGGACGTTGCTGGTCACTGCAGGCTGGCGCGCCTTCGCAGCTGCCCCCTCATCCGCCTCAACCCCCACACTCCTTCATCTTCAACTCAATAAATCAATAATGGATTATCATGTCTTCCTTCCTCGACAAACAGACGGCTGCCCTTTCGTAGCCGACTGCGGCGACGCTCCTGCGTGTAACTGTTCTGAAAATGAAGACTGTATTCAGATCGGCAGGTGCGTAGCCCTCTGATACGTCTCATCTCGCACTCTCACACCCCCGCAGGACCTGCACAACGTGTCCGACGGTCCAATGTATCCCTAAGTCCAGCAACAGTGGCTCCAAGGGCTCCGGCGTTAGCAAGGGCTCGTTAGCGGGGGCGATAGTTGGCGTGATGCTGTTCCTAGCCATTGCCGCCGTCTTCTTCGTTTGGTATAGGAGGCGGTGGCTCAGGCAGAGGGCAGCGGCGAAGACTGGCACAGAGGTCAAGGAGGTCCCCGCGGCTGCGGTAGACGTTCTGAATAGACCTGATCCCAACGAGAAGCCACCTTCTGTCATGCAGGAGCCCAGCACCGTCCGGGTTTATTCCTCTGCTTCCGACGGCACTATCGATTTGGACCCTGAATCGCAAGGCGGTCACAACTCGTATCGTCGCACTTCTACCCAGTCCAACCCCTTCGAGGACCGACACTCGATCCAGACTATGTCGACTGGCTCTCAGGCGACGAATGTCATTCCCATCGCTCTTGTTCCGCCAGGCTCCTCAGCTTCATCGCTGTCGGGTCCTGCGCGTCCAACTCGGTCTGCGGATCTCGACCTCAACTTGGAGCACGCGAACGTCTCCAACGACTCTGTTTCTGCCAATTATGCTGCCTCTGAGCGTTCCGGAGCGTCTAACCCGCGCCGAGTTTCTGCGATGACGTCGGCAACGAATGCTAGCTATGCTAGCGACTTCATGGAAGCGCCGACGATCATCACTCCTACAAAGGGCAACATCAGGCAGGTGCTTGGTGTTGTGAAGGCTGAAGTGATCCAGGCTCCGGGCTCCTTGCCGTCGACCCCTACGAGCTCGAACAGCTTGAAGCCGCAGTCGGTAACCAGCCGGCCTTCCGTCCGCTCCCCTCTCGCCACGACGTCTTTTGGCCCATCCGACGACGTGAAGGAGTCGGACGAGAGCTCGTGCAATGATCCTTTCAGTGATCAGCGCTCGTTCAACGTCCCTCAGCAATCGCCTTCCGCTTCTGTCACAACTTTCGGTACGCCACCATCTAGCGACCCTACCTCGTCGCACTTCGATGGGACAGAGCCTCGACTCCCGTGGGCCCAATCCGGGGGCATGAGCCGCCCCACCAGCGTAACCACTCAGGCGGGCACCATCATAGCCGAACTGGGCAGTGTTACGAGAGTGCACCTCGGACTTGGGGAGGCGAGCCCGAGCCCCGTTGTACAACCTCCGACGCCGAACAGCGCTGATTCCAAAACTATTCATAGAATGACGAGCGGGAGGCTGGTCTCTCCCCCGTCGGGTAATAAGCCAGGAGTCATGGAGGAACAACAACTACATGCCCTTGTTCAGGCCGAAGCACTGGCTAAGGCTCAGGGACTGGAGACTGGGAACAACTTCCACCGGTTCTCCGGATCGTCTGCAGTTTCCAGAGCCTCCACTCGTGCCGATTCCATTCTTGAATCCTTCCCCTTCGTTCCCCCCTCTCCTATTTCTGACCGGCCAGCTCGGACGCCCCCGCAGTCGCCTCTTGCGAAGGAGGCGTTCGCCAAGGACAAGGCTGCGAACGCGACCGATGCTGACACCTCGTCGAAACAGGGACACGGCAAGTCTCGTTCGCGAGCTACCAACCCTCCCACGAGCAGTCGGCGTACTTTAGGCCTGTCGACAGTCTCTCAAGCCTCTGCCATGTCCACTGGTCTTGGTTCATTCCCCTTCCAGATTGACTCGATGGACCCGCCAGAGCACAGCCCAGCGCCGTCGTCCCAATTTGCAGGCAGACAGCGCGCCAGCTTAGATACCCTGGCGTTGACGAGCGATCTTTCGTCGTATCCCCTCGGATTCGACCAGGACAGGAACAGCTTCGCCCCCTCCGGGACGTTGCATTGATTAACGAGAGGCATGGGGTTCACGAGGGGGACTGATTTGTTCGAGTAGTAGTACCGTGTTTTTATGCTTATCGCGATCTGGTTGGTCTTCAATGTGTACGTGGTGCCTTATACCGTTGCCTGCTTATTTTGAACAGTTTCGTAGTAGACGCGTCGCTTTCCGGTGCATCTTCCACGCTACTGCTATATATCTTGTTTTCGACGGCATCGTAGCTTTACTTGCGGGTGAAATACTTCTCGTTTCTGTGATGCGGTCGAGTGTTGTCTTTGGATGGGCGTCAACTCTTGTAGTTGTACAACGTAAATGGCGCCTGGATGGCTATTTATGCGTCTGTGTCTATAATTTATGTCTGTTATGTGTTGTCTCGTTGCTGGTCGTCGCTAGATGGCGAACCACAAGTCGTTGTACGTCTTGCTCGCAGCGGTCCGAATGTGGCTCGAGGCCAACAAGGATTGCCAAACGTGGCACAAGAAAGAAGCATTCACTTACGTAATCGAGTGCATCGATCGTTCTACTTCAAGTTGAAGTGCGTCGAGGCAGCCACACCAAACCTCCTCTCCACTAATCTCTCATTTTCTTCAGTTTGTTCGCTAGTATGGACAAAGACGTGCAGCAGCTCGTAGAGATGGTTCGTTCTAGTGTATCCGGGTTGCTGACTTGCGACTGAACGGCTGCTAGGGTGCCACAGCCTCTCAGGCTCGGGCGGCACTCAGACAATATAAGGATGTCATGCAGGCTGCAGAACAAATCTTTGATGGCAAATTCGACCATATTATGGAAGAGAATGGTAATGCTGACGCTGTCCCTACGCGAGAGATTGCAAAGCGTGTCCAGAGGCCGGCAGTATGGCGTTTCAATATTATCTACCATGTGTGAGACATGAATCTGACATGACTACAGACACCCGAGGACGAGGAAGACGGAGAGGAAGATGAAGAAGATGATAGTATGCGTCGCTATTCGCCTTCTCTACCCTAAGCTGATTGGGCTTCAGTGGACGGCTTTGCGGACTACGACTCTGATGATGATTTCCGAGCGGAGCCAGGGAAACCTCTTGCCGACGTAGATCCCTACGCAGGTGCGCTCTTATTAAGCTTATACTGCCATTTTATTAATGAGATTTCAGGTATCTTCTTCTCCAAGGATCGGCGGGAAGAGGTCATCGAAGTTGAGGAGGAACCAGACTCTGACTATATTCCCCAATGGGATGAGAAACGAAAACTCATGACACAAGGCGAATGGATGAAGGGCTGTCCAGAGGGCTCGGAGCAGAGCTTCTTGTTCAGCCTTTACTCCCAATTGAGCGAAGGCCAATGTCCTTGTCCGCATGGATGCGGGGAAGGTGTGCAGAGGAAGAAGAGTGACTTCTTCGTAGTGCCGGTAAGAAACGGAGGGAGACTCAGTCGGCGTCAAGTCAGTTACTGACCGCCTCTGCCCAAACTACAGCCCAATTTTAATAAGTACGTAGAACGGCTCCGCAAGCTCGTCCTCCGCGATTGCAATAAATGCAAGAAGCAGTTCTGTCTGGCTTGTGGCGAGCCTATCAGTGCTACCGGTGCAAGGGAAAGCTCTACGACGTCTGACGATCCCCTATTCCATTGCTCCAACCTGCAAGGCGTAGTCCTTGGTGTCGGTCTCTTCCTCGTGGAGCAAATGTATTCCGATCAAATTCAGGAAGGAAAGACGGAGCAGAATGGGTCCGCAGGAAACAGTAAGAAGCGGAAATCCGACACTCAGCCTCCGCCTCCTCTCACTAATTCCTTTGACGACGATGACGATGTTTATTACGGTACATCATCAGTCAAGGCCAAGAAACTCAAAAGCGGCACCGGTTATGCGGGTAATGTAAAGGAAGATGTGAGTACATCCCATGAGTGGGCTACTGATCTGCGTACTTATGAACTTTAGACGTCTGGACAACTGGAAGCACTGGACTTGCAACGTGCTAGAGACGAGAAGCTTGGCCACCTGATGACTGCTGTGCGTTGGTACCTGCCTTCCCTGCGCCGATCTGGTGGCGGGCGCACTAGCGATTATCTTGTGCATCCCACTGCGTTGGCGCACCTTCGCAGGCGTTTTAATCATATCTGCAGCGCTCTCTTGAAGAATGACTCCCTCTCTGACATGTCTGACCGTTCGGTCCTATACCATGAATTATTTGACTGGTTAGAGGTAAACTACCATACTGATGTCCTTAGAGGTATCGCTTACGTTTGCATCCAGACAATTGCTCATCACGAAGCTCTGGCAAGTATGATGGCTATGCCGATCATGGTTGTTGCCTCCGTCAAGGGTGTCTCTACGCGGAAGGGGAGTAATAACCATCCCATCCGAGAGCGTACCATCGTCTACGAAGGTAGCTCAGGTCCAAGAGAGCTACTAGAGTCGCTCGTTATTCAGGCTCAAGCCGCCATGAAAAGTCTCGAAAAACACCGTAAGGCGCCTGAGTCCGAGGAGGAGGAGCTGACCGAGGAAGCCAAGCGAGTCACCAACGAATCCAAAGGCAAAGGCAAGGAGCCAGACATGCCCGAAGATAGTCGTAAACTGCATGGCTTCTGTAAACGTATCCTTGCAACTGCTGACGCCATCGACCGCTTTCTGTCCGAAACGAAAGGGGCCGCGTTCGTTGAGCGTCTGCATGCGTCTTTGCCGAAGATCTCAACATCTTCGAAAGAGGCCGTCCATGTTGCTTCGGGAGCTACGGAAGAGGCAACGAGGGATATCTACGTCGACTGGGCCACGCAGACCAGATTTGAGTACTGCGATCTTTCCGTACCTCCAGCCGACTCCGAGGAAGACGCGGAAGATCAGACACCGAGTTACATGTTCTACTTTAACAATGAGGCACGCATGCTTGCAAATTCGGATATCCCAAAACGCTCCTTGGCCATCGCGAAAGAGGTGAGGGCCTCCGGTCTTGGTGCGGATTTTAACTAAGACATGTTTTTTAGCTTGCAGTGCTCACAACGAACTTGCCTGTGGCTTGGGATTCGTCTATCTTTTCAAGAGTGGACGAGACAAGGGTAGACATTATAAAAGCACTGATCACCGGACCTGCCGGCACTCCGTACGTATGTCTGTCCTTGCCTAATTCTGCTATCTAATTTTAAAACATTAGATATCACAACGGCTGGTAGGTTGATACCCGGTCAGATGCCAAAGCTATAGTGCTGAGCCCCTGTTTTACACAGCTTCTTGTTCGACATCTTCCTGGGCCCAAGCTATAATCAATCGCCGCCCAGCGTCAAGTACATGACAGTATGATCAAATATCATGTACTGCGATTTACGAGCTTACCCTCATTCGTAGACCAATGGTGGCAAATACAGATTTAACCCGAACTTATACGCGGTATGTCTAGCTTTGGTTTGATACAGGAGGCATTGATTAATGAGACGCACTCCAGGACGGGAAAGTATGCTTGTCATTGCTCGGCACCTGGAGTGGCCCTGGCTGGGTGTCTGGAAAGTCTACACTGCTTCAGGTACAGGTGCTTCCTGAAGTAGATCCGCACCAACCATGCTGAAATGTGACGCATCCAGGTTCTCATATCCATCCAGTCGATGATTCTCTGCGAAGAACCTTACTTGAATGAGCCGGGATGGGCAAGCAGTGCCGGTACGGCTGCATCTCAAGCTTGTGAGTCTTCATTACTGCCTGAGGACGTGCCCTGTGCTGATGTAGCCCAGATTCTGCGAATGTCCGACGGATGGTCGTCAAGACGGCAGTAAGTGCTGGTTCTAACCCTATCCTGAGCCAGTGCTAATCAATTCTTCGTGATCAGATGCTCGGCAATTTGAAAACCCCCCCGGAACCCTTCGCGGACATCATCAGGACGCATTTCCGGTTGAAGGCCAACCCCATCTCGCAGCAGCTGGACGAGTGGCTCGCGCAAGACGACGGGCGCGCTATCGCTGCTGACGGTGCTTCGTACAACACGACCAAGGCAACAGGGGCAGCGGCAGGCACGAGCGACAACGGCCTGCGGTCGGACGTTGAGGAGATGAAGCGGATGCTCACCCAGCTTCAGAACGAGGGTGCCTCTGGTAGTGGCAGCACCTCCTGAGACATGAGAGGACTTCTTGGAAGGTGCTTGCATGGATGTAATACGTTATAGCTCGGAAGGTAATCATTATTGCACATATAGTAGTAGTACAAGCCGCATGCAAGCTGGGAATCCTGTATTGTCCTAAGGGTAGAATCTATAGGGGAATTGCGTACAAGTTTCATTGTACAAGGGCTGGACTGGTAGCCTGTGAAACGGGTCATCAGCCTCCTGTCCTTAGAAGAGATCGGCGGACATTACCGCTTTAATGATTTCGTATATTCTACGCTGGCATGCAAAGAGTATCGCGGCCGTTAGGACACTCTGGATGAGTTTGCTGCCGACTCCTCGGTACAGGCCTTCTACGCCTTCTTCGTGGAGGATGGTGAGGATCCCATCGAGTGTTGACTTGTATCTGAGGGCTCTTGCGTGACCAGCCTGCAGTCTGCTCTTCACGACACTGGAGCGCCGGGATCAGAAGTGTGTGACAATACCGCCTCCAATGCCGCACGTACATGTAAGGATACGTTGAAGATGTTGCAATCAGCTTCGATAGTGCACCAAGGAAGAAGAAATCCCAATCCGACAAGACCGCGACGGCACTTGCAGCCCCGCTCGCGCGGAGCTTAGCGGTCCTCGTACGGATCAAAAAATTCTTGAGCTGCTCAAATACGGTGTACTGTAGGACTGGGTTGATGACCAGCACCAGGGCCGGGCCAATACCGCGCCAGAACGCTTGCACGCCGTCCTTACGGAGGATGTGCTGCACCGTCTCGATGATGCTGAGTTTCTTGGGGGCTGCAGACCCGGCGGTGGAATCTACAGTGCGGGTTGCTTGGGTGGTTTGGACGACCCAGATGGGGTTGCTGATGATGGTGGTAGCGGATCCTTGGGAAACGTGTTAGGGGAGGGTGGCATAGAGAAGGCCTGTGGTGCTCACCAGCTATGACGCCTGCGAGCATGGACTCCAAGGTGCTAAGCGCCTTACTCCCTTCTCTTGAGGACAAGATGATACCCCGAGATCGCTCATAGAAGTAGTAATATGCACTACAGGGACATCTATGAGCCGTTCACGAGGACAGTGGAGGAGCTTACCCATTAGTGACTGCTATGCCTAAAAGGCTGGAGTTGAGGCCACTGTACAGACCAAGGACTCCTTCCCGTTTGATGATGTCTAGTACTGCTTGATATGTTGTCTGTAGTTACAGATATCGTTTCGACATGACGGTCTGGTAGGGACACGCGCAGCATACAGACCTTATGTTCGTGCTTGGTCTCTACTGCAGCTCGCGTAGACAGGAAGATTAGAGGGCTATATACCCAAGATCAGTTGAGTCTATAACATACGTTCGAAAAGAGACTTGCTATGTAGCGGTCATGGCAGCTATACCGCCGGCTGCACCAGCCATGGAATGAATCAGTGAATCGGACATGATGGGTGGCTATCAGGGCCCTAGTGTGCACAATGGTCTTTCTCAGTGAGCAGGGCCTTCTATGTATCTGCGAACAACCGGTATGGGAGCAACAGTGAGGCAGGTAGTGTGCAATCACATGCCGGGGAGGAAGGCCTTCCGATTGCTTGACGCGTGACGTCGACGTCACGCCTAGAGTAATGTCTGGTAATTAGCTTTCACCTTAAGGCGCGGTAAAATGACCAGTCACAGGCGCCGCCGCACCCAGTATTTGTAGGTCGGATAAAGTACTTACTTACGTACGCAGAGACCCTCACAGCCCGCTATTGCAATGCCATCGCGATACCATCAGGTCGCAAAAAGAATTTTATCAGTCCTTCGGGCGAAGAGGAACGCAAAATTGTGCGTCCTTCGGGCCGGGATCGAACCAGCGACAGCCAGATGCGCAGTCACGTGATTTCCATTACAGTCTGACGCTCTTCCAACTGAGCTACCGAAGGCCACATATTTAATTTTTAATTCTTATACTCATTATTTTGGGCTGCCCAAGAAATATATATTAAATTGTATCTCAATTTTTAAATCACTTATGCTATTAATTTAATTTAATTTAATCCTCTATTAAAAAGTAGTAAACATAAAACATAATATAAAATAAGTGTTTTACTAATTAAAATGCATTTCAATATATATCCCCTTCAACCGGTACCAATGCCTCCACAGTTACGCCTGAATGCCGTCGCGTTCATCTCCCCGCAGAGTCATCCGATCTTGATACGTGCATTCTCGCAGTCGAAAGACGAACAGCTGAAATATCACTACTTGGCACACACGAGTCTGGACGTATTCGAGGAACGCGGTTAGCAACATCAGTGGAAGGCAGACCAACGGAATCTTTCCCTGATCTCAGCATATATCTGCAGTGAATTCTGGTGCGAAGGCGACGGAGAGCTACCTCGGTCTTCTGTTCTCTATGGAAGGCGCAGCCGTGTACGGATACATCACCCCAGTGAAAGTGAAGATCGTGCTGGCCCTTGCGCTCTCAGATGCTGTAGTTCGAGATGCAGATATTACGACTGTGAGTTTGCCTGCTATTATTCTCCGAGCTTGAAGTTGACATGAGTGGCAGATATTCCGTGCACTTCACATGGCGTACTACCAGTCAGTAGCGAACCCCTTCCTTAAGCTGCATACCGCTCTCGATACTTCCGGCGATCATACTTCCTTGATGTTGGCAGGCAGTCCCAAGTGGAAGGGTTTTCGTCGTCGAGTGGACGAAATTGGCAGAGCTGCCGGCGCTCCAATATAGTAGGTGTGTTTGGTAATAAAGTCGCTTTGCTGAGAGAATAACCGCGGATTACATCTCCTTACTGATGCTCGGGAGTGAAACTGCTGTCGCTGGAAGCTCCGCTGCACACCCTTTATTGACTCATTGGCTTCGAGACCACAGCTCTTGGGACAGATACGGGGTGGAGATGGAAATTGCCCTTTATTGACTCATCCGCCTCCAGACCACTGCTTTTGAGACAGCCACGGGGCAGACACTCAGTGCTATTCCTGTGGTAATACCGGGGGTTATTTAAGGTGTCATCTAACGAGTCTACATGTTATACACCTATCATTGCCTCTCCAAGACTATGCAATTGCTCCAGCGTCTCCTGTGCCATCACTCTCACAACAGCGTCCTCATCCGTGGACGATATATACCGCAGTGTATTCCTTGTGCGTCCAACCAGAGCGCCTGGGAAGACATTCGCATTACTGCCGTCTTCGTATATCCGCTCCGTAGAAGCTTTCAGGAGTAAAGACAGGAAGTGCAAGGCGGCTCTCCGGAAAGGCGGCAGCTTACTCTGCTTGCTGGTAGGCTTCGAATCCATCGTCTCTGTCAGTGCCTTGTCTTCGCCGTTTTCATCGACTGATCCTAGGGCCCGTGCGACGACCGGCTTACTTTCCAATTGCAGGAGATCGACTATCGCTGATGATAGGTCCTCCACATATGGTATCAGGGCCAGTGCGCTTGTCCTGATGCATGTCGCAAGCAGGGATAATGCGGATGTCCGGATTGCGGCAGGCAAGGAAGTGCTCCTGACCGTTCCAAACAGCGGCGGTACAAGTAAGTTTGCTGATCTCGGCTCGTCAACATCCGGGCATATAAGAAGTGAGAGGTGAACGTACCATGACCTGGTAGAGCATCGCCACACCTATGTATGACTTGACTTAATGCTTCACCAACCCTGGTCCGAACATCGACGTCATGTTGTGTGAGGTTGCCAGCTGCAACGCCATCCAACCCTTGCGTGTATATCTTGAGGAGCCCTCGAAGTACGTCCTTGCCAAACCCATCTACCATCGCCGACAGACCTTGGACACCATTTAAGAAGATGTACGAATCCTCATCCTTCAACGCCTGCAGGAAGATATCGAGAATGGCCGGTATCAAGGCTTTATCCACGGCATGCTCAGAGGGACGGCCATCTTTGCCGTAGCGGGGAGAGACCAACTGGCGCAATAACAGCAGGCCGTGGGCTCGCACGGGTAGTATTGGGTCCTGCAGCAATTTGAGCGCTTTCTGGTACGTCACCTGCGGGTCCTCCTCGTCGCTCAGCACTGTGCGCTTCTTCGAACGCGCATCATTAGAAGTAGAAGCTAATCGCGCTGTCATGATTAAACGGGCCTCACCCGCTAGGCGGCGGATACCCTCCGATTCATTATTCACCAATCCCTCCAGGAACGAGAAGATGTCATTGAGTATCGGCGCAGTCTTAGCCGAGAGGTCCTCATTGCCTGGCAAAGTTTCAGAGCTTAGATTATGGAGTCTTTAACAGAGACAAACCTTCAAGTAGAGACAGAAGAAGGTTCAGCGCTGTCACGGTCATTTCATCACCTGCTGACGGCCCAAGAGATTCATCGACTTCTGCAGTATCCACATCTTCGTCATCGGATACAATGCGCAAGTCTTCTAGGGTGAGACCAGAACTCCGTTGCGGTGACGACTTCTTCGTTTTTCGCGTCGGCTCAGTCGATGCAGCCTCCAGAGCGTGCTTCACAAAGGAGAGTGCCTGCTGGGGGTCGCCGAGGATACGGCTAGATGTACTGGACGTCATCTGGGATTGCATGCGATTGATGAGCTGTAGATACAGCAATGTGCTACTTAGGATGTCAGCGTATTATTATGTCCTATCATGCGCCGCACCTACCGTAATGGATCCTCGTCTGAAATCTTTGATACCCGATAAGTATCCAAAAGACGGATGAATAAATCGGAAGTAATATCAGGACGGTCGATCGATTCCATAAAATTTACAAAAACAGCGGGATCTGGACGAAGACCGAACATATTCATATCTAGGCTGGCGTCCTCGCTCTCCCTGAGTGTCTTCAAATCTTCGGGAGTCAGTAGCGCGAGTGATGACGTCTCCTTCGGCCTGGCAACGAACTTGTCAGCACAATTCAGGCAGCGGCCGATCCTACGAGTACCTCTCAGTCCTTGTAATCTCTCCTGCGATATCCACATTCCAGTAACCACCTTCATCACAAACAATGGACCACACAGTATCGCGCGCTTCCGCGACTGCAACAACACGGCCCCAGGTTCTCAAGAGATCGCGAACAGCCTCTTTCTGTCCAGGATCCGCAGTCCTTCTGCCCTCCAGGCACTCCAGGATGGCATACAGTGAGGGAACAAGAGGCGATAGAAGCTTGATCAGGACGACTGGAGAGGGATCCATATTCGACATGATCTTCACAAGAAAAGATAGAGCACGCTCGGGAGTAAGCACCTGAGATATATCAGAGAGTTCTGCGACAGCAGATTCCGAAGGAGCCTGGGTTGGCTCCATGAATGGCCTGTGAAGAGTCGATAACAGCGTAGTGGCAACTATAAATTGACCAGGTGGAGCATCTTGCTCTAATACTTGAGAAAGAAAGAAAGCTGACGCTCGGATGTACGGGGGCGGTGCAGGCGGCTCCTGTACAAATATGTCGACGATCTGGGCACCTATATTCAAGAAGTATTCCTAGTTGATCTTCGTGACAGCTCAATTACCTCATGTCGTTATTCTTACCTCTGGTTTTGTCTTTGCCGGAACAGAGCGTAGGATACGGGAGATAAGCTCCAGTTTATCGAGAGGCGTGCTCTCACCAGATAGTTCATCTTCTGTGAACAATGCCATAAAGAGAGCTCTGACCCCATCTCGTCGGAGGAGTTGTCGACTTAGCAAAGATCCACAGACTTTAGTGGCATGCCGTGGAGGGGGAGGATGGACGGCGAGCATAGATCCAAGACCTTCGATAGTACGGGACGGCGGCATCCTGGTTTGCAGTCCATAGAAACCCGTCAGAATGATCTCTGAAATGATTATTGACGCCTGTGACGTACAGGGAAAGCAAGCGCATAATGTATGGTCTCAGATGATCAACCGTAGGGGTCGACTCCGAAGAGAGCGACTTGGGTAACCAACCAAGTGTCAAGGAAACCACCAAGAGATCGGACATATGTCTCTCCACAATCGTCGCGCATACGAGTGTCGGAGATAAAGAACCATGCACACCGTTCGGGAAGAGCAGCGACAAGACCTTCGTGACTAAGGACGACAGCATTGCATAGTCTTGCGGGGTGTTCGTGAGGTCAATAATAGTCGCCCCAGTACGAGCAGGTTGAGTCTGCCATGCTAATGAAACACGGGAAAGAAGAGGAGCAATACCCCATTTGAAGATGATGGATACCAATGTGCGTATGTGAGCCAGATCCCTCGATCCAATGGCCGCAGGTGAAGATCCTGCCTGTTGTCTGTTCCCCTGTGCGGCCTGTCGTTCCTCTTCAAGAAGAATCGTCTCAATACGGGAGACCACAGTCAAAGCCTCTTCAGCTATTTTCAGCTGCACATCTTCCACGGGGGCGTAGTCCAAGGTGCTAATCGCGCCTTCATCGCCTAAGGTAGCATAATACCGAGTAAGTCGTTTGAGAAGGGTCTCTCGAAGATTCGTAGGCTTTTTATTTGGTTGAGATTGGATCAGAAGTGTGCCTGACTGCAGCGTAGACGAAAAATCATCCGACATGTGCGAATTAGAGGAAGGATAAGTCCTAGCCGCGAGCGAGTGAAGCAAGTGCTAATTGAGTTACCTAACAATTAATAGGTCAAGAAAATTATGGCCGCATGGCGAAATGGCATCGCGTCTGACTACGATAAATCGTTCATCAGGAGATTGCAGGTTCGACCCCTGCTGTGGTCATTTTTGAACTCTCCATACTGATTTTATCCTATACCTTGTTTGTGGAAGGTCTGCATGATGCTCCACCCAGCCTTGACCATTTCAGGACACGGTAAGCGCTCTCTTACTATCTGTGTCAGCCCATGGGCCCTCCGACATATAGAATTAATTTTGTACATCCTGAGCAAAAGTCGCTGCCACTACTAACGGGAAGACTAGTGTCGCATCTGCAAAAACCTGGACAATGTGAGTGCAGGAGGGGATAGAGAACAGCGCTAAGGTCATCCTCACCTTGACGGACTGTGCGCCAGCTCTGATTTTCCCCCACGAGACAGCCTCATCAGGGCGAGCGCCAGAATCAGACCCATCGAACTCTTGCCCAGTATTCTAATAGTTGTCAAGACAGTGCGAGATGGCATATGTAGAACCGTGACTTACAATATAAACAGAGTAATCAGCACCATTTCGCTGTCGCGATGAACAGCTGTAAGCGACGAAGACGTTTGTACTTAGGGCACCGACAATGCTCACGATCAACATTGCATTTGCTATCTGATGCTTGCAGATGCCACCTCCAAGAATAATCATCCCTGCTTTCCTAGACTTCCGAGACAGTTCATTGAGAGCACGGATGTCGCCGACAATATCTATGACAAGGCCAGGATTGCGGAAGGAGTGGAAGTAGATCATGTCCCCCAGAGAACCGTCCGTCAGTGCAGGGCAGAAGACCGGTATGTTATTCTGATGATGAGTAAGCACGGTACTCGGCAGTGCCAGTTAATCGGCTGAAGCCACCTTGTACGCCCAATAATATACGGATTCTTCGTTGTTTATCTCCTTGCCCAGCCGCCGGATGAAGGAGCTCGGAGTCCACACCTGGCCAGTGGCCTTCTGTTCTTCAAGCATAGTGTCGAGAATAGGTAGTAGCCAGTCCTCAAACTTGCAATAATTGTCGTTGGGCACTATCAGGTTCCCTATCCGATTCATCCCCCGCTTGCGTAGATCGGCACCGTCTAAATTGAAGTCGGCCACGTACGTTTTGCCCAGACACTTGATGAAGTCTTCTTCTATACCTCCCGCTGTGGTGACTATGGCCGCGATGTGGTTATGCTTTGCAAGATGCAGGATGACCTCCCGCAAGCCAGAAGAAATGAGATTGGAGGTATATCCCAGGAATATGTTACAGCGAGTGTGCGCCCTGACTTCAGGATCGAGATATTCGTCGGCTTCGTTTTCTGCGGGAGGCTCGTCCGATAGACGCCAATTACGCTAGAGAACAGGCCAAACCCTCAGCTCCCGTCTCACTCGTCTTCTTGAATAGCACGGACCATCTGGTTCACAATACTGATAGCTTTCGCCAGGCTGTTTGCTTGAAACCCAATACGTTCGTAAGAGGCTAGAAGCTGCTCTAAGGACAGCTGTCTATCGAAATCAGGCCCTTGCACTGACAAGGTGCCCTCAGGGACAGGATCCGAAGGCTTCAATACTGCCGCCGACGCTTCCGAGGGAATGGTGTTCGCGGAAGACATGATTTAATATGTTTTAAGCGAAGCAAGCTCAGATCACACTGAGGTATATGATCCGAGCAGAGCGAAGGTAAGCGGAGAATGCAGGGAATATATACTCAAGCATTAAAATTCATGGTCAGCAATAACCTCGGACGTTACCGAGATGCCGGTGCTGCGTTGAAGTCCACGCTCGCCGATTCTCTACACAACACGCTCAGTTGCTGGCCATCCACTTCTCGCTGGCGACCTGAACTACGCCGGGTACGCGGCATAAGGTCTCCAGCATGGCCACGGTCGACGTCGATCAGGCAGCCTCTATCGCACTGCCCGTATCTCCGCCTCTGGAAAGCCCGCCACATAATCTTGCCGATGTGCTCACTGTATCGGAGGACTTGCAACAGTCTGACTCTCTGCCTTCCCACAATATGACCCATGACTTTCAGAGTAGCGCGGACGCTGCAGGAGAGGAAGAGTCAGCGCAGATGACTGGCATTATCACCGCGGGACAGGATAATGACGGTCGGCCCTTGCAGCAGGCTACGGTTGGTGACGAGACTGCTGGAGACGAACCAGTTAGCTCCTTGCATGGAGAGGACAAAGCAGATGATGTGACTCTGGTTGAATCCCGTGAAGATGTTCCCGCGGAGCTTGCGGCGGAACGTGTCAGCACCATTGAATCCGTGAATTCCACTCTGCACGAAGAACGTACTGTTTCCACCCCCAAACATGAATCATTGCCACCTACCACGCCCGTCACTGATGCCTATACCAATGGTCATAACAAGAGCCAATCAAACGCTACTGCTGCCTCTGTCGAAAGCCCCACAACCGCTGGGACGAAAGCGCATCAGCGATCTCTGACTATCTCGAGAGGACATACGGTTTCTGCAGTGTTAATCACGTCAGCGTTGGAGACCATTGCCGCCTCGAAGGATGCCAAGCGATCCGCACCCCTCAGAGACAGTGTCAAGCGGGCCCTGGACATGGTTCACGCAGGTGAAGGAGGGGATCGCCCGCGTGAAATATTCGAACCGCTTCGCCTTGCATGCGAAACTCGGAACGAGAAGCTCATGGTCACCAGCTTGGATTGCATCTCCAAGCTTATATCCTATTCTTTCTTCGTAGAGGCGACACCGGCTTCAGCTGAAGGTCTCCCGTCGCCACCCCCTTCCCCGGGCATGGGTCCCCGCAACTCCATGTCAGGCACATCCCAAACCAATATACCTCCGATGTCTCTCGTCGATCTCGTCGTCCACACCATTACCTCTTGCCACACTGAGACTACACCGGAGACAGTCTCATTGCAAATCGTCAAGGCTCTGCTTGCCTTGGTGCTTTCTCCAACAGTTCTCGTCCACCAATCGTCACTTCTGAAGACAGTCCGGACAGTTTACAATGTCTTTCTTCTCAGTACGGATCCCGTAAATCAAATGGTTGCCCAGGGTGGGTTGACGCAAATGGTACATCACGTCTTCACGCGCTGTAAGATTGGGGGGGCACATTCTACACCTAGCGAGTCTCCTTCTCGTCGGTCATCACGAGGTTTCGAGGACGACAACTTCCCCCGTCGCCCTATGTCTGCGATTTCCATGCCTCAGACCCCTCCATTTATGAGCACAAGTCTGTCCCAAGAGATCAGAAGGGATGCCGAAGTCATTACTGGAACACAAATTGCACGATCTCAGGAGAATGGTCCAGAGGTAGAAACTTCAGTATCTCCGCCGGAGTCTGCGGCGGGTCCCAGTAACGAGCCGCTCTCACCTCCACCTGGTGATGCGAGCTCTGCCTCTAACGGAGTGAGCCACCTCGGAATGGCTTCCACCCTGAGTTTGTGAGTACATCCATGTCTTCTACTCACGTTTGAGCTCATCTGTAGCCAGAGATGCTCTTCACGTCGACCCTCCACCTCAAGACGGAGCGCGACAGCCTCGTGGGCACCAAATGACAATTGATGATTTGTTCATAAAGGATGCCTTTCTCGTCTTTCGGGCATTGTGCAAGTTGACCATGAAGCCTCTGAACACAGAGAGGTGAGCTCTTCAGTGGTTATTGTCCCGGCCCAGCTCACGATAATTAGTGAACGGGACCTCAAGTCACATGGAATGCGGTCAAAATTGCTGTCCCTACATCTGGTTTTGACTATTCTGAACTCTCACATGGCATTGTTTGTTGCACCGTCGTCGATAATCTACTCCAGCTCCTCCCACGAAGCGACATCCTTTGTGCAGGCCGTGAACCAGTACTTGTGCTTGAGTCTCAGCAGAAATGCTGTCAGCTCTGTCCCCCAGGTGTTTGAGCTGAGTGTTGAGATATTCTGGAGAGTTATTTCCGGCATGCGCACCAAACTTAAGGTGAGACATCGACACAGCACCTTGCTCGCTAGTATTCACTGTCGTATAGAAAGAGATCGAAGTGCTATTGCATGAAATCTTCATTCCAATTGTAGAGATGAAGACGTCCACCTTGAAACAGAAGGCGGCCATACTCGGAATGCTGCAGCGGCTTGCACAGGATCCCCAGGCCCTTGTGGAGATATACTTGAACTACGACTGTGATAGTCAAGCGGCTGATAATATCTACGAGCAGTGAGACTCCATGTCTTTCTTATGTTGTCACCATCCACAGCTAACGATCCACTTCCAGTCTAATGAATACAATCTCCAAGATTGGGACTTCTCCATCGGCGCTGCAGCCCAAGAGCCAAGATCCTACTAGTCCAAACCTACCACCATCGAACAAACCTCAACATGGGACATCTACACACTCCTCCCTGAGCACCACGGCTCTCTCTGTGCCTGGGTCCATGGACATTTCAGGATTAGGATTATCGGAGTTCCAGCTTAGGAAGCAGGGCTTAGAATGCCTTGTCGCGGTATTAAGATCTTTGGTTGCGTGGGGAACCACAGCTCGGGAGACAGTAGTCGACTCAGCTGCTGATGCCCGTGCTAGTTCTCGAGCGCAGGAAGAATCGCGACATGATGCTACGACGCCGACGCTTTCCGTGGATAGGTTGTCCATTGGTGCCGAGGTGGTCAGGCAGCCCACTCCGGATAATGTCGACGACCCTACAAGGTTCGAGAGCGCCCGACAAAAGAAGACGACTTTACTCGAAGGTATAAAGAAATTCAATAGCAAGCCCAAACGCGTTGGTTACAGTGCCTGATAGGATCTGCACTAGACTGACTGGTGTCCGCTTTCTTCACTACCAGGGTATAGCTTTCTTCATCGAAAATGGCTTTATCCCAAGCAGGAGTCCCCAAGATGTTGCGCGATTCCTTCTGAATACCGACGGCCTCAACAAGGCGATGATCGGGGAATACCTTGGTGAAGGGTGCGTTCCTTGTACCTTGTCCGAGCCCCGTCCACTTACCATAACATCAGTGACGAGGAGAACATAGCGACGATGCACGCGTTTGTGGACATGCTTGACTTGCGAAACTCGTCTTTCGTGGACGCTCTCCGAACGTTCCTCCAGACGTTCAGGCTGCCGGGAGAAGCGCAGAAGGTAGAACGCTTTATGGAAAAGTTTGCCGAGCGCTACTACACCATCAACAGCCAGACTCCCTTTGCGAGTGCTGGTGCTGCATTTGTCCTGGCTTTTTCTACAATCATGCTCAACACTGATGCGCACAGCCCTCAGGTCAAGAATCGCATGACGAAAGCAGATTTCTTGAAAAATAACAAGGGTATCAACGATGGCGCAGACTTGCCGGAAGAGTATCTGTCCACGCTCTACGACGAGATTGTGGCTAACGAGATCCGCATGAAAGATGAAGTTGCGACCGTTGTGGGTGCGCCGGCGACGGGCTTAGCCAGTGCATTGGCCAACGTCGGGAGGGATCTTCAACGTGAAGCGTATCTCATGCAATCCAGCGGGATGGCGAACAAGACGGAGGTATGATTCTTTTAAGATGTGTTTCGTCATGGAAAAAGGTGACGCTGTAGCAGGCTCTGTTCCGCACTATGATCAAGACGCAACGAAGAGGCTCGAGGACGAATGACCAATTCTATAGCGCTTCACACGGGGTTCACGTTCGTCCCATGTTCGAGGCTGCATGGATGCCTTTCCTTGCAGGCTTATCAGGTCCTTTGCAAGACACTGATGATTCAGAGATCGTCGAACTTTGTTTAGACGGGTTCAAGAGTGCGATCCATATAGCTTGTTTCTTCGATATGGAACTGGAGCGTAACGCTTTCGTGACCACGCTAGCGAAGTTCACGTTCCTCAATAACCTCGGTGAAATGAAATCGAAGAACATGGAGGCGATAAAGACGCTTCTTGACGTCGCCCTCAATGAGGGCAATTACCTGAAAGCATCATGGCATGAGGTCCTGACATGTGTTAGCCAATTGGAACATATGCAGCTGATCAGCAGCGGTGTTGAACTATCGGACAGTGGACGAAAGGGGTGCGTTGTTTTCATTCGACATCTCCCTCCTATGGATGGCTGAACCCACAAGCAGTAGGCCCCGAGTGTTGCCTGCGGAGGAATTAGCCAACGAAAGCCGGTCTACACACATAACTGTAGCAGCGGACATGATTTTTTCCCTAAGCCATTACCTCTCTGGGGTGCGTGTCATTTCTTTTAGACTCGCGCTCGTTACTGATGTCCCTGCAGACCGCCATAGTAGACTTCGTTCACGCTCTTTGTGACGTGTCCTGGGACGAAATACAGTCATCTGGCATGTCGCCACGTCCTCGTCTCTTCAGTCTCCAGAAGCTGGTCGAGATCTCGTACTACAATATGAATCGGATCCGGTTAGAATGGCTGAGTCTCTGGGAGATTCTGGGACAGCATTTCAATCAAGTGAGTGCAGGGCGGGACTTGCGTGCTAACGGTACTTATCATTTGTTAGGTATGTTGTCATAGCAATCCGAATGTCGGTTTCTTTGCTTTAGATTCTCTTCGTCAACTTGCCATGCGCTTCTTGGAGAAGGAAGAGTTGCCCCATTTCACGTTCCAGAAAGACTTCCTGAAACCGTTCGAGTACACAATGATCCATAACGCTAATCCGGACGTGCGAGATATGGTGAGTACCTGCCCCGTTCCCTCTGCTCAAGTCTCACCAGAACGATATCGTAGGTCCTGCAATGTCTTCAGCAGATGATCCAGGCAAGGGCGCAGAACTTGCGCTCTGGGTGGAGGACTCTTTTCGGGGTCCTATCAGCAGCTTCGAAGGTCTTGACAGGTTGGCATTCCACATTTCATCGCATGATAAGCGCTGATTGCTAAAGAAGAGAGGATCGTGAACTCCGCTTTCGAGATCGTTACACGGGTGAATCGAGACCATTTCTCCGCCGTCGCGCGCCATGGATCCTTCGCAGACTTAACAGTCTGCGTCACCGACTTCTGCAAAGTCAGCAAATACCAGAAGATAAGTCTCCTGGCTATTGGCATGCTTCGAGGAATGATTCCGGTTATGCTGGAATGCCCGGAGTGCTCGTCCGACCCCAAAAATCCTGTGGATGACCCTATGATCAAGTTCTGGTTCCCGGTACTCTTCGGCTTCTATGACATTATCATGAACGCTGAAGATCTTGAAGTACGGCGGCTGTACGTTATCTATCTCAATGCTGCGTGATCTCCTAACGCTCATTATAACCACGCACAGAGCCCTTGATTCGCTCTTCACAACATTGAAGACGTATGGCTCGGACTACCCAGCGGAATTCTGGGATACCGTCTGTCAGGAACTGCTCTTCCCTATCTTCGCAGTGTTGAAATCCACGCAAGATTTGTCTCGATGGAATTCGCAAGAGGACATGAGCGTATGGCTCCAGACGACCATGATCCAAGCTCTCCGGGACCTCATAGACTTGTATACGTACCACTTCGATATTCTGGAGCGTACCCTTGATGGGCTGCTGGACTTGTTGTGTGTCTGCATATGCCAAGGTCAGTCGGGCATATTTTGGGTTCAACTTGCTGACATCCCGCATAGAGAATGATACCCTAGGACGAATCGGCACCTCTTGTCTGCAACAATTGATCGAGAATAATGTCAAGAAGATGAGTCCTGCGCGGTGGGAGCGAATTGCAACCACGTTCGTCAAGTTGTTCCGGATGACGACGCCTCATCAACTCTTCGATGAGAGTCTCCGCGTGGATATCGACGGCAGTCCATCCGATTTCGTAGAGACCAATGGTGCGTGCATTTCTCTGCTCGGAGACGCGCTGGGCCTTCATGATCATTCATGACAGGCGGCCAGACCATGTTACCGGCCCCACTGTCCCCGAGCAACGACCAGACAAAGCCCGGTGCTCAACTCTCACTTGGTGATCGGCGACGGATCTTCAAACAGATTATTGTCAAATGTGTTCTGCAGCTTCTCCTCATCGAGACTGTGAACGATCTTCTGCGAAATGATCTGGTGTATACCACGATACCCCCAGAGCATCTGTTAAAGTTGATGGGCGTTCTCGATCACAGTTACCAGTTCGCCCGCTCGTTCAATGAAGACAAAGACATTCGGATGGCGCTGTGGAAAGTCGGTGAGTTCCATTCCCATCGTGCTTCTAAACAAGTAGTCATCGACTTACGACCAGGTTTTATGAAACATCTGCCTAACTTATTGAAACAAGAGTCGAGCAGCGCGTCTACGCTGGTGCATATTCTGCTGCAGATGTACTTCGATCCCAGGCCAGAGCATCAAGCTGCACGACCTCAGATTGCTGAGCGCTTATTACCGTGAGTCGGGCCACGCACGCTCTCTCTGACCACCCACTGATCACGCTGCCAGTCTTGAGCTTGGAGTATTGCAAGACTACAACCGCCTGCAATTGGAGACACAAGCCAAGAATATCGCGGCATGGACACCGGTGGTCGCCGAGATCTTGCAAGGCTTCTGCCGGTTCGATAACAAAGCCGTGAGTCTGCTTCGTCGTTGGACTGGCTCATACGCTTATGATGGGCATTAGTTCATGAGATGGCTGCCAGCTTCCTACCCTTTAGCAGCAGGTCTTCTTAGCCGAGGAGTCCCGGATGAAATCCGGGAGGGTCTCAGAGACTACTTCATGCGTGTGGGTTACGCGCAAGGCATAATCGAACGGACATGAGCACCTCTTTTTTCTCTATCTGCATCGGACTCTGTTGTCGTCATGTAACATAATCGTACTTCCAGGGATAATAATGCTTCTCGATAGATACAAAAGGGCAAGATAGCAAAAAGGAATGGCGGATTAAAGGATCATAATGTCAGTGTCCGATTAACGTTGATATCCGGGGTAAGCCTGGAACCCGTTGACTCCCTGATAACCACCCCATCCAGTCGCTTGCATGGCTAATGGAGGTGCAGGACGCAGAGCGTCATATTTATCTAGGACCGTCAATTAGGCAACTCATGCGAGAGAGAAGGGTGATTCATACCTGCTGGTTGCGGTATTCCCGTATCATTATCCGACGCAAAGGTTCCTGATTTCATCTGCGCGAAAATATTGGCAGGAGAAGTATCTTTCGGGGCCGCTGACGGCGGTCCAGTCGGTACTGGGGAGGCACCACCGAACTGACCAAACATGTTAAGACCGTTGGGGACTGGTGGAGATCAGTCAAAATCCTAATACGCCATGCACAGGACTCACCAGATTGAGGCACTCCGAAACTGGCGTTGTTTCCGAACGGTGATTGTTGTTGACCAAAGGATCCAGGGAATCCAGTTGGCTGCGACATCATGGGGCCCTGTCCAGGGAACCCGGTGGGCTGCGACATCATAGGGCCTTGGAATCCTGTCGGTTGCGACATCATAGGGGAGGCAGCGAAACCAGTCGGTTGCGTGTTGAGGAATGATGGTTGTTGAGGTTGTGGCTGGAATGGGCTTGAGGTGCTTGCAGGACGAGTTGGCACAAAACCCGTTAAACCCGTCTGCGTAGGAACGAGGGGCTGAAGCAATGACTGATTGGCAGGGACAGGCGCAAACGGCCCTCGGGGACCGTTCTGCTGTTGCGGTGGAGGCATCATGCCTGTTTGCTGAGCTTGCAAATGCTGGCCCATAGGAGCAGGTGACGACCGCATACCAAGTCCAGACTGGTAGCTTATAGAAGGAGTGAGTGAAGGACCTGGGGAACCAAGCATCGAACCGTTAGGCGTAGATGAGAAGGATGACTGAGGGGGGCTCTTCGCGCGAAGCTCGCTCAGGCGCGCCAGCTGGTCGAAAATATCCGACTCTGTCGTCTTTGCAAGGCTGCCTCCGCTGCCTCCCGTGCTCTGCGGCTGCGTCATGCTCGTCACAGGCGCTGAAGGAGCACGCGCCGGCACAGGATCAACAGCCGGCGCTGCTGGAGCCGCAGGAGCAGGAGGTGCTGGCGGTGGTGCTGGGACAGCTGCAGCAGGCGTCGGCGCGACAGGTTTCGTCGAGCTCGGCCTATTCGTCCATGCATCATCATCAAAGCCCGAAGCAACGGGCGCCGCCGAATTCGACCGCGCAGGCGGCGATACCGCCGACGCAGACCCAGGCGTGCCCGTCCTCTGAATCTGATCCGACGCCGTCGATATGGCGTTCAAATCCACCGACGACGGCGGGAGGCTCTTGCTCGGCTGCGGCCTTCCTCTCCTCACATTACTCTTCAAGGCCCCGTTCGGTCCCGCTGCGAACAGATTCGGCGCAGGGCTACTCTTCCTCCCATTCCCGCTCTCCTCCGCTGCCTGCAGCTGCCTAGCCAGCTCCTCGTCCTTCCTGAGCTGCTCCGCATCAGCACTCCCCTGCGCCTTGGGCTGCTTCGCGGCAATCGCCTTCTTCACCCTAATGATATCGCCCTCTCTCAACCCGAGGCTCCGCATCGTGCTCTCCGTAATATCCGGCAAAATCGCCTCGTCAATCTTATCCCTCTCAAATGACTGAGCGTACCGCGTGCAGTCATCAATATCGCACCCCGCGTTCAAGAAGAACTCGAACCAGTCCACGGTCGGGCCCTTCTTCTTCGCGGGAGGCGGCGCGGCAGGTTGGGGTTGCAAGGATCGCCGCCGCTCCGCCAAGGGCTGATCATCGTCATCTGCTGGCGTGGACGAACGCCCGGACTTCTTCCCCAGCATCTTCTTGACATAGTCCATATCCGTTTGCGACATCTTCTCACTCGGCACCTCGATGATAATACCATTCGCCTTGTGCAGCCTGAGCTTGCCGTTCTGGTAGCCCAGCAGTGCAGCTTCGACAGTGAATTGTCCGGAACGGTCGCGCCAGGTGCGGCACTGTTCTGGCGGAGGACCACCTATGTGGATACAGTCTGAATCAGCCGCTCAGTAGCAAAAGATAGAATAGGTCCCTTACGTCTCTCAGTTGAACTCCTACTCGTAGAACCGTTTCTTTCTCTTCCTTCAGAACGTTCCGTCGACTTTCTTGGGTCCCTCGCAGGCGACGACGTCCTACATTCGGCACATTAGAACGTCGCTCTGCAAAGAAATCCGGAAAGGGATACATACGACGATCTCCTCTCCTCATCCTTAGCAGCCCTCTCAGCCTTCTTCCGCTGCTCCTCCGCCTCCTTTACCCTCCTCTCCTTCTCTTTCCTCTGACGTTCAGCATCAGCGGCAGCAGCGGCCTGTGCACGCTGCTTCGCCTGGTCCTTGGCTGCTTTCTCTGCCTTCTCGCGTTGGATGCGTTCCTGTTTCAAACGTTCGGCTTCAGCGGCGGCAGCTTCCTCGTCCGCAGTATCATCCGGCTCTTCTGCAGCAGCTGGTGCAGCAGCAGACGCACCACCCGACTGGAGCTATTCGCACCAGCGTCAGCCGATCATCGAGATAACAGAACACGGTGAAGGGACAGACGCACCTCCAAGTACTGCGCAGGAACCACACCCTCCTCCCCTCGCGCATTCCTACACTTCCACCACTCATCCCCGTCCTTCTCGAGCACCACGAGGGTCTCACCCTCAGCTACGCTCAGCTCATCCTCCCCATCTGCCGTAAAGTCATACAACGCCGTCGCCTCCTCCCCTTCTCCTCCTTCAGCCCCATGTACCGGCTCCTCTTCCACCTGCTGCACTTCCGGCTCGGGTTCGGGTTCCGGCTCAGGTTCCTCGTACGCCTCTCCATCCTCACTGAAACTCGGCTCCCGCGGGGGTATCACCTCCGGCGCCTCCTCCGCAAAGTGCACCTTCGGCGTCACCGCTCGCTCGGGAGGGGTTGATGCAGGAGAGAGAGCGGGAGCGGAGAGCGCCTTGGACGACTCAAGCTTTGCAACGATGGCCTCGGCGATATCCTTGGAGTGCGCGTGGAAGTGCAGGGAGGTGGGCAGGTCGGAGATCTCGATGAGGACGTGTTTGGACTTGTCAATCTTTGAGGAGGAGATGGCTGCGGTTGGCCATTTCTGGACGGGGGTCTGGTGGAGTTTAGATAGGGCAGAGCAGCAGAGGATTAGCGCTCCAACACGATAGAAGGGAAAGGGAGAGATGTACACTGACCTTGTCGGATTCGCTTGCGAAGAACACAGCACCGTTGCCGACACCCAGGGTCCCCTTCTTCTTCTTGCCCTTCTTATCAACCTCAGACACGGACCACGTTTGGATATCGTCTGAGCTGGCTTTCGAGGCTGCGACTCGATCAGCTGGGTCGACGTAAGTACTGGCTGGACGTGGAGGCTGAATGGGATGTTGTTACGAGCGGACTCCATTCATAGATCATAACAGACATACCGATGGTGGTACGACAATGTTGGCTATTGAAGGGGCGGCAGGAGGGGAAGGGGCGCCACCGGTAGTCTACGAGGGGGGTTAAGGTTATGTCTGTAGTACTGTTGCTGGTACTCACCTCCTCGACATATGTTGCGGGCACATATCCGACACCACCCTCGCTCTTGCTCTGCACGAGCCACCAGTCCTCCTCCTTGGCAAACAAGATGAGCACCTCATCCTCCTTCATGTTGAGCTCGCCCGGAGCTTGTGGTTCATAGTCGTAAAGAGCTTTGACGGTCCCGACTTGCTCGGCCTAGACAGGACAGGGTCAATAGCTATATCGGAGCGCTTCGTGGGACGTATCTAACCTCCTCGACGTAGGCAGACGGGACGAGACCAGTCGGCCCCTCCTCGTCGGGATTATCAGACTTGCACTTGACCCTCCACCAGCTAGCCGTCGAAGGTCAATATCGTGACAGCATGACAGCACCAAGATACTTGCTCATCATCCGTCTTCTCGAGGAGAAAGAGGAGCTGATCCTCCTTGACCTCTATTTCATCTTCAGCCTGGGGCTCGTAGTCGTAAGACGCCTTGAGGACGGCGAGATACTTGTCTTGTTCTGCGGACATTGAGGGAGGAGAGCCGTCTGTCACAGGTATGATGGCATGGGCAACGCTCAGGGCAGCGGACGGCAATGCTGGACAGTGTTCGGGGGATGCTTCTGCGTGGGAGAACCATTACATAGATTGTCCCGAAAAGGCAGACTTCAAATTCCAGCAGCGGGACCGATTGCAGCCAGTGATTAGACTCGATTGGCCTCTGTATTTCTAGTCCTAGTCAACACTTGTATCCTCTTCGCCATGAGCAGACTCAACGCCGGCGCCTTCGAGTTCGTCCCCGGCAGGGCTTTCCGCGCCCCCGGCCAGCAGCCTCCACCCGCACCCCTTGAGCGACCGACGCCCACTGAGGCTCCTGCTCCTGCACCCACCATCTCCCTCAACATCGGCGGCTCGAGGCCCGCGCCGCCAGTCGAGCGACCGCCTCCGGAGCACGCGCCCGCGCCCGCACCCACCATCTCGCTTAACATCGGCGGCTCAAAGCCATCATCTGGCACGGCTACACCCACCAGCGCCCCTCCACCCGCAGCTGCCCATCCCCCTGCTCCCAAGCCTGCCGCGTCTGCCGTCCCTGCTGCTTCATCTGATGCCCAATCCTCCTCATCGTCCGCGGCTGCCTCTTCCTCGAGAACGTTCACCACCGAGAAGGCCAAAACAGATACCACTGCCATCGCGCAAGAGGTGCACACTGCTGCTGACTCTGAAACTGTGAAAGATCTCTTCGGAGATGGTAAGCGAACATCTTTTATTCATCACTACATCTCCATTGAACGCCTGCAGTCAAGGAGCATCTCAACATCGTCTTCATTGGTCATGTCGATGCAGGCAAGAGTACTCTTGGAGGAAACATTCTCTACCTGTCCGGCATGGTCGACAAGCGTACCATGGAAAAATACGAGCGCGAGGCAAAAGAAGCTGGTCGAGAGTCCTGGTACCTCTCCTGGGCACTTGATTCCACACCTCAGGAGCGTGCAAAGGGCAAGACACAAGAGGTCGGCCGCGCTTACTTTGAGACCTCCTCCAGACGATACACCATCCTCGACGCCCCCGGCCACAAAACCTTTGTCCCATCTATGATCTCCGGTGCTGCCCAGGCAGACGTCGCGATCCTTGTCATCTCCGCCCGCAAGGGCGAGTTCGAGACCGGCTTCGAGAAGGGCGGGCAGACCCGTGAACACATCATGTTAGTCAAGACGGCTGGTGTTTCCAAGGTCATCGTCGTGGTGAACAAGATGGACGACCCGACCGTCGAGTGGTCTCAAGCGCGCTACAAGGAGATCCAGGACAAGCTCACGCCCTTCGTCAAGGCTGCTGGCTTCAACCCCAAAACCGACGTCACTTTCCTCCCCATCTCCGCTTACACTGGCGCCAACGTGAAAGAGCGTCCCTCCTCACCTGCCTCCAGCTGGTGGAGGTAAGTGTCATATGACCAACGTACAGCTCGTCGGGAAATTGACTGCTCACTTGCAGCGGCCCATCCTTCCTCGAATTCCTCGACAAAATGCCTATGGTCGACCGTAAAGTCAACGCACCGCTCATGATGCCCATATCCGAAAAGTACAAAGACATGGGCACGATCGTCGTCGGCAAGATCGAGTCTGGCCACCTGCGCAAGGGCGACACGCTCTCGCTCATGCCGAACAAGACCGTCGTCGAGGTCTCGGCCATCTACAACGAGATGGAGGAGGAGGTCGACAGGGCGCTGTGCGGAGACAACGTGCGCATCCGCTTGCGCGGCGTGGAAGACGAGGACATCAGCCCTGGATTCGTGCTCACCAGCCCCTCGAAGCCGGTACATGCCGTCAGGCAGTTTGAGGCGCAGCTCGCAATCTTGGATCACAAGAATATCATCTGTGCGGGCTACACGGCAGTCATGCATTGCCATACGCTTGCGGAGGAGGTGACTTTGGCTGTAAGTGTTCGCTATCACGCCGAGTCTGTGTGTGTCTCATGGATGACTCTAGGCTTTACTACACTACTTTGACAAAGCAACCGGGCGCAAGTCGAAAAAGCCCCCTCAATTCGCCAAGCGCGGACAAAAGATTGTCGCGCTCGTTGAAACCGCACAGCCTGTTTGCATAGAACGCTTTGTCGACTATCCGCAGCTGGGTCGCTTCACTCTTCGAGATGAGGGTGCGTGTCTATCTTTCCGTTCCTGGACTATCTTTGATCATGATATGTCAACATCACAGGTAAGACTGTTGCGATCGGCAAAGTCACCAAATTGATTGAAGGGTACATCGAGGAAGCCGCTGACGGTATTGGGAACCTGTCAGTGAGTGCTGCAGCAGCGTAAGGCGTTATGTAGCAACTAGGACACGGAGCAGTAGAAGTAGACGCAATGTATACACTCGTATGGAATATGGACATACACATGCAAAAATTGCTTGTCCGATGTCAAAGTGGAGGCGGATTTGTAGCCACGGGCCTGATATTCCAGGAAGAGGTTGAAAAAGGGGCTCGATAATGGTAGATCTGCATGGAAAAGAAAAAAGAAAAAGAAAAAGAAAAAGAAAAAGAAAAAGAAAAAGAAAAAGAAAAAGAAAAAGAAAAGAGAAAAATCGGGGGAGGTATGTCATGCATCATGCATCATGGCGCGTCTATGTAGGACCTATACAGCCTGTGTTTGCTAAGAATTCAGTATATTTTCTTCCCGGCCTACGGCCGGGGGTCATCTGCAACAATATTGAGATCCCGCTCAGTATCTGGTAAATTGAAACTCCGCTCATTATCTGGGACCTCTGCTCGAGCACTTTCTTTGGCTAAAAAAAATACTGAGACTTTTGTCAGACCTTCCTAAGTGTTACTAGGCTGTCTGAGCGCGTCTATAGTATTTTATAATATGCTTCAGCTTTATAGCATTTTGCATGCTCTCACTACTCCTACCGGGATTTGCCGAGCATCTGCCCGTATTCAGACTCCGATATCATCGAAAGCGATCTTGTTCTCCTGCAGCGGCAGGCATAAACCGCATCTGCCAGCTAAATGAGGCATAAAAGTTGGTAAGTATAGCTCTCTGTCAAAATGTTCATCAGAGTGGCTTAGGAGTGCTGAAATAGATCAGGAATCGATGCAGTGGCTCCTGACCCTTTTTAGTACTTTATTGATGTTGTAGTAGCGTAGGAGAAGGCAGTAAATCTACTACCTACCTTTATACTAATATTAATCTCACATTTACAGTTCTCCAGTCCATTCAGAATCCTGATAGCCGACATACCAGAGTCAGAGATGTTCAGCCACTCAAGCTCAAGCCTGTGTGAATACTTACGTAACTCCGCTCATTATCATTATCATGCAGAGCCACGAGTAACCTCCCGAAAAAGGAGGGCGTTGGGTGAAAATGACCACAGCAGGGGTCGAACCTGCAATCTCCTGATAAACGATGAATCGTAGTCAGACGCGATGCCATTTCGCCATGCGGCCACGAAGGTACGGAGGAATATAATTATTTTCATATACCAGAGCCTACATTTGACCTTACAAACCCGAATCTGATCATGAGACACACGTCCCACAAATCAAGAACCCAGCCATCTATCCAAGCCTTTATCTCTCTACTGTACAAACCCTCTACGCCTCCTTAAAAAACTCTTTCACAACCTTCCCAAAAATATCCACCGCCTTCTTCATCTCGTCATTCTGGATCCCAATCAGCCACCTCGCCGCGCCCACTGCAATAAGACAACACTCACATCAGAGAAACTGAACGCAATCCGGTAATGCCCGTCGTTCGGCCCGTCGGGCGAGTTCTCGTCGTCGGCGGCAAAGAACCAGCCGGGCCCGATGACGAGGCCCGCTTCGGCGATGGCCACCCACAGTTTCATCTCGAGGCTGTCGTCACCCGCCGCGTAGGCGGGGTGGTTTTCGAAATGGACCTTGAGCTGCAAAAGAGGTCGTTAAGACGTGCCGCATGAAGTACTGGACTCGGAGGCGTACCCAGATGAACATCCCCGAAGTGGGCGGTACAAAGCTGAACAACGGCTTCCGCCCCGTCGCCGCGAACTTCTCCGTCCCTTGCCACTTCTCCTTTGCCACATAGACGTTGGCGCCCCGCCAGGGACCCACGGCGTGTGCGGACGACGACGGGGAGAGATCCAGATCGAACTCGTCGGCGAGAGCGTCGATGATAAAGTCGCGCCGGGCGGTGTACTGCGCCCCCAGGCCACGGAGCCACCGGATGTAGCCTTCGAAGCCCCAGTTGAGGAGGAGGGAGGTGATGAGAGACTAAAGAATGGTCAGTGAGGGGTGCGAGGGAGAGTGGAGAGACGTACTTGGCCGAAACCACATGGTGCCTGGGTGGAGACTTCACCAGCGCGCTCAAAACGCTCGGCAAAGACGGGGTTGCAGGTGAACCAGCCGAGACGGCTGCCCGGCGCGATCGTCTGTATATTCGGTGAGCGGAAGAATCTCGACGACATGCAAAACGAATACCTTTGAGAACGTATCGAGACGGACAACGCGGCCCTGGTAGTCATATCTGCACACGACTGTATCAACAGGACCGAACAAATGCAGATTTGAGATCCGCTGTACCTCAGGAAGCTCGGCACCAGGCTCGCAATGTACTGCGAGACGTCGTCCGGGGTGGACGTGGTGCTGCGGACGGACTTTGGTACGTACTCCCCCTCTTGCAGGAAAAAGTACGGGTCGTCTTCGACAATGATGACATCTAATCGGTCGTGTTAATGATCAGATAAAGTGGATAATGCATATCGGCAGGGCGCGTACCATACTCGACACAGATATCATAGATCTCCTTCTTCCTCTCCTCGCCCATAGTCTGAGCACGAGTCAGTCTCAGTTCGGAGGGACCAATGCGAGAGGCTTACAGCACCGCTAGGGTTCTGACCGACCGGCACAGTGTACATGACATGAGGCCTAGTATCGCGTTGAGACTATATCAAAGACAATGAAAGGACCGAAATACCTCTTCTTGCCCTGCACAGACTCATCCCACTCTGCCAGAATCTTGCGCAGAGAAGTGGCACTCATCCCCTCTTTGTCCATGCCCACAGGAACCGCCGTCATATTAAGAGGGCTGACCGATGCAAGAGCAGAGGGATACGTCCATTCTTCCGTGAGGAAGCACTCGCCAGGGTTGCACAGCGTCAAGGCCGCTCGATTCCAGCCGTCGGTGTTGCCGGTCTGCACGAGCGTGGCAAAGTCGCTGTAGGCCGGCTGGTAGACTTTGGCCGTAAACTCCTGCAAGAACTTCTGCAGGGGAACGAGACCGGTGGCGGTACCGTATTGCAGAGCGGTGGCGAGGTTCACGTTGTTGCGAGGGTCTTTGGCGTACTTTGGGATAGTGACCGAGGAAGTCTTCTCTTTGGGCTGTCCGGCGCCGAAGATCTTCCAGAACCAGGAGGAAGAGGACGATTGTGAAGAGGAAGTGGATACTGGGAAAGAGTCCGGGACGAGAGCATCCGCGGAGAGGCTAGAGAATGGAAAGTAGCTGGGGTTCGGCATTCCTGCAATATAATTGAGTAAGTCGCGTGATAGGATGGAAAGACGACGAACCCCCGGCAAGAGCAATAACGCCCGGCCTTTCCATATACTTTGCCAGGCCCTTGAGAGGAGAAGTCCGGCGTGCCTTTGACACCTCGGACAAGTGGTGCGACAGGTCGACAGCGATGGGGAGCTTCTCGTTGCTCATGTTGGCGGCGGCGGGCTAGGGCGGGCGTTGGGAGTAACTAGTAAGAAGGAAAGCGGGGATGTGGAGGAGACTAGTGTGCCGTGAGGTTAGTCATCATCCACTGGCGAGCCGTCGGGCTGTGATAAGATAAGCCCGAAATACCGCGGAATCCAATGCTGCAGGGCCATCAGTGTAGTGCGTCTGCGCAGTGTCCTACAGCGTCGAAGGCATTGAGGCCATAGAGGATGAATACACTGTCAGCTGCAGAAGCATGGCGCTAATCGACGGAATACCAGACGAACAACTCTCACGGCAAGATGCCATCAGATCTTTATTCACATTTACATAGTAATTGGGATTGAATTATGGATATACGACTGCCCGGTAGATTGGCAAGGGAGGATTGCACACATGCCAGCGCAGAAAGGCGGGCTACATGCGGAAGTGGATAAGCATGAAGCAGCCATGTCCTTCCGAGTTGCAGATGCTTATAGAGAGATTGACTGACGTACTGGTACACACTGAGAATGCAACGGTAGTCCTGCTCATGCCGTACCGCCGGATACACGCATGACGCGAGCCAGGGTCGTACACTCGCCTGTACATTCGGTAGACACCCAGCCAATAGACTGACGCCACTCTCATGAGTCTCATCCCAGAACACCTCGTAGTATAAGTAAAATTCCTCAGGCTCAGGTTCCGCAGTTGCGGTCGTATGTCGACTCGTAAGACAACCTCCTCGTCAAGCCAGGTCGCAAAGCCGTCCTGCCCCAAGCTGACAGTAGTAGCAAGAGTTATGGTCGTCGTCTCAGATCGTGAGACAAGGTTCCCACAATCGTATTCTTCCCAAGCCTGGATGTGGCATCAACAGTTCCCTAATCCGTCGCTTACCAGAACTTCGAACTTCAAAGCTTCAACACCGTCTTGTCTAAGCAAGATAGCTTGATTCCGCCAGTAAGCGAGCATAAAACAGGTATGCCACCCTTGACTTCTTTTGGACGCGTCTCATGCCTGGCAAACTCCAGAGTACAATGCCCCCATCAGCGCCCCCGAGCTCTTCCAAACTCCGTCTCGACTCCCCCTCCGCACACCAGCTTCCCCGCCCTCCTCACCCTCGAAAGCCATCACACTCCGTGCCAACCTTCACAATGCCTGCAGTCCACATGCCACAGGTCCCCGAGTTCGTCTGTGGCTCGTCCAAAGACGCAAATGTCACCGCGCCTCCTCTCAACCCGCAGAAGTCCAAGAGCATCAAGGTTCGTGAGCGGCCAGGCTGATGCCGTGTCTCGAGACATTTAAACTTCGCATTTTAGGGCAAGGAACGTCAGAAATCAGGGGGACGCACACTAAGCGGCCCTGGTCCATCCAAGAACGACGTCCAACCTGACCGTGTAAGTCATCCCAGTATTGCTCTCATCTACTTCGATATGTACCATACTGTCGATAGGGACCGTCTTCCTCTCATCCAAAGCGTTCCCGCGGTCCGATCGCCCTCAGCAATCCTTCATCGTTATCCAGCCACCAAGTAGTACGTGAGATCGCTGTATACTCTCTTCTCCGCACGCCTGACAAACTCCAGTCCACCTCCCAGGGAACCAATGCCACCTCCCCTCACCGCCGCAGCGCGCTATCCATGCCTAACAAGCGTGACTACACCCCTCCAACCGGCCCTTCCGCAGTGGGCAACAGCAGCCGCCCTCTCGCATTCAGTTTCTCATCAGTACAGACACAATCAGCGCACGCAAAAGATGCGCGTCTACAGAAATCCTTTTCCCCCGCGGTACAACGCCACGTCTCCAGATCGCCTCCCCGCTCGCGCGCTCCCAGCCCCGACGAGGCTGTGGGATACGACCCCGAACCCGCCCGCTTTTCCCGCTCACCACCGCTCTCCCGGGGCGCCCAGGCACGACCCGCGAAAGCGGGCCCTTCAAGTCGCCGCGCCATCCGCGAGCGGCGGCCCTTCACTCCGTCCCCTGGCCCCGGCCCTTCTCGCCGCCCGCCCCCCATCAACCTGGAGGATCTCAAGCTGATGCGCACTTTAGGTATGCATTGTCATCCACCCGGCATCATTGTTACGAGGATCGTTTACTCTATGCCTGATGTCCACTTCTATAGGTCAAGGCGGAGTAGGCGCCGTCGTCCTGACCCAGCTGGACAGAGAGTCCGACCATCCCTTAGAAATCCCCACCGCCGCTTTCGCAACCAAGTACGTCAACAAAGACCTCATGGAACGGGAAAACTGGGTAAGACTCATCGCTGACCAGCAAGCCCTGCTCTACTGACGCCCGCACAAGCAGGACGTCAACGCGGAAGAGCAGAAAAACGCCGAGCGCGCCGCCCTCGTCGACCTTCCCTGGAATCCCCACGTGGGCGGGATCATCGCCGCGCACGCCGACGACGTCAACTACTACCTGCACCTGGAACTCCTGCCAGGCGGGTCGCTGCACAACCTCATCCGCGCCGCCGGCCCAATGACCACCAACGCGACTCGATTCTATTTCGCGAACATCGTTCTCGCGCTGGACTACCTGCATAGCAAGGGATGGATCCATCGGGACGTCAAGCCCGATAATATCCTGATGGGCATGGACGGGTATCTGTGCGTTATTGATTTTACGTTCGCGAAGAAGGAGGAGGAGCGCGATGCGGACGATTGGGTGGGTGTGGGTACCCCGCTATATACAGCCCCCGAGGTCGCTGGCCAGGATATAGACGCGGAGTTTGGTCGCTCTATCGACTGGTGGGCTGCTGGTTGCGTGCTCTACGAGATCCTTACCAGTTATCATGTAAGTGAATTACTTGGCGGACCAGTGCGCTTTGTGGATTTAACGTGAAACAGGTCTTTGTGGCTGATACCCGCGAGAAGGTGCACGCGCGCATTCTCAAAGGCAAATACCGCTACCCCGAGGGGCTGGATGTCCACCCCGACGCGAAAGACCTCATCGCACGCCTGTTAGAACAAGATCCATCCAAGAGACTGGGACGGAACGGCACGCGGGAGGTGATGGCGCACCCCTTCTTGAAACGCGTCGATTGGTCGAGAATGAAGCGGCGGGCGTATCCCGTGCGTGCTGGTCCCCGTCCTGTGCCTCGGTCTCGGGCATAACTAACGTACTCTTCATTAACAGGCCCCGTACGTCCCGCCTAAACTCCCGGTTGTAGACGTGAACCAGGACCCCGCTAAGTTGCCCAAACCGGAGAAGGTACCGGGTCTGCGTATCAGGTCTCCGCCTCGTCAGCGGGACGATGGTGATCCTACAGAAGAGGGCGAGGCGTGTCCCAGGCCCAGCAAGCGACGCAGGCTGAAACGATAACTGGACAACACCCCGGATTCCCATTTTGGCTGGCTGATGCGCCGCCGCTGCGAGAAGTCTTCTTTTACCCCGCCGAGTATATTATTCGTTATCTGCGCCGTCGTCCTTCTGCTGCTGCAGGAAATCCTTGTACTCTTCGTCTTCCCTGCTACGAGACATCTTGCCATTAAATCTAGCGCCCCCCGTTGTGATGATGACATCGCGCTCTGATGCCTTCTCCCGCGAAGTCGGACCGCTGTAGAGAAAAGACCGATCAGTCACCTGACAGGCTCGCAGGATCTCGCTGTGCCTTCGAATGTTGGCATTTGGACAGGGTGGTGGATATCCATCAGAGCGAGAATAGATACGATATTACTTGAGAATACATGTGTGCATTAGGTACGTAGACTAAATGGTTTTTGCCTCGCCTGCGAGACCCTGTCCGTGAGTGCAATCGTCGCTACATGACACCCCGACTCCATTGGATCATGATGAGCGCGACAAGTGCAGGTTCGAGAACGCCCCGCTGAAGGGCTTCCGGAGCAGCTTCTATTTCGAAGAGCGGGTCGGATACACGGACGATAGCCAGGGGAAGGGAGGTGATGTTCTCGGCGTAAAGCTGCTGCACTTGAGAAGGGATGCCATAACGGTTAAGCAAACACTTACATAGAAATATGTGTCATCGGCTGTCCAGAAATACGGCGTGGTCTTCCACCACATGCATTGCACAGACCTATGTCAGGTCAGCACCGCTCTCTGGACATTAAAGCAAGACTTACGGTTTTCCTGCTGTAATTTTGAGAAAGTCGTCCTTGCGTATTTTCTTCCCTCCGCGGAAGCTAATCATGGTAGAAGGGGACCTCCACTCTATGACAGCGACATCGCCCGTTCCGTCCCGTATTTTTGTGACATGAGGGTCGTTAGAGGTCACGGAATAAACAGCGGCGTTATTCGGGCCCGTTATATAACAATTGACGAGTCGCATGGGGTTGTTGGGTGTAGGGACGAAGCGGAAGGTAACGGTGCCGGATGAAGAAGTCGAAACAGAATGTGTCGCAGAGTGGGATGGTACTGGCAGGGCACCATAGGTCGGATGTGGAGCGCCGGAGCGCCCAATGCGGCCGTGTGGCGTTCGTGACCGTCCGTCTCCATGTTTGCCAAGTTTCCAGCCTCCCGCGGCCAGCGGGTTGAGATGGGTGAAGTCGGGGGATTGCATGGCGATGAAGAACGACAGGACGTTCGCTCAGTATAGGAACAAGGCAGGCGCAGCCTCTTTATACAACCTTCGCCTACATTGTGGGTCCCAACAGAACTTCGCGAGCTCGCCGGCGCTAAATGCATTACTGAAATTGACCTTCTTCACAATAACCAGGGTACCACGCGCCCGCTCTCAGAATCATGTTTTGACACGATGAGAATACGGCTCAACGGGAATGCGGCATATCCTAGAGTGATAGCATATGTGGCGCACTGTGATCAAAGGCCCCTTCTTGCAAGTTCTCGCGTCGCCGAGCTGTGTTGTTCAGGTGATAAACATGAAACTGAACAATCAGAACGCTACCAACTTACAAGGGCAGGTCCGTGCTTGCTGACTGCATATACACCGTCAAGCTTAGTGATGTCGGATGAATAGCTGCCTTATCGAACATGGAGGTCGATCGCGTTGACCGAAGTGGCGGTGCAACCAGATCCGAGGAGACGAACTACTCACCGCGGGAGGCGCCCAAGAAGCATTGGAGTCCAGATCATCATCAAGCATCTCTGGTCGGCGTACGTACGGAGCCGCCACATGGCTGATTTTGAGACAACAAAGCTGTGGGCGATCCCATCTTCTTGACGCAGAGACGACGCTGATACAATGCGATGCAGGCATAATCAAACCAGACTGGCGGGATGAGATGGATTGCAGCTGGACTTTGATAGGAAAGGAGTTCCGTTGGGCGCTTTGCGTTAACTTGTTCTTTCCTATCGGCTGCGCACTATCGCGTACGTCGAGACAACAAGGTGTTGCTGTTAGTAATGTGCCGACCCTCGAATTTGGGCATGACATGAAAAGCAAGATCGGCATGTAGGGAACTCGCCGGATGGAGTTTGCGATCCACCGACTTGTGCTCACGGGAAGTGTTCTCTGACGAGGAAGCAAAGAGGCCCTGTCGGCAGCGCAATTACCCGCTTCTGATTCTTGTCTCAGCGCCGTTTCCGTTGAAAATTATGGTTACCGTGATCCGACGGTGTTCGCACTGTAGGATCTCGTCTCAAGCAGTACGTATAATCAGATGGCGTCGGCATCAGACGGGACTACTTGACGCACCGGACTATATCTGGCAATCAGGCCGTGTCTTTGTTCCAGTTCCGGTCGGTGGACGCAAGGGACCCACAAGAGCCGCATCGGTCATGAAATTCTAGTCAATGCAACCGCGTTCAGTGCGCAAATTAGGCAGAGACAGGCACTTCAATATATTGCACATCCAAACAAAGATAGTGTGGGTAAAGAGTGGAATTAGTTGGTAATGGTTACGCCCGATGAGACGAAAGAGAAAATCCCGTCCAGATCACTACCTGCATCACATTTGCGTTAGCATTCGAAGTAAGGAATAGTCCTAAGGTGTATGATCGTACCCGCTTAGAAAGTGGTATTGAATCCATGGAGCCAATCTTCTCGAATGCGTACGGCCGGCGCTGCGCGCAATTGGGTTCGCGCTCCTTGGGAGACTGGATAGTGACTTCACAAGAGAGGAGAGGCTTCTTCAGCATGCTTGAATAACGCCATCAACAAGGGCGTAGCACTGAGCGAGACGCTAGTAAGAAACGCACCTCTCAGGGGAAGTCGCCTGGTCAACCTCACAAGAAGCGCGATGTCGAACTGCCCGTAGGTGGGCGGCACTCTGGGAGCCGACTGGCGCCAGGAGGAAGACCTCGGTGCTGAGAAGAGAAGGCATGAATGCGTCTCGGCGTAGGACGCTCAACTGCAACTCACCAGGTGGGTCCGGCTTGGAGCAGCGGGATGAGGAAAACTAGCAATCATTTGTGATTTAAAGGGTCTGACGCGCGTCGATTGCATCAGAGACCGGCTTGGACCGACAGATGGCCGCTACACGGCGAACACTGTGTAATCCCCGGGGAACCACCGAAATCTAAAGGGCGCTTGCACAACGAGGAGCCGAGTGCATGCGAGCCCGTTGGAAGTCCATGATAAGGGTGCACACGCGTACAAGGGGAGGAGAACGTCGGAAGATATTTCCAATGTCGCGCAAGAGAAAGCCGTGGCTCTGCGCCGTCCAAATAGAGGCCCGTTAACGGCGACGAACAGCTTCATCACGGCCTTGCATTACGAGTCCTGAACGTTGATGCAGAACAAAGACATTCATCAATCACATATCCAGCCAGTGAATTCATTAGGCGCTCCCATTACCGCGGGAATCGGAGCCTGGCGTGCCGCGCAGCGCCGATACTCTCAAGTTGAGCCCCTGGTTGCGGTGGCTGCTTCTTAACCACTGCATCGAAACCGCCATTCCTGCAGGTAATCCTCTTTCCTGCCCATTTTCCCTGTCCCGCAGTTACTTCGCAAGCCTCGGCCGGAGCACAAGGACATCGGTTGGTCGAAACACGGGTGTCTCAGGCTGGGGGCGGAACAGGAGTTTCATATTTGACCGAACGAGTTGGGCAAGTAAGAAGATAGTGAGTCCTTCAGACTGCTCTGCATTTTCTCTGCCGCCGAAATGGCTGCTCATATCGGCTCCGACAGTCCTGCAAAACACAGTCGCACAACCTCATCGCAGTTCCGCGTAGACCATCCCAGCCACACCGAACGGAGAGACTTGGATGCTAGGGATATGGACGAGAAATGGGTTTTCCGTTCTCCGCGACTGTTTGTGGACACCCACCTTCCTGTTCCTAGAGGACGGGGAGCTCCCCCACGTATGCGCAGATCGACCAAGCCATTCGACAGGATGAAGAATATCGATCCTGCGAATGAGAATGCAATGTACGCCACCTTTGTGCGTTTTTGTCTTTGTTCCTATCGATGCCATTTGCAGACTCACATTATCTGGTTAGCGCGAATGCGTCGAGAAGTACCGTCTCTGCCCCAATTACACGTTTGTAGCGACACCACATGCCGCTGATCCTAACGACGGCCAAGGCAAAGGATGCCAGATGCCAGACCTTGGCCTCTACCGCTCCGAAGATGTCGGTGGCCTCCATGCCAAGAACGGAAAGCCGAAGCCGGACTGGGCGAAGGTATGCTTGACTGTCGAGGTCAAGTCTATAAAGCAAGGCTACGCGGCAGATCCTTTCGTTGACGGTGAGGGGGAAATCTCGGAGCCAGGCATCTCAAACGTCCGACGATCCTCTCGCGGGCAGACCACCGGCTACGCCATGACCCAATGGAAGCATCAACAGAGGGTCTTCTTGTTCTCTCTGCAGATTCTGGGTACTCGGGCACGCTTTTTCCGTTGGGACAAGTCCGGCAGTGTAGTCACTCGTGCATTCGATTACATTGACGAACCGCAAATCATGGTCGATTTCTTATGGCGCCTCTGCCACATGAGTGATGTGGAGCAAGGCTGGGACCCTACGGCGGAGCTCATTGACCGGGAGTCTGCAGAAGGTCAATCCATTCTGAACGATGCAAAGTTGGACTGCTCACCGCCGCACGTAATCTCATACTGGAAGGAGTCTCTGGAGGGCGATCGACCCTTGTGGAAGCTCAAGGTTGGCGGCTGTACATGCGGATCGCACAGCCAGAAGCTAGAGGATGGGGAGCCTTCCACCGAGTTACCCGCGCCCGCCCGTTACTTCTATGTCGGGAAACCGCACTTTGTTGCGTATGGCATGACTGGCCGAGGGACGCGCGGATACATTGCGATGGATATTGAGACGAAACAGCTCTGTTATCTGAAAGACTGTTGGAGAATCTCCTTGGAGGGTATTGAGAGGGAAGGCGACGTGCTACGCACTCTGCATGCCAGCGGCGCCAAGTACGTTCCTACCCTGATCTGCGATGGTGATGTGTGTTCCTGCGGACATCCAGAGTCTGTTGATGCTGCGTACCCCCAGAGCATGCTGACGGACACGCTGTGGGAAGGAGATCCATATGAGAAGAATCCACTCAAGTCGCATATACACTATCGAATGGCGGTGCAAGAAATTGGTAAGCCCCTGAGCACTTTCGAAAACTCTCGGGAACTCGTTCGTGTCATACGTCTTGCAATAAAAGGTATGCTGCTCTTCAGCCACTCTTCTACCCTCGTTGACCACATACCAGCGCACCGCGACGCATACCAGAAAGCCGGAGTACTACACCGCGACATTAGTGCTGGCAATATCCTCATCAATGTTACTCGGGCCGAAGACGGCGAGTGGAAGGTGGGCGCGCTCCTCAACGACTGGGATCTCTCAAAGAACATCCATAAGCTTGGAAGTCCGAGGCAGCCAGATCGCACAGTCAGTCACTTTCATCTAGGATTAACTGTGATCTTTGCTGAATGTCTGTCCTAGGGTACCTGGGAATTCATGTCCATTGCGCTTCTCCAAGATTGTGGCAAAGTTCATGAGGTCTCCGATGACTTGGAGTCCTTTATCCATGTCCTCGTATACGAAGCTGTCCGATATCTCCCCTTGATGGATGACTTATCTGACGTCTCTGTTCCGCAGTTTATGAGGCAATACTTTGATGCCAGTATCGGCCGTGCGGATGGCCAGATGACTGGTGGACACTGCAAACGCGCGAACGTCCTTCAGGGATACCTGGGGTTGACGGGACACATCCAGGCTCAGAATGCTCACATTGATGGCATTATTAGTGTCGCCTTCTCATGGCTTGCAGCCCACTATCACAGGCTATCGATCCGACGATCTGCTCTCGAATCGGTCCTCACGACATCCACCCAATTCGCGAAGACGGCAGATGACCAGTGGAATGCGCGCATGGAGAAGGAAGATATTGGTTCCGACGAGGACGGTGCCGAAGACATTGACCCCGCTCCACAATCCCCCATTGATGATGGGCGAGCTGCACGGATCGCGACTCACATTCCACTTATGCGCTTGTTTCGGGAACACCTGCTTGACCGAAGCAGTTGGGACCCCGCCGACAGGGACCCTGGGGAAGACAGGCTCAAGAACAAGCCTAGCCCACGACCGAACTCGAGAAAGCGCCTCAGGAGTACGCACGAACCTGCACAAACACCATCTCGATCGTCGAGAGGGCGTAAGCAAAAGGCGCGATGGTGACATGTGCATACAGTTCTGCAGTGTAACGTAGCGAACATTTGTGTAGTGCTCGTATGGTATCGAATATTGCTGCGCTATGGCGGCATGCTGATCTAAGCCTAGGAGTTGATTTCATATCGACGGGCGGCTCCTCGCCGCTCAACTTGCCGGATCCCGATTTCTTCAACGACTCGTAAAGTATGCCGATGGAAAGGAGGAGCTCGGGACAATAAGATACGGGTTGGCAATGCTGGGTCGGTACTGGAGCTGTACCGAGGGCTTAAGTCGCCGCTTCCGTTCTCATTGGCGGGAAGTTCGATTACGTGTGGGTGACGGGGACGCCTGCATCGGTGAACAGTGTTATGATATCGCGACAATCTGTTCAAGAGGTCATTGTATCCGTTCCAAACATCTACACTTAGGGCCCTGTAGAACAGCGTCTGGTGGAAGGCTTGGTGAGGATGGCAGGAAAGCAATACAAGCCGCCCGAAATTCAACTCATTCTCAACAGCAAATCGAGCACCGCGCAATACGTCGGGAGTAGCGCCGGTGTCTGCTTTTGCTGCAAGGCCTGGATCAAGCACTACAACGCGCGGACGGGAGCCAAGTGGGAGATGAGTCCCTCATTGGAGGAGCCGGACGAAAATTGGGGTCTTCCTAGCGAGAGCGACGCGGAGGTCCATGCAGTGTGACGATTGGTAAGGATATCGATTCCTAGTGATCCAGCCCCGAATGTACAGCTATATTATGCATGTAACGCAGCACCCAGCTTGAAAACTTGGCCGCGTTGATGAAATCGAGCACGCTGAGCAACATACCGCATAGTAGCTGACGCGAGATTGGGCGTTAGCCGTTTCCTCTATGTTGCACCTTTTGTCGAGACGATAGGCAGCAGTGGACATGCCATGCTCGCCGAAATGTCCGATACACCCGGGTTCCTCTTGGAGTCGAATCGAGGCACACAATACGGCACAGCAAGCTAGCTATAGGAAGGAAGAGAGAACGAGACAGGTCGCGTGGTAGCTATGGCCTGGGTCCTTCTCGGCCATCATCTTAACCGAGTCATAAAACAGCGAGCGCCTGAGTACTAGTCAAGAACAAATGGCAAAGTATGGCGCGTTAATATTGAGAAGTAGCCGCGGTGATGGAAAGATCCCAGAACGCAGTACAAAGCCGGAGCCGGAGCACGCAGACTCGAGACGCCCTTCAGCTGATGTCAGGTCATAACCCAGAAACCACGATACGCTACTACGTCAGGTTTCATTCCAGAGTCCTGCTCGGGTCGAGAGAAACGAGGCTGGTTGCGTAGTGTATCAAGACAACCATTACTTACCAGAGAGCCTCCCCCAGGTAATGCAAAGCCGCTGCAGGAGACTCGGAGCCATGGCGTTAGCAACCAAGGCCCTGATTCCAGAGGAACGGACTGGTCTCTCGAGCTCGATGGAAGGCGATTCCTGCCATCGAAAAGAACAGGGAGCCCGGCATAACCAGCAGAGACGAACCACAGGAACGGACACCGCGACCTGGTAACTCTGACAGTATGCACCATGCAGCAGACTGGTTCAGTAAGATGCACCATCGCCAAGTATCGGGATCTGTGGCGTTGGAAAAGGCCGGCTACTGAAGGATGCTTAATCCATGACTGCGGCTGCTGCAGGGAAGGGAAGCCAATAACATCCACAAGGCTACCATTAGGAGATAAGGCGAGAATAGCGGTGAGAACGCAGTAACTTGATATCGTGACCAGATCGCAAGACGGCTTCCAAGTAAAGCTGGACCTTCGCATCGACCGACAGTTCAGATAGAGGACAGCCACGGCGATTTCGTTCAACGGATGTGGCAGTGGCTGTGAAACACTCGAGGAAGACAGATACGTCCAAGCGCTTAGGGAGAATTGGCCAGCGAACAGATGGCGCCAAGGATGAGAACATTGCGGCTTTGATGTGGTCTCCGAGAGAGCATTCGAAGAATGACAGAAATAGCTTGTTGAGCGGGAGTATGAAAGCAATATCGAAGTGCAGTGTTGTTGACGGGAAGAAACGTGAGGAGGTCGCTTGCATGACATCCAAGGTTGCACCGGTGACTCTCCAGTATATGCGCTGTTCAGATAAGTGTGCTGTGATATTCAAGGAGAAAAGCGAGCCTGCATTGCACGCAGATCCAAGGCGCGAAATTCCCTCCCAAAGACTCGAGAAATCGGCCAAGGCCACGTATCTTCGCACTCTAGCCACCGACACAATTCGAACGCCGACAATGAATCAACTTCTTCCCTAATGGACGTGGGGACGCGAAGAGAGCAGTGACTCGTTACGGATAATGCCCATCGTTGTCTTGATGTTCCCAGTGATATCGCCGAGCTCCCTGGGCGATGCCAGCGCGTCCGGAAAATCCGGTCGAAAATAAGCCTCTCCAGTGGTGCATAGCTTTCTCTAGCGGTTGCCACTGTTGGTGGATAGGACGTCGCAGACAGTGAAACGCGAGCCGGCAACAAGAGACACCGACGTTCGAGCATGACAGCAATGGTCGCCGGTCGTTCCGATTCCCTGAATCGGCTATCATCTCTTCATCTCATCTCTTTGGTATGCATGACGCTCTTCGTTCCTGGGCAACAGGGGATATAGCCATTTTTGAGGAAAATTACCTCTTATGGATTGTCTTGGGCTCTTTCGGGATGTCGTAGCATTTATAGAAGGTGCTTTGAGGAGCTAGATCTGTTTTGGTCCGTGCCCGCTTTATGCATAGCATTGCTGGAGGATAGCACCTTATATCTAGCCAAGTGCGGCGATGCAAACGAATTTTGGTACGGGATATTGGGAGTCATTCACGTCTCGACACATATACAAAATCCATATTGCTTAGGCATAGGTCTCCTCCGTTTCTTATGGGTTGATTCCGACATATAGAAAGCATCTGGATATATGCCTTGTGGCTGCGACAGATGCAAAAACGGGATGTATCGACTCCAGCATGGCTATGCAAACTAAATTTTGTGCCTGAAATGGGAGATTATGTATATCATAATACATGTATGAGGTCTGCTTTGCTTAGCCATAGACCCCTGTTTGTTATGGTTGATTCCCGATTCCTGTGGAGGTGACGCCACGGTCAAGTATGTTGACATTCGCAGCTAAGGCCGTTCACTTCATAATGGCGATATATTACCTGAGATTATGATAACTTCATAATTGCATACTCCTCAAGAATGAGAGGCTCGGTATTTGCTGGAATGCTGAATATACCCGGATGCGGGAATCGGAACTGGCGTGCCGCGCAGCGCCGATATCACCCAAGTTGAATGATTGACCGGCTTCAGAGCCGGCATTTATTTGTAGAGGGCGCGGGTATATGGTAAGAGGAAAACCTTAGTCATGAAGGATTGGAACTCCGTTTATGGGGCGGTTGCGCTGATTCAGGAATCGGGACCGACGGCCCAAGGCACATTCTCATCCCAACCATCACCTCTGTTAGTATCGTCCTCGCATATACGCGGGAGAGGGAAGGAAGGTAGGAAAGGAAGGATTGAAGGATTTGGGTTAGAAGGAAGTGAGGGCATCTGGAGGTACGCTTCATCTTGTGGAGATTGTAGTCGGGGTCAGGCTGTAACGCAGGTACAGGTCATCAGTATGTCTTACCAGTTCTCGAGGAAGGGGTGCTTCAAGTGCGGAAACAGTATGTAATCTGTGCTGGCGAGAAATGTACTGTACTCACGTCCGAGGAAGTTGGTCACATCGCTGAGAACTGTACCTCGGAGCAGCGTCTCTGCTACAATTGTCGCCAGCCCGGCCATGAGTCTTCTGCATGTCCTCAACCGCGTACTGCGTCCATGAAACAGTGTTACTCCTGCGGAGGCGTAGGTCATATCCAGGCCGAGTGCCCCAGCCTCAGAGTTCAGGGGGGGAATCAGAAGTGTTACGTGGGTTCTCGGACAAATCTGTCGATAAAGATATCCACGGTCTCATTGCTCTACTTGTAGAACTGTGGTCGCTTCGGGCATATCGCCCGGCTCTGCCCTAGCGGCGCTGGCGCTGGCTTCGCGTCTCGTGCCCCTCCCCCCGGACGTGCTCTCAACACGTCCACATTGCCGCCTGTCAAATGTTATAGGTGTGGCGGCCCTAACCATATGGCTAGGTCTTTACGCCGTTCTCTCTTACTAGGCTGTTCTTGACGTCGCGTTCTAGGGATTGTCTTGCGGCTCCTGGAGCCACTGCCGATGCGCCGCCTACCGCGAACAGGAGCAAGACCTGCTACAAGTGCCAGCAGGAAGGACATGTGAGTGACCGAGCTTAACCTCATTACGATCACTCCTGTCATTTGCTTATGACTCTTCTTCGCAGATCGCGAGGGACTGTCCTGAGAACGCAGAATTCGCGGCCGCTTGAACGAGAGTGGAACTCTCCACTGTCACGACCTCGTGTTGGACAAAGGGATTCGAGTGCGGCATGTTCTCGGGCTTCATCTGAACATCATTTGAATACCATGCTTCATTGTATGCTGATCATTCCGGCGTGTTTATCTATTTAACTGTGACGCTGAGCGGTGTAGCTGCTTCCTTCCGCAGGATCTCGTCTGGTTCGTCGAGGAAGATAGGATTGACATGACCCCTTCTAGTAAGAGGTTCGTCCGGATGAAGATGTGCACACTGCACTTCTTCCGAGTGGCGACACCGGACATCGAGTCTTCCTTGAAAGAAATCGAAACGGCCCTGTTTGCCGGACACTGGTACTCTCAGAACTTGTCTGCCCATGTCTTTACACCTGTCTTCCCGATGATTCCATTGCCGTGCCGTGCTCTCCCGTCTGATCACCATTGATTGTTCACCGCAATAATGTGGCACTCCGCATGTGAAAAGATGCGAACGTCGTCCACTAGACGTCGCGCGTAAGTAGGGGCCGTGTACGCTCTAGTTGGCATCGACTGCAGACTTACAAGTCCTCTACATAACAACTTCATGCATATTTATGCATATGACTTGAGGCAGTCGAACGCGAATCCGCCCCCGCTTGTCCCACGGTCTTTATTACCGTGAACTTCCATGTTTAGTCGACTATCAAAGGCCAGGCGCTCATTCCAATGTTCTGCGGGCCACAGGAGATCCGTTTGCCAGCGCAGGAGGATCTTCAGTCTTCCGAAACTGCCTTCACTCCCACCCTTTCCCGGCGATGAGTCGAAACCACAAATATATCACGAACGCAAGATCTTACCGTACGTTGCAAGAACGGACTGAACCTGTTCTTCTCATCCGGTTCATGACTAACCAACCCATGCAGCTATACCCGGGAACAACTCTATGAAGTGGTGGCTGACGTCGCCTCTTATCCTCGCTTTGTCCCGTTCTGCACTGGGGCGCGTATTCTGACCCCACAGGCAGCGCAAGGAGGATCTTCATCCGCACAGCAGTTAGAGGCGGAATTGACTGTCGGGTTTCTCTCTTTCAAGGAGAGCTACGTCAGCAAGGTGGTCTGTACACCACACGAATCTGTGGAGGTCAGCGTATACTGCTGCTTAATATTAATCCCTGCTCACATCTCAACAGGCAAGAGCTTCGTCCTCAAGTCCTCTGTTTAAAAGTCTGGTCACGACGTGGAGATTTCAGGACATCGGCCCGGCGTCGACCGCTGTGAACCAGGGAATTGCTGCATCCCAAAATGAAGCGGGTCTTTCAATGCGAGCTGGTTGGGTCATGCAGGAGAACCCTCAGGCAGTTGTAACCTTGGATTTGGCCTACGTGTTCTCTAATCCTCTTCACGCCTCTGTGTCTGCCATGTTCTTCGGACAAGTGTCAAGACTCATGGTAGATGCGTTCCAGCAACGATGCGTGGAGGTCTATGGCGGAGACGTAAAACAATAGGACTTGGTATCAGCCGGGCTCCTTCGATCCAAGCTCTGTTCTCGGGAACGACCAAAAGCTGCGATTACAAGGACAGAAAGCTACCAATAAAGCATAGAAGAACGAGTATAGTATTTACAGTGGAACATTAATGTAGAATCATTATGGCGCACGTGCCGTTTGTCTAGCTCCGTAGTGGAAGAATCGTCAGGGACCCTGGTCACGTCGAGCATCCGTCTCCATTTCTCTCAAGGTGTCGACCCTCTTCACCGGCCATATGTCCCGCTGAATTTAAATTCGCCGCCTTCCTTGTAGTGGACATTAACATCCTTGCTTGTGATGTACATATCGTTGTACCTGCGGTTGGTTTAGTGGTCAGCGCAGTCGGGAGTTGTTGGTGACAAGCTCACCTCGCGGACGCGACGATATGGCCAATAACGTCCTCAAACTCATCCTTGGGTATCTTCTTGGTCTTCCAAGTAGGAGGGCCACCCAGCTTCAGGAGCGTTCCGAAGACGAGAGGGTCGGGGCATACACCGTCATACGCCCACTTTGCTGTTCCGTTCTTGCAAGAATCCCTCCACTATGGTACCAATTAACAGTGAGCAATGGAACTGTCTGCAGGTGTCGAGCAAATACCTTCATCTGTTTCTTAATGCCGCTAACAGCGGCCTTCCTCAGTTTCTCAGCGGCGTCCTCCAGTTCCTCTTGCGACTTGGGCTGTCCTGCGGATCCTCCAGCAGCCATGGCCCCCTCCAGATTCCTCGCATACTCAGCAAGTTCAACAAGGAGTTGTCGAACGGCACCCTCCTCCTTGGGTAGGACGTACGACTCGGGCTCCGCTAGGATCGCGTCGACCGTGGCCGCAATACCAGTACGTGCGCGCTTCGCACCACGGCCAGTGACGCCAGCCGACTTGCGCTTCTTGGTGTTGGTCGCGTCTACTAAGCTCGCCATGATTGTGATGGAGAAGTGAAGGTAGGTGGTAAGTGAGCGGACAGGGAATGTAGTTCTTATACGTCTTGAGTGTGATGTGACAGGCGCGTACGGTCACTGACGCGTCTGATGCGTACTTAGTCTTTACGTATCCCTCAATACGGAAGGTCTTCGTCACTAGTCTTCCAGACGAAATGATCGGTAACTTCGCTGTCTTCAAGCTCAGTTAAGTTTGTAATAGGCTCAATAAAGAATGTGTCTCTGGTTGTTTGTCGAAGCTGAAGCTTGAAGATGCACAGGAAATTCCTGACATATTTGAAATAACAAGTATGCAGAAAACATCAAGTGCTTTTCATTGGATAGACGGCCTGAAGTCATTCCATCCCTCTGGGTTCGGGGCCCTGGAGTCCTTAAGTGCAATGATTTGTGGTATAGTAATACTGCCCGACAATATTCAAGTAGACCGGCGATCAATATGGCTTTTACTGCAACAGTGTAACGGACCGAAAGCCCAATTGTAGACTGGGATTAAATATGTCTACTATCGACTTGCAGGAGGGACCATTTCGTGCATGCGGGGTTAGCCTGAGCGGGGAAACATCATCAATCGGTCCAGATTCTCAGTGATCGAGATCCCGGCAATGATCTGAGATTTCGCAGTCCGCATCCTGTGTCCAGTGCACTTTCCATTACCGGTCCTTGTCGAACGCGTAACTGATGGGATGCATAAGACGAATATCCTCATTGAAGAGACTCTTACGAGCACGGTGCAGGTACTGCTTTCCTGGTCTGCCGGTTTTATGCCGCCGGTGGGATAAGGAAGCAACATTACACCACGCGACAACGCGGTAATATTCCTGGTTATCGCAAGCCTTCCATATGGACTGCCGTCTTCATCCACCGGGGGTTCTCCCAAGAAAGCTATCTGAGGAACAGTAATTATATATAAAGTCCTTGCTCACGAGATCTCTCCAGGCTCTGCCCCGCGAGCCCTCTTCCTCACAGCGAGCGTAGCGAACAGTCGCAATGGCTATCCGGACTCTCACCAGATTGAGCGTTGCGCTCTTCCTCAGCTCCTTGGCGGTTGCTCTGACTCGTGACGGGAGACCCAACGGTAACTTGCCTCCAATCCCGGCGGTTCCTGTGCCCGACGTTCCTACGGATACACCTGTGACCAGTCGCAACGGGACAACGCTCCCTCCCTACAACACAACATATTACTTTGAACAATTGATTGATCACAACGATCCCAGCCTGGGTACGTTCCAACAACGTTACTGGCATACGTGGGAGTATTACGAAGAGGGTCAGTCGTATCTTCCGATACCACTCTCGATGTATATTGAAACAGCCGAATACCCATAGGCGGCCCTATTATCTTGTTCACCCCGGGAGAGGCAAACGCTGCCGGTCAGTAGAGACCATTCATATCCAACGGATTACCCTGATTGTGTTCCGGCTCCTTTCCGCAGGGTACTATGGCTACCTGACAAACTCGACAATCAACGGTCGAGTTGCGCAGCAGGAAAACGGTGCAACCGTCGTACTGGAGCACCGGTTCTACGGCCTGTCAAACCCTTACCCCGACCTCAGTGTTCAGAGCTTCCGCGTTCACACCATCGAGCAGGCTGTGCAGGATTTGGTTTACTTCACACAGAATGTGAAGCTGCCCATGCCTGGCGGCGATGCTGTGACACCTGAGCAAGCCCCGTGGGTCCTGATCGGTGGAAGCTACTCCGGTGCCCTGACAGCGTGGACCATGGTTGAGTAAGTCTACGTACCTTAGTAACACCATGTGCAGGACTCAAGTAGTCCTGCAGTCAACCCAACGTCTTCTGGGCTGGGTATGCATCTTCAGCTGTGGTCGAGGCTATTGTGTAAGCATCATAGTGTCGTCTGGTAGTATGTTCCTAATGACGGTCTTTCCGCAGGGACTACTGGGGATACTTCGACCCTATCCGCCAATACATGCCACAGAACTGTTCCGCTGACGTTGAAGCCGTCATCGCGCACATGGACCAGGTCTTCACGAGCGGGGATGAAACCGCCATATCAGCACTGAAGGCGCAGTTCGGTTTGAGCAACGTGACGCACCTTGATGACGCTGCAGGCTCTTGTAAGTTTGCAGAGGCTGCGATTACCTGTGGCGGTTGCGCTGATCTTCCCGGTCGGCAGTACGAAACAACCTGTGGGATTGGCAAAGTCTTTCGCCTGACTCAGGACCCGACCAACAGTTCTTCCAGTTCTGCGATGCGCTGGAGGTCAAGGATGGTGTGAGCGCACCAGCAACGGGATGGGGCCTAGAGCACGCACTTGAGGCATGGGGCACATATTTCGCGAATGTCTATTATCCGCTGAGTAAGCACGGTATCCAACGCGTCGTGAAAATAATTTTCTGACGGGGTTTACCTCGTTATAGTCTGTGGAACTGAAGACGCTGAGTGAGTGTCATCAGTCATCTCCAAACCCTGGTTTAGCTGACATATCTTTCCGTGACGCAGGGATTGTTTGGGAACGTACGATCCTACTCAGTCCTACTGGACCGACACAACGATTGACAATGCTGGGCGCTCCTGGGAATGGATAGTGTGAGATGAGTGTCGCTTGATATCTAGGAATGGTCGGCTGATGCGTTTCACAGCTGCACCGAAGTCGGTTTCCTCCAGGATGGTGCGCCACCCAATTGGCCGACACTCGTCACCAGACTTGTTCAGCCTGTTTATGATGAGGTATGCATGCCATCAAACTCCGGTTCACATGAAAAAGCAGCGACACTGACGCCTGTCATACCAGCGTCAATGCTCTTACATGTTCCCGGAAGCCTTCCCAACCTGGCCGACTCCAAATGTAGCTGCCACTAACGCACGCTACCACGGCTGGAATCTCCAAGTTGATAGACTTTTCTTCGCTAACGGACAACGTAAGTGACGCCGTCATGACAGTGCGGGGTAATGTCAGGTGTCTGAGGCCAACCATTCTATACTTAGGGGATCCATGGAGAGAAGCCACTGTCTCCGCTGATGGGGTCTACGTCCCCAGTACGCCCACACAACCGATTGCGATAGGAAACGGGTACCATTGCTCCGACCTTATCGTCCGGAACGCAGACGTAGACGCCACGGTTATGGACGTAGAGAACGAAGCGCTTGGCTACATGAAGACATGGCTCTCGGAATGGACGAAACCATGAGACAGATATAGGAGGTTTCATGGCTGGGCATAGGGCAGGAGCAACGGGACGACGTAGCTAGACACATCGAGACGGAAATGCAGTGTATCAGATGCACAGCAAATTCATATCGGATCGTACGATGGTTTGAGCTTCCAAAGATACAGTTGACAGTCGAAGGATGTTTCGGAAAGATAGCATCTTTCGAGATCGTGATGAACGGACTAGCGCTGCCAACACCGGGCTCGATGGCTTGCACTAGTAAGCTCTGACAATAGTCAACAGCATATCGGTTTCAGCGCAGGAACCGCTGTCAATGATAGCGATGAAAGCAGGGTCGTCGGCGTCAAGGTCGTCGGTGGCTGAGAGCGCTTGTGGACGCCGCAGTGTGAGAACTGGGGTTATTTGGTCGTATTTGTAGCAACCCTGAACCCCAGTGATCTCGCAACCCTTTGCCCAGCTGGAATTTAATTTTGGTTGCTTTTATCGCTTGCTTTCACTTTTACACCCATCACCACCTGCCCCTCGCCCCTCCCGCTACTTCCCTTAACGTGTTAGTCGCTGCCTCCTTCCGTTCTGCACGTTGTACTAACCTCGCGTTCTCCAGCTATTTGCCTCCTATTCTACAGTACGTTGCTGACGCGTCGACGCGTCATGTCGCGTAGCTCACCCTTATCGCGTTCAGATGACCCAGTCGCGTGAAGACTCTGTTTACCTCGCCAAGCTCGCTGAGCAGGCTGAGCGCTATGAGGGTATGTGGACAGTGTTCAAACGCGTTACAGTCCCTGACCGGGTGTTCAGAGATGGTGGAGAACATGAAGCGCGTCGCTTCGTCAGACCAGGAGCTCACCGTCGAGGAGCGCAATCTCCTGTCTGTCGCATACAAGAACGTCATTGGTGCCCGCCGCGCTTCCTGGAGAATCGTTTCCTCGATTGAGCAGAAGGAGGAGTCTAAGGGCAACGAGGCCCAGGTTCAGATGATCAAGGGCTACAGGGAGAAGATCGAGTCCGAGTTGGCAAAGATCTGCGAGGACATCCTTGATGTTCTCGACAAGCACCTGATCCCCTCTGCCGCCTCTGGCGAGTCCAAGGTGTTCTACCACAAGATGTTAGTGCCACCAGCGCGTTCTGCTGTGTCACATGATGCTGACGTGTAACGCGTGATTTTACAGGAAGGGTGACTACCACCGTTACCTTGCCGAGTTCGCAACTGGCGACCGCCGGAAAGAGAGCGCCGACAAGTCGCTCGAGGCCTACAAGGCTGCCTCCGACGTTGCCGTCACCGAGCTCCCTCCCACGCACCCCATCCGCCTGGGTCTCGCATTGAACTTCTCGGTGTTCTACTACGAGATCCTCAACAGCCCCGACCGTGCTTGCCACCTTGCGAAGCAGGCGTTCGATGACGCCATTGCTGAGCTCGACACGCTCTCGGAAGAGTCGTACAAGGACTCCACGCTCATCATGCAATTGCTCCGTGACAACTTGACCCTATGGACTTCGGATATGCAGGACAGCGGTAAGTTTTCATGGTGCATCGCATTCGACTCCTGTCCTGACTCCTTTCATAGACAAGCCTGCTGACAAGGAGGAGGCCGCTGAGGCACCTGCTGAGGAGGCTGCCTAAACGCTTTCATCTTTGGGTTCCTGTTTGTCGGAGATGCTCGTTTTTAGAGCGTTGTCGGGCTTCATGTTGCTCTCGCATTACCCTCCCCTCTGCATTCGCATTTGCCATACCGTATCATCATGACCCCTCTCATCGTCGGCAGTTATTCTCTTATTGAATTCTCATCTCATTATTACGCTTTCCTTTTTGTCCGTTAATGACCAAGAACCCGCATCATACGCTACGGTTATTAAACGTCTTCGAAGCGTGTGATAGTTCTGGGGAGAATGAACGCCGTGCCAGGATGTCAGATTCATATTCAAGCTCGGCGTGGTAGCGAATACTTGTCACCCAGTAACGAGGCCCGACCCCTGAGCAGGACGACTGATGCCATACATATCGCAGCCACGTCAACAACTCGGAAGGTTCCTCGCGGTCCGGGGAAGAAGGCAGTAATTGCCAAAATGGCAAATAACCACCGTATGGATAGGCTCTCATATCTAAGAGACATCGCTCAGTCAAAGAATGGGATGCAGAAGGATCGAGTACTCACGCTCCCCTTGTAAGAATATCTCCACCTTTGGCCCAACTTGCGTAATCAACTAGTATCAACCAAGGTGCAACGAATAAGAAGTTGTGGTCTCCGTCGAAGGGAGTGGTAAGTCCTGCCGTGTACAGCGTCCGAACCCAGACAGCCAGTACGGGAGCCACAAGAGGCAAGAGCAGAGTCTTCAAGAGGAGGAAGTGACGGTACAAGTTGTGCGTCGACTGGAGGACTGCAAGAGAGCGACTGGAGTCTGCGTCGTCGCTCTCCCCGCCACGAGAGTGAGTATCGCCCGCAGTGGTTCGATGCACTAGAGGAACTGCTTCGACTGGGGCAGGGTTCGCAGATTTGGTTGCCGAAGGCTTGGTTCCGCACACCCAGAGGAAGATAAGCCAGTTACCAAGGAATGCGACTTGCCAGGGAACAAAGAAGAATATGAGGGCGAATACCAGGGACATTGACAATACCGTGTTTCGCCGTACACTGGTATCTTCCCGAGGTCTGCGAAGTGATAAGGTGGATGGCTTTTGGGGCGCATACAGCGATAAAAACCCACCTCCCAAAGATCACTGTGAGTCTCTGCGTGACGGCCATCGTGCATATGAGCATGAGCCACGTCACAGCGACGAGTCCCGAGCTCGTCACTAGGAGCAGGATGCCTATGCAGCCACCTACGAGCCCTATCGGTAGGCTATGCCAGCCAAGCCCGAGATACCACCCGGTAGGCCACGGCACTAGAGCCGCGAGAAAAGCAAGTGGGAGGAGAATAGGCAGGTAACCCTTCGCGTACCCGTGGAAGGTTAAGGTGGGCGACGAAACTGAACCTATGAACACGGGTCAGTCAATGTACATCGTTGACATGATTTATGGTCCCAACCAGTTTCTTCCATCTCCTTGATGGCGCTCCACATAAGAACCGAAGCAATCGCTACGCTCCAAATCACACAAGCTGTCCAGTACCGGGCTGCCCAGCGCCCGATGGTGGCCCCCCAGTCGACGCGAATGACTAGAGCGTCGACTTTGCATGATTGGTGCTCATTGCTAGCAAGGACCTTTAAGCGCAGGCCGTAGCTCGAAACGGCCTCCGACGGAAGGTCGGAAGAGGATACGAAGGTAGAGATGTAGGGCGCTGGAGCATGCGTGTGTATGAATATTTGGTGCGATGCATGTGCGAGAGCGAGAGGATGATACGAAGTTTCAGGGGCAGACGGGGTGTGCGAGAGTAACGGGGGAAGAAGGGCGGCTATGCTCGGATCCATATCAGGATGACAGCTTCGGTGCAACAACAAAGTGCGTCGCACACACCAGTACATGCCGCCGAGTCGCCCTTAAACGTTGAAGTCAGCCAGTAAACCATCAGGGCGTCCGAGATCAAATCCGGGAAAAATAAGTCTTGTGTCAATCCGGTTCGATCGCCGACAGGGACGACCACTGAGCCAGTGAAGGGAGCTGTTCGACGCAAGCATGAGGCTCTCAGAATATATCTAGCCTAGATAGTAATAACATACCAGTCCACCTAGCCTGGTTAACGATCTCAGTTGTATCCTCCACAGCGGCAACGAGCCACCCCGTACCATCTGCTTCTTCCACACGGACTGCAACATGGTTCTCACCAGTCGTCGGGAGCTCTGCACTGAACATCACAATGCCCTCGCTCTCGTCCGTACCCTCATCCGGTAGAGGAAATGGTCTCGACAATGGAGGGTTGGGTATCAGTTTCAGTGAGGCCGGCTCCAGTACTGCACATTTCGTCTCTGGAATGACATCCGAAGAGAGCGAGCACAGATAGATGGAGACGCCCAGCCTTGAGGGAAGCTGGTGGACACGTTTGCCGTACTGAAGCAGCGTTCCTCCAGACAGGTAGAGGGTGAAAAGTTGGGATTGCGAGGACAACGGGATCGGAACTAGGTACGTGTGCGAGCCCGTCGGATTTTTGAGCAGGAGCTTCATGTTGTCCGGCAGGACTTCGTACTCTTGTGTGTTGCCTATCACAAACGAGTCGTGTATGTTCGCGATGGAAGCGGAGCTGAGTTTGTCCCCGCCTGGAAACCATTCATCAAGGATCTTTGCCTTACCTTGAGACCTGGAAGACGTTAAGGCTGCAAGCTCCAGCGCTGCACGGGCAACCCTCCATCGCACTTGATGGCACCAGACCATGGCTAGATGTCCAACTCCTGTCCATGCCCCTTCTAGAGCCGTAGTAAAGACCGTTCGCCTATACACATCTTCTCCTTTCCCAAGGGGAAGGACACATGCCTCTGATGGTATCTGCATATCTATTGCGCCTCCGCACAGGCTTAGAATCGGAGTAGAATCCGTTTCAAGGATGTCCGCGTTCTTCCTATAGATGTCGTCTATACGTCGGTCGAAACGCGCTGGCGGAAGTGTGTGCGGGGTGCTCATGGTGATGATTGTCGAGATACGAGGGTCAGGTAGTAGAGAGGTAGACACTATCCCGCCCATTGAGTGACCAAGTATTGTGATAGAAGTGTTTTGAGGGTATAGGGAAACAATATAGGATATAGCAGCGCGAGCATAGATAGTCTGTGCAGTGAGGGTAGGTCCATGAAACGCTGAGAGGTCTTCATTGAATTCAAGAGCAAAGAAGTCAAGTGGCTTGACGTTTGTGTTCACGAATTGGGGAGACGGTGTAGATGGAGAAGAGTAGTATTGTCGTGTAGCAGAGGAGGCAATGGACCGGACTTGATGGGACGACCCTGCGTTCCCAGGTATGAAGAGGACAGGAGCACCTTGCAGCTGACCCCAGTCAGGAAAACATTAAAAAGACTCGTACTCATTACACACCTCCTGCGGGTCCCAGCCCACTTCACGATAAAGCCACAATGAATACCGGCGGCTCAGGGGAGTCCAGCTCTTGTCAAATTCGTCCTGAAGAACGTAGCTTGGCGACATCCATGACATCCTGCACCCTTGAGGACATATTAACGAAGAGCTTTCTAACGCAGCCTTGTAAGATAACCATAAGAGCGCTAGGGAGAGCAGTCCGAGGGACCACAACAGTTGCGTCATGAACTGAAGAGACGATTGGCTACGGCGAATCCCGACGGTCTCCTTCGTTTCGGAACCTAACTGGAATTTCTCTAACAGATCTCTCAGGACCATCTATTCCTGGACTGAAGCCTCTCGCGAACCGTGCTTTCTATTACAGTCTTGCATGTGACGACTGGAGGTGATATCTCGGCACTGGATGCTGTTCTTGCACAGCCCATTGACACTCCTACTAGGCAGAGCTTGATGTTAAGCGCAGCATTGGTATCTTTGTTTCCGTCGCCCTTAAGAGCTCCCCTACTCCTGTTGGCTTGAGTATTTGGGATCGTTGGCAGCGCATGTAACCTACAGGCACATCCGGCAAGTTGAACAAGCCAAGGGGACATCAAGTGATATCAATACCCACACTAATACTTACGCCACCAAGGCGGCGGCATGCATAGACTCGGTGCATATCCTTGGGAAATGCATAGCCCTTCGCATGCTATGTACGTCACATACACTGCAGTAAGGTCATTGTGACTTTGGCTATGGGAATGCGTCAATCAGTCTTCCGCACAGGCCACCTACTACTTATGCGTGGATATTTAGCCGAAGGTGACATACGCGACTGACCATCATAGCTTCTCTGCTTGTCTGGCTGTCGTTACAGCAGGGCAGTAGACCAATGTCGATGGTCGACTGCGCTGTGCAAGATAATTTGGAGGACTTTCTTTCCTATGAATATCGGAGTGGCCGCGGCGCAGCGGAATCGACCAATATACTGACACAGTTACACCGTGCGGCTGAATCTGGAGCAAACCTTGCTAAAAGCGTTCACGGTATGTTCACTTGTTCTCCTATGGATTGAGATGTCTTTGCTAACGACACGACAGAGTTTGCGTTCTTGGCTACAGATCGGCCAGAAGCGTTTCTGTTCGCTCTTGGCCTTTGTCTTCAGCAAAAAAGCTTTCTCAGAGATGCTTGGCACCTCTCTGATGCTAAGATATATGTGTGGTTTACGCTGCTACTGGAGGTCAATGTTTATGGAACATATTAAAGATCGCTTCACTCATACCACCTGGAACGACAGGCATTGACGCACGTCAAAGAAATCCCCCGATTCGCGTCTCTCAAGTCGCGATGTCTAGAGGTCCTACATATATTTGGAGAGAAACTATCAACTTTGCACCGGGAAGTCGTACTCGATACGCAGAAGAGATTGAGCCGGAGAAGCGACACTTTCCGCTTCAGCAGTGGCCAATTCCAGCAAGACCTTGCTTACTATACATCCCACCGACTATACACGTCACCCGTAACACATCGTCCAAAATCATCATGTTGCAATGCCTGACAACCCAATAGGAATTCATTCGCATACGGGAATTAATATGCTTCTCCGAAACCGGCAGTCTGTGCTGTCCCCGTCCCTGGAGTCCAGTTTCTAAACTCTTGACCGTGTTACCTTCCATGCAACCTGCTTCCCACCTCACGGCAATCTACCAAAAGGAGGCCAGGGGAGTGGATCTGAGATGCACAGTGCTAGGCACGTATAGTATGTCTTCTCTAGTCCATGGCTGACACAGCTGTAGAATTGTCTCTTCTCCAACATCGAGATCCTGATGACATGAAGGAGTTTCTATACGATCTGGTGATGGACGCTTCTGTCCCGATCGAAATTCTGGCCCTCAACAACACGAAAATTGTGCGCGGGTTCCTCAACGTCCTCCAAAAGGTGCCCCCTGTTCTCGGCTCCGCTTGCAGAAGCACTAATCCCATTGCATGATGCATGACAGGCCCTTGATACCCTGCGCTCCCAATCCAACCACTCCGACGTCCGAATGCTCCTCTCACGCACCGAAGAAATCCTTCGGCACGTGAGTTACAAAGCCGATATACTGCCCTCCATCCTCTTTGTTCGTGACATCGAGGTCATCGGCATGCACCCTGTGACAGGCGGTGGGTGGTCAGATGTATGGAAAGGTACGCTGCGTGGACAGGAGGTAGCGTTGAAGGTATTGAGAGATTATCATGTTATCGACGAAGGCAGGAAAGCGTGCCTACGGAAGGTATGTCTGTCGTGATTGTCTATCTCCTGTACATCATTAAGAGGGCCGCTGTTGTAGAGATTTCGCCGTGAAGCACTAATTTGGAGGCAACTGCGGCACCCGAACATCCACTCGTTCCTGGGCATCTTCGAGGGCTTGCACAACCCGAGCCTGGTGTCTCCTTGGCGGTCAAAAGGTCATCTGCTTGACTTTCTACACTCGCCATCTGGGCGGAAATATGATCGTGCCATGATCGTAAGCATTACGTGTCACAGATGGATAAAGCTAAGGGTACCGTTCACACTAGCTAAGTGAAATCGCAAGTGCGCTGGCCTACCTTCATTTGCTAACGCCGCCATTGGTACACGGGGACATCAAAGCAGTAAGTTCTGCGCACAGGGATCCCGCACGATTCATTAACTTTGCACGTCGCTCTGTCTTTCCCGCAATTTTTAGGCCAATGTCCTCGTTGACGACCGGAACAGACCATGTTTAGTGGACTTCGGCATCAGCAAATTCGTAAGGCCGGCAGCGCCGGGGCCTCCTGCCGGAAACCAGAACGACTTGCGTAGTGCTGCTGCACCCCAATTTCGTCAAGCAATTGAATGTGTACCTGCTACCATGACACAGACGTCTCTGTGGCATGGTACACTGAGGTGGATGCCGCCAGAGGCGTTCACGGGTGTCTTCCATGGAAGTACGGCAGGGGATATGTATAGCTTCGGCTGCTTGTGTCTTGAGGTACGCCAGCATGACCAGATGTAATCGACAGTAGATGACCAAGCATGCAGGTATACACGCTAGAACACCCTTGGCGTGAAGAGCCGAGTGAAGTAGCGATCATAACCCGCTGTTTGGCGGGCGAACGACCTGTCCGACCTCCACAAGTCCCTGACGAGGTGTGGACGATCGTAAAGATGGTGTGGCAGCAAGATCCAGGGGAGAGGCAGACGGCGCCTTGGGTGGAATGGCTGCTGGCTGGTATCTCAGACCAGTACCCGGAGGCCACGAGTGTTCTGGCGGATGATCAACCGGCAATTCGTCTTGACGAATAGTGTTCAGGTGCTTGTGGGTAGAGCATAATTGGTTTGGTGTGCCCAAAGTGCATGCTCTATGCAGGACTTTGTACTGTGTGCAATGGTGCGTCGACGTCCATAACATTATGGGTGCGAAGCGCACGTCGAGCAACGGTATCACGGGTCATACTTGCTTTGTACCCATCTACGGCCCTCACCACTACCGCAAGACAGAAAGTATATATCTGCAACGCGCAACCAATGTGAGAGGTCCCTGAGAGCATAAGTGAGCCCTACAGCAGTTGATTGAGAAACAGAGAAATCGGATAACTAGTATAGGGTCCGGTGAGTGCCGAAATGCGGGGAGTGGAGTGGCTGTGCTAGGTGCCTGTTATGGGAGCGGCCCGTGGTTGATATCACCTTGCCTGCTTTGCTTGCGACTGCCTGGCTGCCTGCTTAGATCCACTCCCGTTCCGCACGTTCTTCAGCTCATTAATGCATTCTCAACATTTGGGAACCTGAACTCCAGACTTGGTCGCTTCGTTGGCAGCAAGGGTTATCGCCAGTGCGGGATTGGCGACGGCAGGAATAGCGCATCGATATCATTATTAAGCATAATTTTCCTTTCACTTGCCTTCCACTTCACAGTAAACGAGTATGTCGTCGCCGCAAGACTCTACATTGTCGACGTCGTCGAGGCTGGCTAGGCGCGACACGCCGTCTCCTGTTCGACGACGCACATCCGTCTCTGCCACGACCGACTTAATGTCCGATCCCGCTAGGCTCTCTCCTACTATTTCCAGGTCCATGATGAACGATCCCGATGCGCGAGAGCGTCAGCGAGCCCTTGACGCTGATATGGCCATGCAGCTCTCTCGCGCTCGCTCTCATACCGTCTCTTCTCCTATGGTTTCTCCGGTGACCCTACGACCTCAGAGTTCCCCTGAAGATCACCCGCAGTTACCACATTCGCACAACTCACCCTTTCCTGCTTTGACCGAGGCGGAAGAACGAGAATTCACGAGGAGTCCGTCCGACATCTCAGATGCACATACCGAACTGCCTCCACAGCAAACCTCTCCTTTCCAAATTCCAACTCCCTCTCCTCACCTGCAGCTCCCCGATTCGCAAGAGCAAAAGCCTACTCCGCTTGCCATGCCTCATCTCAACCAGACTCATGACCCCAATCTACTCGCAACTGTTCCTCAGCTTGGCATACCACCAGTCAGCGATGAGGAACTCGGCGGCCTGCCCATGTACCAACCCAATGCCATGTTCACTAACAACTTGAACAATGTCCGTCCTAACAATTTCGACTTCGAACATATGGAGGCATGGGCCATGGACGAGAAGAAGACGCTTGGCATTGATATCCCTGCTGCCGGCCCTGCTAACCTGCCACCCAGCTTCAACCGACGTCCCTCAGAACAAGCAGACCAACAACCCGAAGCAGGACCAAGTCAGCCAGGCACGTCAGTCACTTCCACACCTTCTACCACATTTGCCTTTGCTCGCCAGCGCAAGCTCTCGCAATCCAAGCCCGGGCCCCGCAGGCACAGGCATGGCGATGCGGGAAAGATGGCGTTGTTTGAGGGTGCGGCGGGCGCTCCTCCTCCTACTCTCGGTGGCATATCTATAGGCGGAGATGGCGGACTTAACCCCGTTCCTAGTCTGGAGGACGTCGCCGGGCAGGGTCATGACCGGCCATACCGCTTCTCGTTCTACTCGAATGCGCTGAGTGCGACTATCCATGCCCGCAGTCTGTCTGAGCTACCGGCTGAGGGACAGACGTTCGAGCAGCTGTTTTCTGGTATTTCAGATCCCAGTGCTAGTGGCACGGAGACGGATGAGTCGAGACCAAGAACGCCCAATACATCTGGGACGGGCGGGGCGAAGGGGGATGGGCTGAGGAGAAGTGGGGTCGGGGCGACGCTGAATAGCGGTCACGTGGTTTCAGCTGGAGGGGCGAGCTCAAAGACTGCTGTTGGCGGGTTGGGGAGCGTCGGTGGAGGAGACGTGGAGGGGAGTACGTGGTGGTTGGATGTGCTGAATCCGACGGATGAGGAGATGAAAATGCTCAGTCAGGTAAGATGCTCTCGTTTATGTCTTCTTGAGATTCTCTGGGCATTTATGGCTATATGCGCTCCTGTGTGTAGGTATTCGGCATTCACCCACTCACATCGGAAGATATCCAGACGATGGAGACGCGCGAGAAGATCGAGCTGTTCAGGAACTATTATTTCGTGTGCTTCCGCAGTTTCGAACAGGACCCGTACAGCCCGACGTACCTCCAGCCGCTGAATATGTATGTTGTGGTGTTCAGAGAGGGCACTTTAAGTGTGAGTGAGCATACATTTCCCTTTTCAAACCCTTCCTCTGTGCTGCTTACCCGACGTGTACCTGATATCGTGACTATCTGACATGCGTCCTTCCCTACAATCATTCATATCGTAACGACACGCTGGCTCATCGAAATGATGCTGAAAATGAAACAGTTTCACTTCCGCCCGACCCCGCACCCGTCGAACGTCCGCCGCCGGATCAAACAGCTCAAGGACTACATCTCGGTCACCTCGGACTGGATCTCATATGCATTGATTGACGACATCACGGATGCCTTTGGACCCTTGATTCAGAGCATCGAGTTTGAGGTCGACAGTATTGATGAGCTGGTATTGATATTAAAAGAGGCGGAACAGAGTGATATGTTGAGAAGGTGCGTGGCCTATACTCAGAAGCATTGTGCAGTTGGGTGCTAATGTGCGCGCCCATAACGTAGAATCGGGACTTGTCGAAAGAAAGTTATGGGTCTTCTCCGGTTGATGGGCAACAAGGCAGATGTTGTGAAGGGTCTTGCAAAGAGATGTAATGAAAATTGGAGAGTTGCACCTACGTCTGATATTGTGAGCGGGGCGTTCGGCGCTTATTTACGGAAGACAAAAGGAGAAGTCACTGATCGCTCCGTTCTTCTTTTTTAGGGCCTCTATTTATCAGATATCCAGGTAATTATCTGATAAATTCGCTTCTGTACAGAGCTATGAATAACTGACCTTTCTGCGCCTGTGCAGGACCACTTGATCACGATGACACAGAACCTGAACCACTACGAGAAGATCTTGTCGCGGTCTCACTCGAATTACCTCGCACAGATATCCATCGAGATGACGGACGCGAACAACCAGATCAATGATGTGCTTAGCAAGCTGACGGCTCTCGGCACTGTGCTCATTCCTATGAATCTTGTTACTGGTGCGTTGCGGCTTATCATTCTAAGCTCATGGCAGTTTTTTGACCGTTGGTTTCCAGGTTTGTGGGGTATGAACGTGCATGTGCCGGGCCAGAACGCTGATGTGAGTCCTGTGCTGTAGAATTCGCAGCGGTTTGATGCTCATGATGATTGTAATCTCAGGGTTATGCCTGGTTCTTGTCCATCATCGGCGCACTCGTGGCTTTCGCTGCTGTCGGTGGCTACTCGACCTACAAGCTTATGGCGGGCCGCTGAATGCCGCATATATTCGAGCCCCCCGCGCCGCTTAACATCCGGCGTGCTCATCTTTTTCTTTGCTTCCTGAGTTACCCTACTCTAGTGGTATAGTTGCATGCGCCATCCCTACTATCTCCGCGGATTTCCTGCTGCGCCGGGGAGGAACCAGGGAGTTGGCACTTCGTGGATAGGGTTGGTGGCCACGCTATCGCTCATCTGACGGTGTTTCCCTTTGGGTAGATAACAGTTGACAACATATTTCAAGTAGAGCGCTCTTTTAGACTCCAGGGACTTCAAAGCAGCTAATGTATACATATCATACAAGCAGTCGCTAAAACCGCATTCATGACCTTCCCACTTGCATCGTGCTCGACTTCAAATAAATATACATGCACATTTTCCTTGCCCATGAAATCGGTTCCCGGAATCCAAGATGGTATCGGTCGACCATCAGGCATCTGCTGGTGGCGCAACTTGATGCGGAGGAGCGGAAGCATTCCGTCTCCGACGAATGATCGGACCAGGGTCTTCTCTGAAAATGCTTCCGTGCTAAAGAAGCCTGCGATTCAGGATGAGGTAGATCCCAAGTGATCTGCTGCTATTCCTCATTGCACTCCTACAAGAAATCATCAAGTACAACGCATAAAGCCTAATCTACAGAGTATTCTAGAAAGCAATACAAATTCACATAGCAGGACAGCAAGGAAACCAGGAATACAAAGCCGCTTTACGAAGAAGACGAAACTGACGCTGAGGGATCCCGATAAACCAACTTGACCTTACGGACAACGTGAGCCGGCGGAGAGTTGCGACCATGAGCATGTGAAGGTCTGTAGCTAGCAGAAGCGCTGCCGCCGACGCCATTGAGGGACGGGTGGCGCGGACTGCCTCTGGCAACATCATTCGGGTCTGGGGACAGTATGTTGGCCAGTGACGGCGAGAGCGTCTGAGGCCGCGGAGGTGCAGGTGCCAGTGCTGGCATTGGCAGTACTGGAACCCTGTTAGAAGGCGCTGGACGTCTTGGGGACTGACTACTACTGGGTAAGGGTGGAGACAAGTGCTCCATAACTGGATGACCGTCTTCGGCGTATTTCCGCCTCCTCGGGGGTGGCGTTTCAGGACGCTCGAGCATACGGCTCAGGGGGACTGAACCAGGGGAAGCCATGGCGGGCGCGTGATCTCGATGCCGAGCAGGAGCATCGTCCTCACGATGCTTTCTCTTTCGAGACATGTGGGGCGATGGCGCAGATATATCTCGACTGGAGGGAGTGCCAGGTGTAGTGTGAGAGCCATTGTATCTGCCAGACCAAGGGGGAGGCGGCGGGAGGTGATTAGGAGTAACATGACCGGGGGTGACCGAGGGCACAGGCCCAGCCTGCTCGTAAGGACTTGTTACTGGAGCAGGAGGACCAGGATTGGGAGTATGAGGAGCCGGATGCGCTGGGGCAGGGCGCGGGCCATGCACAGGGGTGCCAATTGAAGTCGATGGGCGAGCACTCGACGACACTACACTCCTAGGAGTATTACCATTGATCGCAACATTGTCCGGCTGACCGGGGGTAAAGCGTATCAGCTCCACGAACAGAGTGTTCGTGTACGGTGGTGGAAGTTTCATGTACGCAATATCCTTGCTGAACGTGTCCAGCATCTCGCGCGTGTCCACGTAAGTATCCCGTTCTGTATTCTCTGTAAGACCCAGTAAGTAATGTTGAACACGGCAGCATCGCATTACATACCGACGTGCTTCACTCTGACCTCTGCGAAAGGGTAATTCCTATTCTTGCGCAAACAACACAGTGGACACATGAACCGATTCTTGGTTGTCTGGGCAGATGCAGGGTCTATAGGGAAGAAGACGCAACCCGCGTGGTACCATTTGTTGCACAATTCGCACTCCACCTTTGGGTAATTGAGTAGGTATGACGTGCGGCCCCGGCAGATGCAACGGGTACCGTCCTGCCAATCCTTATCGACATCTTGTCCAAACGTGAACCTAGGTCTCCTTCTCTTCTTCATTCGAACAGGCACCGGTTGACCAGCTAGGATGCGATGAAGACCAGCTAGGTCAAGGCCGAAAGAGACTTCAGGATTGGGGGAGACAGCAAACTGGATCTTGTATAATTTGCGCATATAATGGCGAACTTGAGGAATATATTCCGGGCGCTGATTTCCGGACTGGGATGCAAAAGCCAGGAATTGTCCAATAACCATGGAAAGGCGGTCGACTCGGTGGACAATAATCTCTAGCTGTCTCCAATCCTCGGAGTAATTCTTCGTGATCTCAGGCGCGGACAAGAGTATGGTGGGAAGGTAACAGAAATGCCAGCTTCTGTCCTTGTGGATCGCACCGTTCCAATGATGGTGGTCACAGAAAGGACACGAGCCACCATTGGCAGCGCAGACTCCATGAAATCGGGCATAGCAATGGTCGCACTGGACGGCATCGGAGACTGTTCCGGGTGGAGGAGGTCGAACGGCTGTTGTACAGATGCAAGTGAAGTATTCGTCACTGGGAGGGAGGTCATCCTCGGGCCTAGTGGACTCAATCACGTCTTCCAGTATTTGCTTGCCATGAGCCTGACGATGCTGAGCGCAATACCACGGTAACCCTTCAAGCCAGCGGTAGTGTGACTTCAATTGCCCATCCAATTTCTCGAAATTAGGCAGCGCGAACATGGTCAAATGCTCCCTGGCATACCGACGCCACTGATGCATCATGTCAAACACATCACCTTCGTCCGTGTGCTGGTACCGATTCTTCAGAACTGCATCGCAGCGTGTCTCGAGGTCCAGAGCGAACTCGGCAGTGCGCTTTAAATCGTGGACGGACGGAATTGCGAAATCCTTCTCAACTCGAGTCACCAATTTCATGGCGTCTTGCGGTCTAGGTTTGGTCGCGCCTGGTTCAGGGAATAGGTACAGCCTCGCTTGTTTCTCGTACTCCTTCGCTTTGGCCCGAGCAGTAATCAAACGGTCGAAGACTGTAGGATCGATCGGCACAGTCTGGTCCACCTTTGCAAACTCCTCCAAATCACTGATATCCTTGCAAGGCTTGCCGAGAATCTCCCTGGCAGAATCTTCCCATTCTGTGCCCGCGTGTTCTCGAGACACGAGCAGTCGCATGTACTTGTCATCATCGGGAAGACGGATGCTGCGAGCCCGAGACAGGAGGTGGCGGACTTCATCCAGCGTCGTCGACGGGTCGTCGATCTTCTCTTCGACCTCCTTGATGAGCTGCTCTCTTAGCACAAGGTTCTTGACCTGGTCGAGTTCGTCCATATGGACGTTCAAAGATGACTCGTGTAAGAGAAGCCGTTCGCATTCCTGGATGTATGCGTCACGGTTGCGCTCCACATCCGTCGTCTTGAGCAACTTGAGCGCTCTGGACTTGGTCTCTTCTGCCTGGTCGGCAATAGCCCTCAACTGGCCGATCTCCGGACAATCGAACCCCAGGTTATCAACCTGTCTGAGCAAGTCGTAGACCTCCTCCAGACCGCCGTCTTGCCTGTCATCGTCGTTAGTCCCCGTAGAAGGCCGACCGCTGCGAGACTTTCTGGAGCGTTTCCGGCTTTGTTTGCGAATTATGAACGAATTTGCACCTTCTGTCCACTCATTAGCGCGATACACGCACTTCTTGAGAGTGGCCAAGTCAGGGAGAGGATGGTTTATGCGCTCGCCCTCTGCCAGCAGCGCTCTAAGAGTACGCAGCTGAGGCCGCGCAGTCTCCGCGAGAGTCTTGTGCAATTTCGCCCGCCAGTTATCCGGAATAGCGGCTCGCTCCTCCACCTTCGCTTGTGTGTCGAGTAGTGCATCATCCGAGAAGCGCAGGCGCAGAACGCGACGGCCGGCCGGACAACTGCACAGATCGTCGACGTGATCAATACACGCAATCTTGGTGGTGCAGGGACATGTGATTTGCGATAAGTAGCAGAAGGCCTTACAGACGGCGCACTGGTACTGATCCTCCTGACGGTCTTCCTCTTCCAAGACTTCGGAAAGCCCGAGGGCACGGGCGCGCTGCCGAGTGTCTTTCTCACGTTCTGTCATCTCCTTTAAGCTGTCATTGAGCCTGATGCATAACGCGGGTCAGAAACTTCCACGCCTCAATCGCCGACCGAAGCATAACTTACCAAATTGCAGTCTGAATAGACTGCGACTGTTGCGTGATCGTGACAAGAAGTTCGTCGTGAGAGAACACGGGCAACTTGCGATGCTCGCGGTATCGCTCGACACAAGCAAGTCCATATGGAAGCCAATCCGGTAAGGCGAAATTTACCGCTTCATTGAAATTGAGCTGAAAGAAAAAATAGAACGCTGTCAAAACGGCGTATTCCTAAAAATAAATGGACAGCATCTTACCCCGTGATTGAAGCCAGCGTGGTACGCCTTAGGATAGGTGATCACAAACTCGCCGGCCCTCTGGTTGCAGGCATAGACGCGCACACCCGCTTCCGCGAGTCGCTTCGGGTTCATAAGCGTTACGAGCTGGAAAAGCAGATCCGGCTGCGCCTCAAAAAGGTCCGGAGCCTCACGCTTGATAGCTGCTTCGAATTTCTCCGCGTCCTCTCCCGGGATGCCATACCATGTCTTTGTCTCGCCCCAGTGCACTAGCATGCGATGGTCAGCAGAAGGCTCCAGTTTCTCACTTATAGAGTTGACACTTACTAAAATTGATGCTGTACGTGTAATGATCCTATGCAACCGTCCTGGTCAGATAGATTCCAGAATGTGAAAACTATGTGACAGTACCTCGTTGTGCCAGCAGAAAGTAGAGAAGACCATACCAACGTACGTCCACGGCACTGTCATGCCGGAAATATCGGACTTGATGTATCGGAGCAAGGAGTCGTTCACGATAGAAATGTTGTTGAGATTCCACGGGTCTTTCGAGTATGAATCCAAGGGATGCGTCTCAAGAGTAGGCATTGCGCTAGAGAATGTATCAGGCCTGAACCTTGCCTGAGGAATCTGAGACATTACTTACCTGCCGTGAGTGGTAGAGTGGACGTCTGCACCATATTCAACCTCCACAGTCTCGTGGGACGACTGAACAAGCCGCCAAAATTCCTCTTCCACGTCATTTTCGGATACCAAGACACTATCAAAGTTGTTGACCGTAGGGTCCCGTGCAGATTTGTCTGCCTGAGGTGGGGGATGGGACGTAAACCACATCTTACGGAACGCCTGGTCTCGGGCCTGGAAACTAGATAGACTGTGCTCCTCTCCTTCATCGAAGCCGAAGTCACCACCGGTGCCGAAAAGGCAGGTATGGCAGAACCACTGTCCCTTGGGAATGGCTGTGAGGGGAGGATCAAGACAAAAGATGTGGAAACCTGACAACCCCAGAACCCATCAGCTCTCTGCCGCTAAAAACTGAACAGAAAACGGGGACGAACCACAATCACAGCCATCGCAAAGCAGCATCTCCTCGCCACGATTCTTCCTATGGCACACTTCGCAACTTGCCTTTAGACGCGATTAGCGGTACTTCTACCATGCTAGTCCGACCTCATACCTCTTGAATTGGCTCAGCCTTCTCCTCGCTCTTATCATGGGGGCCAGGGGATGATATATCCGGGGACGGCATTAGCGTACTCGGCACAGCTAGAATATTTTGTCACGTCCAATCCTAGCAGCATTCACACAAATCAATGGCATAGAACTTACGAGTCATGTACTCTTGGGAACCCATCCGCTTGCTCCTCCTAGTCCGGCTTCCATCTCCGTTAAGACCTCTGCTATCACTCTCATCCGGGGGCTCCGACAAGGGGCTGGATGTGGCGGTCAGAGGACTTGAAGGGGGTGTCGTATCATCTGTCACAGCTGAGGTGCTCAGGCGACTCAGCTTGGAGCCAGTCTGAATGTTCATGTGCGTCTTGAGCTGAGGATCCCGTGGCGTAGCCGGGGAGAGCGAGGAGGAGCTGCGTACCCGCTCCTGGAAATGCTCGTATGGGAGGATAACGCGAGTGTAGGAGTTCTTGATCTGTGTCGACAGACCAGGGATGCCGCCGTATCCGAGGATCCTACCAAGATCGGCCCATTTCTTCGCCTTCGTCACCTGATTACTTTGGTCAGCGCGCTGCCGCAGAGAACGGATGGAAGACATGATTACCGCTTCGTAGCCACCGAGCTTCTTCACCTCCTTCCGCAAGAGCCACAGATCCAGGGCTTTGTGGTTGATAGTCGGCACACACACCCGTGGATTGCCTTGCTGCTTGTGGAAACGGTATAGCTGTTCCAGGTAATTTACCTTGGCCCTCGACGACGCCTCGATGGAGTTCAAGCGCATGAGGCGAGTCTTGAAACGGAAGGCCTGTTGTATGGCGACGGTACCATGTCACAAAGGATACAGACGAACGGGAAGAACATCACGCTACTGACCTCGGTGTCGGTGACGAACGGCATCTTCCAGCCCTCTGGAGGAACAACCTTGCACATACCATAGTCTTTCGCCACATCCGATATTGATCGAATATAAGTCATAGGATCCTTGAATTCTTCTGCAGTGGGGCAAAAGACAGGGCAATCTTCCAGTCCAAAGGGGCGAGGATCAGCCTTGGGAGGCACGTTTCTAGGAGCGGTCGTCTTTACGGACGACATGTTGAGAGCTGGCGAGATAGGAATGGGCGGAATCTCAGGCTAAGAAAGGACTGCGTCAGAAATATTCCGAGCACATTTTGCCCACGTGTGGTGGAGAATCACCTCCGACCGGGTCTGTAATGCTGCCAGGGCGTCGGTCTTGGATTTGCGGGGGGCTCTCTTCATCTGAGTGGCCTGTTGTGCAGATGAAACATCGGCTGCGGTCACGGTCGAGTCGTCGCGGCTTTCAATAGGTACTGCGCCTTCCACATGAATATCGAGGCATGAAGTAAATGTGGCAGGTTGTTTAAGGGTGGCATCAGAGGGCATGGCGTTCGAAGCCATGTGGCCTGGTGTGTCGCTTCTGGAACGAGGCGATTTACCGCGACGAGAAGGGGTGCCGCGCGGGCTTGCCGCCGACGGACTGGCTGCGTGCATGGGGGCAACAGCGAGACTTGCAGGAGTTGGAGACAAGAGAGGAGGAACGCTGTGAGTAAGATAAATAAGAGGTTCTGGAGTGTGGGAGTACGGAGGACGCTGCTACGCGAGCTTCTTGCTTCTCCGTGGGAATCCGCTGTGTCCTTCTGAGCCACAAGAAATGAGAGATCCTGATACACTCTGCCACGCACCACTTCGCTGCTGTGTCCGCTGTGCGCCTCGTGCCCGACCGGACCTTCAACGAGCAAGCCTCTTTCTTGTTTCTATGCCAGCGTTTCAGTAATAATGGCTGCAATCTCGGTGTCTTTCGGTCTGCAGCTCAGATGCCGGCCGAGCCATCAACATTCAGAAGCTTAGCCCTTTATGGCAACCATCGGACAGAAGCCCTTGACGATGCTTCCGGTCAATTTCGCGTTTAATTGTTCACCGGCGGTGCTCGTGCCTTACCTTCCTTCCGCACCCATAGTGACTGTGCACGGCGCGGCCAGCAAACGTTATTAGGGCTCTGTTGTATCTTGCCAGGTGATTGATACCGCGGTGAGATATTTCTATCTCTGGGATCTACATCGTTCGGCTCTTCCCGGTCCAATTACCCCGCCTCCCCCGCCTCGGAGATTGCAATCCCATATATGATGGACACACAAAACGAACATACAGCTTAATGACGGTTGCATTATCATTCTAGGCTTTGGGAAATACCTCATTCTCTGACAGCTTGGCACGCACGGCCTTCGCATAGTCTCGATCTGCCTTGCATCACTCTGTTGGTCACGGAGACCGAAAAATCGCTTCGACATCTGGCATGTCTTTACAGGTCCTATGGATATTATAAAAGCTAGGTGATGGCTTATCATAATTATTGAACCGCTCCAAATATATCCGCAGCTCCCTCAAGGTCACTTCGTGACGGGTGAGCCTTGGGCCGTTAGCTGATGGTATCAGCGCTCACCGTGGCCGAGTTCTCAGCTGTCCAGAACAAGTATCCGGCACAGGAGACAAGTAGAGGGCTTCTTCTGCACTAGGCATACTTCCAGTCTTGTCCAGACCATCGGTCAGCATGACGCCGTAGACCTCAACACGCACATCAGGTGGCCAATGTTCGGAATGTGATGCGTCGAAATGTTCTTTGGAAGTCTCAGAACCGGATGGATACGCTGATCACAGCGGTGAGCCAAGCGGATGGAGCAGCCGAGAGGTTTAATCACTAGACTCCATTATTATCTCCACACGATTCAAACTTATAATAATTGGGTTGCAAAGAACAAGTTAGTTTCCGGGGCAAAAGCCCCCGGCGAGACTCGAACTCGCAACCTCCAGATACCATACATGAAATAGAAGTCTGACGTCATAACCATTAGACAACGGGGGCTCATGTTGAACTGCCTTTCTTTTAACTATAATTTATATCAATCTGGGTGGCTAATTCATAAATATTACTTGCAGAGGTACTCCATGCAATAAGACAAATGGATAATAAGGTATATATGGTGTTATATGCGACGACGAGCATGAGCTTGCTTAGAGATACATGAATGGTGCGAAAAGCAATGCAAGACTCGGGGAATGTGAACAACCAAAGCACAAGAACCACTACTTCTTAGCCCTCAATTGGGCTCTCAGGTTCCCATTCTCCGTCTGCATCGAGTTCAGCTCGTCCAGCAACGCCGCTCGCTGAGATTGCTCGGAAATCTGAACGGCCTCGAGCTGATCTTCAGCTTTCTGCAGAGACGCCTTGAGCTCAGCCATCTGTGCCTCCATCTGCCGCCGGACGCCCTCCGATGCAGACGCAGCTTCATCAGCCAGGGTGAGGGTCTGCGCGCTGAGAGCGTTGTTGGCCTGGGTCAGCTGGCGGCACGTCTCAGCTTGCTCTGCCGCGTGCATCTCGACCTCGGCCTTCTGAGCAGTAATGCGCTCGACGGTCTCCTGAAGCTGCTCAACCTCTTGTTGCCTACAGTCATCGTTGCGTGAGGGACAGAAACTGATATCATAAGCTCCAGACACTCACAAAGCAGTCTGTCTCGCACTCGTAGTTGAATGACGCTCTTCAAGCGTCTTGACCTGCTTCTGATACGTCTCAAGCGCATGATTACTCTCCTGGGCAAGCTTCTGCGCCCTCTCCGCATTCTTCTTCAGCAAATCATGCGCTTGCGCAAACCGAATCAACCGCTCGATCAGAGCCCGATCGTCCTGAACGAGTGCTTGCACTCTAGCAGCCAGCGCCTCGACGCTGAAGGAGCCTTGGTTCGACGAGCCCTGGTTGCTAGAGCGATTGTCGTATAGCGTCTTCAACGAACGCACGTCCATATCGGAGATCGACGTAGCGCCAATTTTCGGGCTGCCTGGCGCGCCCGTCGGGGAGGCAAGTCCAGTCCGGAAAGTCGACGCTCGAGGGCCCAATTTGCTTGCGCGTGCATCGGGAGAGGGAAGGATGGTCCACAAGGGCTGGAGTACGGCCATGACCTTCGCAGCATCACCCGTATACTCGACAGCAGTAGGCGTGTCTGAGCGTTCCTGTTCAAGTAAATATGTAAGAACCCAGCCTTGTGTATACGAAACATCAGTCCTACCCTGGAGCCGCCTCCGGCAGCCGACAGCTGCGATCTAATCTCTTCCCGCTCGCGCTTGACCCGGTCCACTTCTTTAGCCAGATTGGTCGCCTTGCCATTGGCTTCCTGGACAGTTTCCTCCAGCTTCCGCTGGGTGGTCGTCCACTCCAACTGAGCGAGTCGACGCTCCTCCAAATCACCCGCGATTGCCTCTAAGTACATCTCAATTGAAGGAGAGAATGACGGGTCTGCAGAGGCGACTTCGATGCCGTAATCATTCGTGAGCTTGTGCAGAGCTTCCCGGTACCTGTCCAGTTCGTCTTGCAGATCCAGCAGAGCTCCCTGCGCTTCTCCTGTTTGAGTCTGGGTCTGCAGTCTCAACCGTAGATCCTCGATCTCCATATCTTTCCGCTGACACTCTTGTCGGGCGCGCACCAAGCTATCTTGTAGCTCCGACGTCTCCCCACTTTGTTCTTCCAGCACTTCGAGCCTGCTCTCCAGCATCTCTATTTGCCGGTCACGCTCCGCTAACGCAGCTCGATCTCTTTCCCAGGCTTCCTTCCCCTGGAGTAGCTCCTGCTGCATAGCCGCAACCGACTCCTCGACATCCTGAATCTCCAACTGCGTTGACGTTTCTAACTGCTCCTTCTCAAGTTGCAGAAGAGAAAGTTCCTGCCGCGTCTGGGCCTGCTTCCGGTTTGCAGCGGTTAGACTCTCTGTCACAGCCTTCAGCTTCGCTTCGAGGGCGATGATGTCGGCCACTGTAGGTGGTGGACGAGGAACTTGGGGTACGATCGCATCCGCATGTCCAGCAAAATAATGAGCTCCCTCGAAGCGCGCTTTGGACGACACGCTGGTCTGAGCGGAGGACGTCGGGCTGATCGCAGTACTCCGGTTGGGAGTATCGTAGCCTGAAGTATCAGAATCAGCTGCGTCCCCATTCGGTGCATGCTTCTTCTCTAAAGACCGGACGGAAAGGCCCAGGACACCTGCGCGGTGCTCCAGTAGCTTGCGACTAATATCGTTTGCCTTCTCTGAGACGCGCCACAGTTCCCTCTGGGCTACCTCAACCTTGTGATTTGCAGCGTTTAGCTGATCTTGGGTTTGCTTGGACATTTTCTTATTCGCCGCATTGACCTTGGATAGCGAGACAGCTGCGTCTCGGATCTTCGATTCCAGAGTGAGTTTCTTGTGCAGTGCGACGAGCCTGGACGTGAGAACTTGTTGCTCCTATGAGTGAAGAGCAGTGTAAATGCAGACAGTCGTAACAACCAAGCGACGACTGACCTTCTTGAGCTCTTCAACCTCCTCCGCACTGAGAATAACATAATTTCTGCTGTCCACGACAGCCTCACTCGCAAGGAGATCCATAAGCAACTCATCCTTGGTATTGAGCATACCCGATGTCCGTTTGAAGGTCTGGTCGAGCTGGAGGATAGACTTTCTGGACAGGTATGATTTACGATTAGGCAGGGCGGGTCGGACGGGCGATGAGGAAGGTCCAGCTCCAGGAGACGAAGGTAGTGACTGGCTTGGTCCCCCAGGAGTTGTGGCGGGAGACGATGCAGGTACGGAACCACGGCTACGACTTGGGGACAATATAGACGAGGTGTTAGACGTAGGACGCGTGGACTGTCCACCCGGCGAGTCCTCGGATCCGTCCTCAGCAACAGGTCGCTGTTTGTCCTTTCGTAGGAACAAACCGACTGTGGTGGTGTTTGGACTGCCTAAGGGGGAGTCCGGCTGCGATCCGGTAGGACTCGGTGGCCATGACGGCTTTGCTATTGACAGCGGGGGCGTGGGCTGAATGGGAGGGGGTGTCGGTGTCTCTTGCGGTGGTGATGGCGTCCCGTTCCCCAGTCCACCTCCCAGAAATCTGCGTACGCCGTTCATATGTGACAAGTCGACCTAAAGAGCGTAAGAGAGAGCAGCCAGCTGCCGAGGGTAGAGGCAATAGAGGTTGACGACAACTCAGGCTGTTACGTTTGGCCACGGAACGGAAGCATTCACAGCGCTATTCTGGTGACTTGCCATCGGAATTCGCCGTGTATATTTTGGCCTTTCGTCCTTTCCACTGCTACAGCCTGCTGAGCATCCTCTGCGCTGTTGAAACCGTTGCTGGCGTCGGCTGAGTCGTCTTTAATAGCACCCCTGCAAACTTTTATCCATTGACCTCACGCGCCGACGACTCGCCGTTCCGATTCCGTCACCGTATCCACGCTTTACAAACCTGCCCTCCGCTCTCTCAGCTGCATGCAGCATGTAACCATTCATCGCACACTTCACCATTTGAGACGCTGCTGTAAACGCCCGGCTCAGTTGTTCTCGTCGACATGTCCTTCACCTTCAAATGGCCCAGATTCTCCGATCAGTTCCATGCAGACGCGATTCAGATGCTCGACTCGGCCCTGAACAAGGGAAACAAACCGCCCGTCATTGCTGATAAGATAGAGGTGGTCGAGTTGGAAATGGGTACCCAGGTGAGCCGTTGTCTATCGGATCTCTTCCGCTGTTGCACATTTAATTGGTAGACTTCTTAGCCACCGGAGCTCGAGATCCGTGACATTGGAGAGCTTACCCTGGATCAGTTTCGCGGGATATTTCGTCTCACCTATTCAGGAGATGCGCATCTAGTTCTGCGAACAAAGGTCCAGGTACGTGCTGCGGTCCCATAGTGGTAGAGCTGGAGATTTGAACGTGCACTTCTAGGCAAACCCTCTCAACCACAAACAGCCGGACATCCACTTGATGACCGGTTCGAGGGGCATGCTCACCGCAAAGCAGCCGTTGGTAGTCCCAATGCTTCTGCGACTCTCGCACTTCAAGCTCAGCTCTTACGTCGTCCTCGTGGTGTCCAAGCAGAAAGGCATTACCCTCGTCTTCAAGACAGATCCCTTGCAGAACGTAGACATCAACAGCACTTTCGACTCCATTGCCGTGATTCAAAAATTCATCCAGCGGGAGATCGAGGGTCAGCTCCGCCAGATGTTCAAGGAGGATTTGCCCGGGATCATCCACCGGCTGAGCCAGCAGTGGGTGAAAGCAAAGGTCGAGGCCCCATATCTGTCAAAACGACCGAAAGTGCAGAGCATGGACACAATATCTTTACCTTCGATGTCTTCAGTACCCCGTTACCCTCACCCGGCGAGTGTAGGCATCCCAGTACCCCCGTCCTATCTCCGTCGCCAAACGGTAGGCGCGTCCCCTCTGGTCAGGCCCCGCTCTCCTTCAAGCTCCTCCCTTGCAAGCACCACTCGCGAGACACCCCCTTCAGTCATCTCCTCTCCTCCCGTGCAGATCAAGTCTCCGTCCCAAGACTCCCCGACGTCTTTCCCTGACATCGAGAACTTCGACCCTACCTATGGCCTCCGACCAGAGGGCCTACCTACCAAGAGCCTATTCAACGACTTCGGACGCTTGTTCTCGCCGAACAAAGGTTTAGCTTCGCTATCAGAGGAACAAATGGAGAATGATCTTGACGAAGTCGGATCAGCCTTTGATGTGATTGAGTGGGAAGAGGCGATACCTGACTACACCCCTGCGCCTTCTGTGCAAGACGTAGACGACCCGGCAGAGTACGAGTCGATCCCCGCCGTAGGTGGGGGCGTCATCACCCGCCCTAGAGTCTTCCACTCTCAATCCCAGATTCAGACTCCCAATGTCAGCGCATCGACATCGTCCACATCTCGCAGGCCCAGTCGAACTTCCCCGATAGCTCCGAACTCGAGGATGATGATGTCTACACCGTCGCTACCCCTGTCCGCTCGGCACCTGCGTGCGCTGCAGGCATCCAGCAGCCCGTACGAGTTCAAGCGTCCGCCAGCCTCGGGTCGGACGTACAGCACATTAGGTCTTGGTATGGAGCCACAAGAATACCCATGGGAGCAGTCGGACTACCATTCGCTCGCCTCAACACCTCTGCCCCTGCGTAGACCGCCGTCACGGCCCATGAGCCCGGACAGCCAGACTTACTCCTCCGAATCCCCACATCCTGATGGTGTCCCCATCAGGCGCCGGCGCTCGTCCACGTCATCCTCGAACTTCGACGGTTTCCACTCCGGCTCCCCGCCTATGTATCCCACCATCCACGAACACGACCCCAAGATCGTATTACGTCCCGCCTTAAACAATTCTATCTCTCAATTATCTACTCTAAGCCACTCAAACCATACCCTTTCACCTTACACACGCTCTCTTCAACATTTCACTGTACGCAGTGTCCCTCATCGCCCGACTGGCCTATCCGGCTTGGCCGCAGCCGCCGAACGGCCTGCAAAGGCGAAGCGCAAACGCACTTTCCGGCTGGGAGGGAAGAAGGAACCCGAGAGTGCAGCGGAAAGCTCCAGTCTACTCGCAACCTCTCGCAGTCCTCCCTCAGAATTTGACGAATCAGATATGGATCACTACTTCCGCTCACGGGAGGAGACACTTTCTCGATATACTAACTCACCTATAGACTCTTCGTTCCCCCATCGACGGTACCCAGGTCAGCCTGTTGTACAAAGGACGCCGCTATGATTATCCATCCCCTGTAGATCCGCTTCCGTTACGCTTATTGTACAAGATCTATTATGTATTAAATGCAGGTCCGAGGGTTTGTAATAGATCAGTCGCCATTGGCATTGATATATCTGTCGTAACGGCTGCTGGCAACATCATCGGGGAAGAAGCTGTCAATTCGAATTGCTATTTAAAGATCATCGATCAGTAGCCGGTCTCTCATGAAATGCTGGTTCAGCCCTTACATCAACGTGCATGCTCGGAAGCCGACTTGTGTTCTGTCGCGCCGATGGTGTCTGTCGTAACTGGCGGAAGTCATTGTTGGCATACGTTTTAGTTAAACCGGTAACAGCCGGAGAACGGAGCAGCGCTGTGGGAGGTGAGACAGTGACAAGCGCGAATGGATCCTGAACATGGGATATCGGCTTCTGAGCAGGTGTCGATGGCATGTCAACATCCATCTTGTCTTGCAGGAGCTCTTCTACATCTTGGAGGCTGAGCTTGAGATGCTCTGATATGGAAGATAGTGTCAGTGGATCTTCATGTCCTGACGCCACGAGCTTTGGCATAATGCTATCCAAAAAACCAGCTTTATCCTCGGGCGAAGCTTTCATCCCTTCCCGAACGATTGCGAGATGTTCTGTAGTCAGATCTAGTTGCAACTTGGAATCATCTGACGCAATGGCTTGCAGGAGCCAGTCCAGTATGGATAGGACGAGCTCTGCTGTTCTCTCCGCAAGGACTGGCGGAGGGCCCTGAGCAACCTTCGCCAGCCACCTACTGAACTCGATTCGTAGACCATCGGCGTTGACCGCCCGACCGTCGACATTCTGCAGCACATTCCACGAAAGATCCAGAGTCAACTCCTGATTTTTCGGAGAGACATCTTGATCCCGGAGAAGTATCTGCACGATAGCCACCCCCAGCGACGGGTCGAAACTGGTAGACCAGTGCGCCGACATCGAAAGCGCGATCCCGATGAAGAATTCTGACCAGAGGCACTTATCCAGAAGCGCGTTCAAGCAAGACTCGAGTTCCTCAACACCATCCGGGTCTGTCGCCACATACTGTAGACACCACAATGAACTCGACTTATTTGTCGTAGAAACAAGGTCGCATCCGAATTTCAGCGACGCAGCGACTTGAGCTTCCGCAAACCTTGCTCTCGCTGTCCCAGCTCCATATCCAAGCTCACCGACCATCCTCCGCATATACCTCAGCTCCTCCAGGACTAACCACTCTCCTATCCCAAGCACGCCTGCGTCCAGGTTCGCCAGGCGCTTCGCGAAATGCACCCGATTGTCAGCGTCTAGTGTTCTGAAGAACGTCTTCAGCTGGGGAAGCACATTCGGAATAACGTCACGGAGCCAAAGAGCTTCGCCGTCGTCCGCAGAGAAGGGGAGTAGGTGATCGATCAAGGAAAAGACCTGCAGGACGTGGTACGCCGGATCCATGTCGCCGCTCCTCAACCCATGCTCGAGCAGCGTCCGGAACACCGCGCGCGCGTTGTCTGACCTGCCCTCCTCTGGAGGTTGGCAGAGAGTGCGGACGGCGTCGATGCATACCTGCCGGCTGCTCTGCGCAGAAACGCACACGGGGTTCGTCTGCGCATATAACATATCCGCTCCATCTGTGCACACGAACAGGTCCGCTATGTCTTCCACGAGTCTGGTCGTCGGCCTGCTCGGGAGCGGATACACAGGAACCAGCCTCACAATCAGCTTCAAAACATCCCTCGCAGTTTTGAACAGTTCTGCCAGCAGGGCCTCACCGTGTTCAGGCGGGGGCGGGTGAGTAGCGATGAAATAGCTGCGGACGTCTCGCGTAAGAGTGGCGAATGTGTCGGCCAGAGTCTGTAGAAGACCATGCTGCCCTTCTCCCCACATCGCCTCTAAGACCCCCCACTCGTTGCTCTCTACCTCCCTCTCCACAATTTCGATACTCACCCTCACACTTCTTAAGTCCCTTATCCCCATTGGTACCCCTTCCTCGTACCTTGTCCCCAGCACGTCCACCGCGGCTGGCACCCCGTCCTCCGCAGTGATGGCCAGTCTTCTGAGCGTGATACGCTCGTCCTCCGCGATAGCTGCCAGAGAGTCAGGGAGATTAAGTGTGCACTTGATCATTTCTGGCGAGAGCATGGAGGCAGGAGCGGATCTAGCGAGAGAGATGATGATGTTCTCCGCGGAGATACCAGAGTGAGTAGGCGGATCATTGTCAAGGTTGCATTCCAGACGAAAGACCATTTGGCGGAGTAGTAATAGATGATTCACTATCTGTGAGTAGGCACTAGTGTTAGTTACCATTAGATACCGGAGTAGTGTGACAAGTTACCTCCCGATACCCATCCACCTCCTGCCACAGCCTAATCACCGCCAAAGCCCGTTCCCTGCACACTTTACTCCCAAGACTATCCGACCACGCAAAAACAGCCAATACGCACGCCACGCCCAGATACGCCCTCAAAAATGCAATAAATTCATCGTGGCTCGCTCCGGCCGCGGCCGCGACATTGCCCTTGAGCAGTGCTGGCGGATGCACGAGGGGAAAGGGCACCAGGCTGTTCTCCAACAGTTTCGCCTTGAGATCAGCGTGGGTAACAAAGCACGCAAGCCAAATGCCGAAGGACTGCTCGTCGCTGCCAATATCTCGCAGTAGTTTTGTGGCGACCGAGAAGTCTGCCTGTGTGTTTGTTAAAGCGTCTTCGAGGACTGGCCAGCTTGTTATTCGAGCTTCAAGTTTACGGACAGCGGACATTGTGCTGGCCTCGATGGACGGGTCGGCGAGGACAGTGGAGAGAAGGGAAAGGAAGCCAGTCGTATTAAGGTAGTGCGCAATGAGCGGGTTTGTAGAGGCGGTAAGGAGGCGGTGCAGGGTGCTGGAGTCGAGGTGGGAGGCGTCTACGAGCGATTCGAAGTCAATCTTTCCCTGCCTATGGTGTCAGAAACCGAGACTCCACAGCAATGATGCGGACCGGACGCACGAGTAATGCCTGAGCAAGACGGAGATCTTGTGAAGCTGCGTGCGATAATACTCCCGCCAGAAGATACGTCTGATCGTCATTCTGCAAAGAATGTCACAAGAGCAAGGGCAAGGAAGACGATACCAGGAGTATACCTTGGGCTCAATGGATTCCACCACTCTCGCAACGAAACCGGATATTGAGTCGTCGGACGCATTCTCAGCGAGAGGTCGGCCAGTCATCGTGTACGCTTCCTGCAGGTCGAAGTTGTCCGCGTCTGCAGCGTAGTCAAGGTCCGCGTAGAGATATGGAAAGTCCGGGTTCTCCCAATCATCGCTGGAGAGTTTCAGACAGAACATCAGACGGATGAGGAGATGCAGCGGAGGCGGATCGTCTATTAGTGTTAAGAGCTGCTCTGCGAGGGAGGTGGGGTCGAGGCAGTTGGAAGGGTCAAGGGAGCGAGGTAGTAATGTTGACTCTATGAAAGGTAGCTCTTTTGGTTCGGGACATGAGGGAGGTGGCTCGGAGGCGAGGTCGCCGTAGACGGCGAGTGACATAGAGTTGAAATTGCCTTTGAGAATCATGAGACGCGTCGCAAACTAACTAGACTGAGTACGCAATGCTAGGTACACAGTGTCGTCGCGTACCTCTGGTCCCATGTCAAGCTCAAAATCCACCTGCCCTCCGGGGTACGCGATGGTGGTTGGGACCAAAGCATTCGAAGCTGCGGGCCTCTTGCTCGGATCCTTAGAAGTTGGCTGAGCATTCAAAAAGACATTAAGAAAGAACGCTTCTGGTTCCGTACATCTGGCGGCTGATGGTTAGTAACAGGACGTATCTCTAGGGTGATCCAGGCAGTACGCTGTAGTATCAGGACTAGAGGCAAATGGCTTTGCATCCGAGGGAAATATTCGAATATACCGGATTCGAACCGCAGCACCAAAGCGTACAGCGGCCATGTCTGTCGAGGGCGCCGGCACCGCTGTGGTCCATAGTAGCAGCTGCATTAATGTGACTTGTGGCTCGCGTAGAACGCAGTGTGGCGTTGCGCGTACAGCGGTGGCAGAATTGCGGGGTAAGCGCGGTACCGCAGGTCCTCGGTGGACCGCTTCGAGGTTAGGGGTACTCTCGTCCGCAGAGCTAGTGCACTGGATATTTCTGGCACCACCTCACCGTCCTCCTCCAGTTTCTTCGACCTCTCGCCGCCGCAGCCGCCGATGACTACAATGACGAGAGCCGCAACGTCTAAACTTCCTGCACTGTCCCTATCGGCCTCCGCGCCAATGTCATCACCCTCATTAAAGGCTCGCGGTCGAAGCGCGAGCATTGTCAAGGTCGAGAACGTCGGACCTTCCTCGCAGGAAGAAGTCCTCGACCAGAGCGCATACGCCAACGTCAACGCAGAATGGGTGAACAGGAAGGGTGCGGTGTCTCTGCTCTTAGTGGTTGTCCTACGCAGCGTGCGATCACCTTCTTACGCGGCTTTGTGCAGGCGCCTGGCTCATCCACCCTGTGCTAATAGTCGCGGGCAAGATTTTGATCGACACTCTGCCCGGCATGACGCAGCAAGTCAGCTGGACTCTAACGAATACCCTCTATATTGCTGTACGTCGCTGACACGTCTTCGGCATCTCGACTGGCCACCGCTGACTTCGCTTAGTTCTCGTACCTCGTCTTCCACTATGCGACAGGCATCCCTTTCGACAACGAGCTGCACGGTGGGGCATATGACGATCTAACGTTATGGGAACAAATAGACGAGGGCGCACAGTACACCCCTGCGAAGAAGTGGCTGATCACTGTCCCCATAGTGCTGTACGTCTCCTCCACCTTCCTCTCCCTCCTCTCCCCGTAAATAACTATTACGAATACTAGCTTCCTCCTATCAACTCATTTCACGCACTACAACCCCATTCTCTTCGCCATCAACCTCACGGCCCTCATTCTGGGGCTCCTCCCGAAGCTTCCACAGGTCCGTTACACCCTAGTCCTTCTCTTTTCTTCGCCTCCGAGTACATCCTGTCTCATCCTCGTCTACAGGCCCACGGTCAGCGCGTACGCTTCCTCTCCGACGAAGCCTCTGGCGTCTCTACGCCTGTTACCCCCGGTTTCCCGCCTTCGGGTACCCCGACGCCGAACGGCACCGCCACTGCACCGCCAATCCCCCATCTCACCGAGTCGTATTTCCAGTAGCAATAATAGGGACTATCTGTTGGTTATTCAGTTGCTTTTCCAGCTCTATTCTATCCTATCATCCATATGCGATTGATACATAGTTCATCATGTCGACATTGACATCACAGGGCCATCCACAATGCATAATTAATGAAGCACTTCTGGTTCCGCAGCCGCATCAGATCTCCTGTGAGGGATGCCCTCGTCTCGTCTCGGACCGGCTCCTCTTTTGCTTTGGTTGGGGCAGCCTTATGACTCCATACAAGCGTGCCACCTCTAATATTGTTATGCAGTTACTCAGGGTACGCAAGATGGCACTCTTCTATATCTCTAGCTGAGCGCCATATCTCTGTAGTCTGTGGTCTAATCTACTTTTCGAATTCATAGTCATAGATGCACGCACCGATCCCTTCCCATGGCATCCCCAACCGCCGTGTACTGCGCAGCATTCCGATCCCCATTCCCCTTCACGATCCATTCCAAATTTCCAATGGATCTTCACGGAGCTCATGCACGCTTCAAAGAAGCTCCCGATACTGCTGCAGGCGTAAGCTTCATAACGCGAAGCACAGCCCGATGAGGTCGGTTTAATTGCGCATAAGCGGGCAAGTATAACCGGGAGGAGAAACGAGGCGGTGTGGTGAGCCAGGAGCAATAAGATATTGTAAGCAGACGGACGTACAGGTTACGCAGGAGCATCGTAATCGTCACTTTCCCTACTGCTGGAAGATACATAGAGGCCTAATAATGACGCAGCATATATCTGTCAGTCATAGCTCTATACGTAGAACCCTGACTCGGACTAGATGATGCTGGTCTTTGGGACTATGCACCCGAGGCATGCACCAGCTGCCCAGCATACGCCAAGAGAAAATGATCAGATGAATAAACCAGCAGGCTTGCTCACCTTCTCCCTCACATCCTTCTCAAAATTCTTCTCCGCAGCGACGTTCATCGCCACACACCCATCCTTCAGCCACTCCGTCTTCACCTTATAATCCGCGTTTGGCACAGCCGAGATCACCACATCGGACAGGCCAAGGCACTCTTGGAGGGACAGCGTACTTGGGTGCACAATGTGACGCGGGTGGTACTTGGCGAAGGAGGGGGAGTCAGTCGATTTGGGGCGCTTGGTGTATTCCTGGTTGAATGCAGCGAAGGGCGTGAGAACGCTGCGACTCCGGTAAAGGCAAGATGTGGAGAGGGAACTGCGCACCTGAATGGAGTCAACATCGACAGAGAACACCCTCGCCCCATCGTTCGCCAACAGGGCAGCTAATGGCCGTCCTACGACTTCCGACCTGTACAGACCGAGCTGCATATCAGCCACAACTCACTACTACCCCTCCTCCATGACCTTCCTATCTCCTCCTTCTCATCCGACACTAAAAGCATTGTCCTTCACCTTTGTGAGCACTCACCTATTGATAACAGTAACCGTCCTCCCATACGCCCGATCGCCATAGGGCAATATCTTATTATACACGCCAATATGCTCCAAACATTTCACGATTGCCAGTGGCGTGCAGGGTAAGATGGATTTTACCGTTCCTTCTGGAGGGGAGTCGTCCGCAGGCTGTGGAGGGATGTCGGTTGGGGCGACGGAGGAGATAAGGGCTTTCGGTTGGACGAAGCGGATGCTAGGAATGTCCTGTGAGATTGTGTCAGCCTTGCTAAAGAAGACAGCATACTTGTGATAGAGATTGTAGTGGAATTTGAAGTGGAGACCCTCCACATCTTTCAGGGGAGATACAACCTGTGCGATACAAAATGAGAGTTGACATAATTTAAGAGATGCGGATCCGAACCTGTTGTAGGTATTGGTCCTATGCAGGACAGGAAGGATAATTTTAGTCTGCAGATCCCATGCACAGGCCCCAGTCTCTCTCAGTGCACCGACCTGTTGTACACCAAAGATAGGGTAGTAGACCTGGCACATATAAGAACGTGAAATCATTCCGTCCAAGGTATACATAGACTTCTCGAGCTCACCATAATCCCATCCACCGAGTCATCGTCATTGGCGTCAATAATCGCCTCCTCAACGCCCTCTCCCTCCGCAAGCTCCTCCCGCTCCGCATTATCCTTGTTTAGCGCCGCCCCGGTCTCCTTTAGTACGAAATTGACACCAAGTGCTTCGCATTGCTTCTTGGTAAACTCGGCGTAGTACCTGCTGGGCGACTGCGAGGTCGAAAGGATGCCAACGAGGGTCGGAGCCTTCTGCCGCGTAGCGAGCGATCTCTGTATCTCGTCTCGAAAAGCGTTTGCAATGTTGTCCGCCTTGAGCAGAAGCCCTTTACCGTGAGCGGCAGCCGATGCCATTTTACGGGAGAGGGTCGTTCGTAGAATGTTGGGCCAGCAAGCACTAGCTTAAGGCTGCAAACTCAATGGATAGAAAGCAAAGATACACAGAGACCTATAGTGATTCTGGCGAACATGTAAAATGTATGCGTCAAGTATACGCGCGCAGAGTCTCGATCACGTGGGAAAAATTTGAACCCGTATATATTGGACCGGGTATGTGTAGGAGCAGGCAGAATGAACATTGGGGTCATACAAGTACGCAGAGCTACAGAAACCAAACTGAGCGGTCAATATGTTTCGGCAACATGTCGAATGCGGGCGGGGATTCAGGAGGTCGGTTGGATGGTGCTATATCTCAGGGCTTTATGGATTAGGTTCGACCTGACAATTCAAGACAGGTTAGTGGGCACCGTATGCGTGGATATTTGAGAAACACTCACCATTTAGGTGAGGAATTGGAGGAACTGGAGGCGCCGCATCCTCCATGGAGACATCCTCGCTGGGGGTGTCTGCCTTACTATCCGTCTCACCTGCTTCCTCATCATCATCTTCCTCTGCCATCAATTTGGCAGCGAGCTGGAACATTGACAGATCAATTGGCCAGAAGCAATCGCATATACTGAAGCACCGTACCTTCATAGCCTGAGCTTCGTTGGAGTAATGCCTCCCTCGTGCCTTGAGGAATGCCCGATGCTTCACCAGCGCTATGCACAGCCACCCTGCAGTCAGGACCGCGGGCCGCATGACACATCGGACGACTTACTCTCTTCATCCATCTCCTCCTCCTCTACCTCGCCACCTCTGTCACCTTGGAAAGACCGGATCTCCCTCCTCGCTTCGCTAGGCAGATTGAAGCTCGTGCTTCGACTCGAGCTGCCACTCCTTGATCGACCCGTTATCGATGGCCTGTTACTCGTGCTTGAGAAAGAGGTGCGCCTTGATGAAGGGCCAGAGCTATCGGCGTTCGTTGGGGACTGTGGTAGGGGTGACGCTGACACAGACGGCCTCTGGCCTGCGTAAAGATCCAGTGATGGGATATCTGATCATTCAATCAGCAAAAATCGCGGACTCGCGCAGAGAATGAGACGCACCTCCTTCAATCGTATCAGTCTCCGCATTGTATCGGACAAATGGCGTTTTAGGCTCCGTGATCTTCATCAAGCTATCTTTCTGGATCTCCGTCGCGGCCAAGTTCTCCTCATCCCATTGCAGCCTGTCGACTAATTAGCACAGACCAACACTCATGAATGCGTGCAAACAACCTAGGACCTTGCTGCGGCGATGCAGGAGGGTGAGGTGCATTTTTGAGGATGCCCTTGGGCTTGGGCGTGGAGCCAGCCCGAGACAATGGGGGCGGGTGTTCGTGTTCGTCCATAACCTCCGAGGCAGACATGATCAGATGGGCGTCTTCAGTAAGCTCGTTATTCTAGGGCAAAAACCAGGAAAGTTGGAAGTTAGATATTCTCGTAGGTGAAGGTGGGCGTTTAGGTGGAAACACGATTCGGACGATGAGGTAGGTGTCACTGATTCGTGCTGAAGCCTTAAATCACCTGTCATATCCATTTGTAGTAAACATAATGGCGTGTGAACGTGACGCGGTCGCGCGCTGCTGCGCAGTTCAGTGCGTAGTAGCCTATATCGGTGTCTTCGCTGAACCCGACTGCGTTCTGCGGTGCCTTTCACTTGTGCGTTATCCAAGTATACATCCTGTACTGAAAACAGAAGAAAGCCTAACTCTACATCCCAAGACCCATCAGCGCCGAAGTCAGTCGCTCTGCAACGGCTTCGGGCTCCTGTCTCGCCATTTCTATGACGCTCAACAATTTCTTAATGCCGATATTAAGCCGTGAGACACCGTCCTGGCCCTCCTCACCGAGGCCTGCCTGTTGGAGCATGCCAATCGCCCGCCTGCGGTCATCACTCGACGAGAATAGTTCGACTTCTCGGAACACCTTGTCCAAAGCACGTAATGAAGTAATCGGGGGTACGTGTAGTTCCGAGTCGAATGCTTCAGAGAGCCCGAGTTCGGGAAAGACGGACCGCACGGAGGTAGTGGCGATCACCAGGAGGCGACGTCCCTAGTGGGAGAGGAAATGAGTGAATACGGGATGAACTTCAATGGCATTTGCACTGACCTTGGGTGGGCGCCGGGAGAAGAGCACCAAGAGCGCCTGCAAAACGGCATTCGAGAATCGTGGTCCGATCGGAGCGAAATCTGACAGCAGATATGAGTATGAAGCAGCCAGGAGAATCCTCAACGAACCAAGTAGCCGCTCTATGGAATCGACAACAATGACACTCAATGGACTCTTGTAACTGTCCGCGAAGACCTTGTTAATAGAAGCGACTTTCTGGGCTTCCCCGAAGCCGACCATGTTATCCGGCGTCAGTAGCTTGATGAATGGGAATTGAGACGCCTGTGCGATAGTGGCTGCAAGCGCTGTCTTCCCAGACCCCTTCGGGCCGTGTAGGAGGATGGACACCAACGGCGTCCGTGTTGAAGTCCGGACTTGGTCCACGAATAGTTCACCGGTACGTAGAAGTTCCTTATAGATCAAGGCCGAAGATCAGAAGGTTACGGACATGCATGGCGATAAGACTTACGTCAACAATCGGATCGTAGTGTATGATCCCGTTCTGAACAACTTGTTGTAGCTCTTCTTCGGATACACCGAATGCAGGGTGCACTTCTTCAAGGGCATTCATGAAGTCATTCCTGTTGATCTTCATGTTCTCGACGTCGTCCGAGATACCAGCCATCGTCCCAACCTACAATCAAGTCAACATCATGACCCTACTTCAGAAGTCACGCGACCTTACCTTGACATGTCGGTTGAATGCAAAACTCGTAGCGCTCTTGACAAGACCACCAATCTCAGCACCAGAGAAATTCTTCGTCAGGGCCGCCAACTCCACCAAATCAACGTCGGCGTCCATGACTCCATTGTTCCTCATTTTTGCTGTATGGATATTCAAGATCTGCAGACGACCATTCTCGTCCGGCAGAGAAATCTCCATATGCACCTCTAGACGACCAGGCCGCAGCAAGGCCTCATCAATCATGTCCAGTCTGTTCGTCATACCGATCAGGAGAATATTGTTGAGTTGATCTACACCATCCATCTAGATAACCAAAATCAATACCAGCATATGCAGGCCTGGGAGTTTAATTACCTTTGAGAGAAGTTGGTTGACAACGCTGTCTCCTACACCGGTGCCACCTTGCGAGGACCCACGCTGTTTGCAGATGGCATCCAACTCATCGAAGATGATGATATGGAGACCACTTTCGTCGCCCTTCTCTTTATACTATGCATGTCAATGTGAGTGCAGTGCAACAGTTAGACAATCATATACGCACCTCCTTCTCGGCGTCGGCGAACAGTTTACGAATGTTCTCCTCGGATTGACCGACGAACTTGTTCAAAATTTCGGGACCGTTGACAATCTTCGGTTCACGGGCGTTGAGCATCTTCCCAATTTGCCGCGCCATGAGGGTCTTTCCCGTTCCAGGAGGCCCGAACAGAAGGATACCTATTCAATGGGAGGTGAGTATCGCGTAATAGTTAATGGACAAGACTCGCGAACCTTTGACGTGCTGGATACCGAGCTTCTCTACAAGTCCTGGAGGGAAAACACGCGAGGCGAAAGCACGGCGGAAGATAGCCCCGAACTCTTGATCCAAACCACCGATACCCATATCTTCAAACTTGAAGTTCGGAGTAATAATGGAGTTGGGTGCTGGCCTGACCAATGGTCAGGATAATATATACTAGCAAATCCTAGGTCATTGCTTACTTCTTCGCGCTAGCCTTCAGCTTGATAGCACTGTCAGGAGCTTTCATAAACGTGATGTCCGTTTTGTCCATGACGATACCATAGTGGGCTCCGCCTTGACCATCCCCTAAGTCGACGGTTGATACAGCCTTGACGGTGCCTTTTAAGTTCTGTCCGTGGAACTCGAAGACAATAACCTCTCCGGCAGCGAAGAGTATCCCGCTAAAGGCTTTCAGGAAGTTACGCATCATCTCGTCGGCTGAGAACTGCTCTGCGATCTCGAGACCTTTGCGGAAGAAGCCAATTTCGAGATCGAGGGATTGTAAGTACGGTGCATCCGGGAGAGGTGATACAGTCACTTCATCGCCGGAAAGGGAGAGCCCAATCCATTGCCGCTGAGAAGCAGATGCACCAATTGTCCCAGGCTGGAGCTTCCCAGTGTTATCATGACTTGAGTTATGTCAGTCGTATCGGTCATCTCGGGGTGGATGTAACATACCGAGTCGTGAGCGGGAAAGCACTCTTCACGAGAACGTGTTGTCCGGGAGCAAAATCAGAAGGGTGAACAATAATGCAGTTCGTCAAAGCTAAGGCGTCGCTGGGACACGAGACTACGCCGTAGCTAATCATGCATAGTTTATTCCTGCCCCGAAGTAACATATAATGAGAACGCACCTGCCTCCAGCATGGGATGGGGGCGGTTTGCGATCGTACGATTTCTTCTCCGAGGATGGTACATCGTATCTCGAGGGTGCCGGTGCCCTCTGCATGCCCCTTGGCCCCGAGGGCAAAGAGTACGATGATGAATTGTCCGGTACACGCGAATAGGGAGCCTGGGGCGGGTTGTTGCTTCCCCTGTTGAAGAAACTCATGGTCGAAGAGAAATACTATAATTTGGGTCGTGTGCTAGTGTTAATGCCAGTCCAGTTTACAGACTCTAGCGAGAAGAAAGCGTGTCCGTCGTCAACGATGTCGTGGTGCACAGCAGGCGGTCAGTGGAGGCGCGATCATTGCATCCGCGTTTGGTAACAACAGCTGAGCTAATCCGGTGCAGCTTCGCGTTCTGGCTGGAGCCACACTCGCCATCCGTAGACTCTCTTGATTCCTAGTAAATGCTCCTCCGCCATGCACCTCGCTCGTACCTTCATTCCCGTCCTATCTGGCGGAGTAGATGAACCTCCGACAGACAGCCCCTTCGATGACCTCCCCGTCGACCAGGGTTCATGCAGGCTGCTAGGCCCTACTGCTCTGGTACGGCATCTCGGTGATCGCTGATGGCTGGCGCTCAAATACAGAAATTCAGATCGTGCAAGGATGTATGGGCGTTCTTGTAATTCTCTCTCTCATATTTAAACGGCAGAGAGAGACGCCTAAGCGACCATGGCGTATCTGGTGAGTTGCAAATTGGACTGCGTCATGTCGTTATGACCTTTCGCCAGGCTGTTCGACGTGTCTAAACAAGTCCTTGGACAACTATTCGTTCATGGAGTCAATGTCTTGATTTCAGATGTTGGTGCTCACCGAGGAGCCGGCAATGCATGCGTGTTTTATTTCCTTAATATCCTTATTGACACCACCGTTGGTATGTAACCTCTATCGCACCGATCCCTCCCTCTCATTGAACTCGATGTCCCAGGGGTTGCCATAATTTATCTCTTCCTTCATCTATCCACCAACCTCCTTGCTGTCAAGCTAAATCTTAAAGGATTTGAATCCGGCCAGTACGGGAACCCTCCTTCCGCAAATTACTGGGCGCGGCAAGCAGCAGTCTACGTGCTTGCCATAACCACCATGAAGCTCCTTGTTATTGCACTGTTTTCACTATTTCCTGGCATCTTCCAGATAGGAGCCTGGTTACTGGCATGGTTAGGGCCGACAGATACCGTGCAGGTTATATTGTACGTCCTTATTCTTTACGGTTACAGTGGATATTTCAACTCGGCGCAGCGTCATGGGCATTTTCCCTATCATGATGAACATCCTTCAATTCTGGCTCATCGACTCTATTGTCAAAGCATCAGCCACCTCTGTCAACCTCCCCGCTGACCCCGCTCGCGCAAGTGCCGACGCAGATCGCGAACCTCTTTTCCGTGCTTCAGAAGATGATGAGGACGACGATCATAATGACCACAGGTCTGATATCGAGAACCGGCGTCATCCATCCTCCCAATCACGCTCTCGCGACTTGGTTAAACCAGGCTCTCCGCACCTCGGCACGACGGTCGAAATTAAGCCTACGGCATCAGGCTCTGCTACACCCGGTACCGGAGAAACTCTGGTCGACTCGTATGGTATGCACGCGTACCCACCGAGTCTGGTCAGCAACTCCACCGCATCCTCACGCCCAACAAGCGCCTCTCCGCCCCCTGCGAAGCGCAAGTACAGACGTTCACCGCCACCTCCCTTACTTCCTCGTTCCCCTCTCCAACCAGCAATCAACTCCCCTCTTCCGTCCACTGCCCAGCTGCAAGCGCGGGTTGTGAAAGACAAGGAGAACACTTCGCACAAGGAGTGGGACGCTTGGGATGAGGGTGAAGACTGGGCAGAGAGAATCGGGGAGGAGGATTGGACTGGTAACCGCATAGGGATGAGGAAGGGTGCAGTGGATGGTGTGTGGGCAAGCGGGAGTCCCGCTGTCCAGGCCCGATAGCCCGGTAGTGTTGACCTTAGCCAGTCTCTTCTAATGGATTCTTAGTGTACAGTGTATAATAGATCACGCAGTCTTGGTTTTATACGGCACACTATCAATAGTACCACTCCTTCTCTTGGATCAGCATAACATTGACTGCAATAAGTTAATGGTATTCAATGATGCCAGGAAACTGTGATTCCGATACCAGCTCAGAATCTTCCCGTCCTGATATGCACCCCGCAAGTTCAGTCGGTCGACTTCCAATGGTTTGAACCCATGTCGGACAGGGTGAACTGGCCATCATTTAGTACGGTAGCCGGACGAGGGCGGGGGGGAATGCGCCATATTGCGGATAGTGCTCTTGATCTCTGCCTGCGATATCGAAAGATAGCGACCGCGCCAGCGGCCAAGCCTAGGAAGAGCAGCGTGCCTAGCACGCCACCGACAACTGCGGCTGAGTTGGTTGATTCGCTTGTGGCAGCTGCACTGTGCTGGCTGGTTGAAGGTGACGGTAGACTAGGGGAGGCAGTACTGGTTGTTGAGTTCCCTTCGTAACTTATAATGCATCAAATTGAGTGGGTGGCTGATGAACAAGACCTGAGGTGCTCACGTGTATGTAGCGTAGTCAAAGAGTATTAGAGAGGCATTATATGAGGAAACGCTGTTTATGATCTCCAGGTAATGGGCACCATTGAGAATGGACTCATTGACATAGACAGGTATGTCGTATTGGAATTCAGGTGCGCTAGCGTTTGGCCGATGATTATATGCCCCAACGGTCTCATTATCAAGACGAAACGTCAGATATGTCGCGGTGGTATAGTTGAGACTGTTTCCTATGATGCAATATGCATATATAGCCGTCCCTGGTCAAGGGGTGAACACATAGGAAACAGAGGAGGATCCTAAGCACGTACCATGAAAGGGTATGCGAACCACTGCTGGTTCTTTGTCCGCAATGTAATATGTCGCATCATGCCAGGTCCCATCGTATGCCTGCGTTGCGTCGACGTCGGCTGAGCACGTGTTGCATTCAGGTGCTCCAGCCCATTTCGCTCCGGCGGGGGAGTACACGGGGTAGAGTTCGTTTATGGGGTCACCGTACTGGTCATCGATGGTGTAATTTTGAGAGCAGGATATGTGTGGGATCTGCAGGGAGAGGAAGAGAACATAGAGAATCAGACAGTAGAAACGAGCAGTCGCATGGCTGGTCATGCAGCCGGACGCGAGGTTGCGAGGCATTTACAGGAAACATCGTCAGCTCGAGGTTATATAGCTCTCACCCGAGAGCTGAAGATACAGATCAGGTTGGCAGGCCAATTCGAGTTGCTGTATCATAGTTCTGTAGTTGGGAAGTAAGGTGAATTGAAGGAACGGCGCAGATCGTATGATTCCGGAGCTGCTTGATGATGCAGATGATCGGATCCCAACTGGTTTCCTCACCCTGTCCGTCGTCGACTGTGGGAGGAAAAGTATGCATGGATGCATGCTTCTGAACTAATTGTCCCCTCGGGGTAAGCATGTAAAAATAAATAAATAAATAACAAAGTCCGCAAATACGAAAGAGTGTTGAGATATCATACGTGCATTCATGTACCAATGGGACGTTCTTCGTATTCTGGCGGAGGGGCGTTATCGATCTCCCAAAGCATGTGCATCTGCTCCGCCCGCAACCGCTCTACCTCCTGTTGTAACGCCTCGATATGGCTGCGAAGATCAGCATCTCCTGAGCCGCCTGTTGACGATGGTGGGTTGACAGATGAGGCTGGACCACTGCTATGTGAAGCCGAGGGCGAGTGCGAAGTGAGGGTACGGCGTCGTTGGAGATCAGCGACATGCTCTTCGCGTTCACGGATCTGACGGGACAGTTCCTCCTGGCGCATGGCCGCCTTAGACCGCGGTTGAGGCCTCGACGCGTCGCCAGCTGCAGGAGCAACTGTGGCGGCTTCTGCTTGTGGTCCATTACCCCCCGTGCCTATGCCATAACCGTATTGAGAATCAGGTACACGCGTGCTCGCTGACTCCGAATGCAAGAAGGGCTGCAACACCGCGGCTTCAGAAGCGGATGCACCATTGAGGTCATACGGTCTGAATGGACTGGCTGCCATTTGCGGTCCAGAGCCAGTTGAGCCATCGCTGACATCGATGAGATCGACTTTGTTTCGACGTCGTCTGGAGCCTGTAATCTCGTGTACCCCAGATCGGCGCCGTCTGGAATATAAAACTGCTCCGAGTCCTAACAACGCTAGCAATGCTACGCCGCCCACGACGCCGCCCACGATGGCCCCTATGTGGTTGGAATGTTTGGATGATGATGACGCTGTGTTGGTAGGGCTCGGCGAGGCAGTTGCAGATGCAGAGGCGGAAGTTTGCGCGAGGTCGGAGTTATAACTGTGAATGACTATGAGCCATTATGACAAGATGCTAAGTGGCAGAACTCACGTGTAAGTCGCATAGTCAAATAGCACCAGCGATGAATTTGTATCCCCAGTCGCCTCGATCTCTAGAGTATGCTCTCCATTCGGAATCGAGTCATTCGCATATACCGGGACGTTATATTGGAAGCTTGTGCTAGTTGTTGGTACGTGGACGTAGTTCTTTCCGACGCTCATGCCATCAAGGCGGAATGTCAGATTTGTCAGTGTCGTGGTGTATTGAATGTAGTTGGCGAGAATACAATAGGCATAGATCGCAGTCCCTAGTCGCGAGCTCAGATCAGGTCAGTAACGGGAACATGACCATTGGCATACCGTTGAAAGAAAGCTGTACGACACGAGGTTCGGGGTCTCCTGGTGTATGGGTCGAATCGTGCCATGTTCCCCTATATGCTTGCCCACTGTCCGCGTGGATGGAGCAGCCAGTACAGCTGGATCCCTGATTCCATGCGGCTGCTGGGGAGTAGTTCGGTTGGAGCCCTGATACTTCGTCTCCATATTGATCGTCAATAGTGCGATTCGTTATAGTAGCCCTGGCCAGCAGACATCGATGCAGCAAAGAGAGAGAAAAAATAGAATAGAGGGATGGCCGTCTCATGGCGAAATGAACAAGATCGACACCGTTCCCGATACTTCCTGTCCACAGTCGGACCAGAGAAGGTCGCGAAGGTGATTGACGGATTCAGAGGCTGTGCATCGTCAGGGCACATGTCACAACATCACGCTATGAACGTCACGTGGACGATTTATGTCTCGCGTATTTCTCAAGCCGCAGTGCTCTCTGTCTCCCGCCTCAACTGCTCCCATGTCGTCCCCTCCTGCTGTCGCCGACGGCAATAAACCTCCGGAGTCATTCTCTCTGGCGAATATACTGAGTGAAAATCACGAGAACGTGGAACATCCGACGGCGAAGGACGCGCCAGAGGAGGGCACAGAGGGATGGGATGAAGAGTCCTCTGGGAAGCCATTGGTAGAGGGTTATTGTGTAGAATGTGAAGGTATGCTGCCCCCTCTCTACTACTACTGTTTCTTTCATTTTGTCTCTCGTGTAAGACCAGCCTGCGCAAGTCAACTGTGAGACGTGCGCAGATGATTACTGCGAAGTATGTTTCGCGGCGCAACATCGAAAAGGCAGCCGTAAACGGCATGCCACGAAGCCTATTACTGGTGCGGTAGCAAAGAAGGCTAAGCCTCAGAATGGCGCTGTCAAGCTGTCGAAGAGCAACGAAGAAGAGGTTTGATATCCCATGTTGCACCCCCGCACGCGTCACTTAACTTCTCCAGATGGACCTAGAAGAAGAGAACGCGGACAATGCCGCTGCTCAATCAGGTCGAGCAGATGCGCATTCGCCTGTTCCAGAGGTTGCTCTTAGTTCTCAGCCGAAGGCGGGGTCCCCAGTTGGCGAATGGTTCGTGGAACGCTCGAAATACATCCCCCTCCGGCTTACCCTGGGTGAACGCAAGTTTCTACGATTGCTCGAAGCAGCAATGCAAGTCAGCGAATACACGGACAAAATCGATACTATTGGGTACGGACTGTCCAAAGCAAAGCGTATAGTGCAGCAAATCCGCGAACTGTGTGCCATCTTGTCCGGGCTGGTGCTTGCTGCCGACTACAAGCAGGGGCAAGAACTGTTCCAGGATCGGGACTTTGAGTCCAACTCGGAGTTCTATCAGCAGATCTTCGAACTTGGTCGGCGGCATAAGATCATGAACCCCGATAAAATGCGTACTACGTACGGGAAACTGATCTATCTGCTCCAGGCACGTCCCCACAAATTCCAGGTATATGTGTTTTCATCTAACTCGTGACCCAGGATAGCCAAACACCGGAAGTCAAGGAGCTGCTGAACTTCTCTTGCGTCGGGCCCATCAAGACGGTCCACAGCGTCTTAGAAGATCACTCAGCTCTCGATCTTCTGCGAGATCCCTTGGTAACGGTGGCAACCATGGAAATCTACTCCGAAGGCCGTTCGCGTCGTGAGATACAGAAAGACATCAAGAACAAAGAGCGAGCCATAGAGGCGATAGCGTCGCGCTTCGAGCGGAAGGGCCTCAGCCAGGAAAATATCCGGCAATGTCTGTACAGTATCGGTGACAATCACGCTTTCCTACGCGTCAACCGCGACCCGTGCGAGAAGATGATTGAATATCTGAAACAATACTTCGACCCTCTACAAGCGAAGGATAGCAAGTCAAGTCTCGCGATCCGTAGTGGGAAGGGCGGCGCCAGGCTGAGCCACGATCATGCGAAGCAGTACGCGTACGTCATCCAGAGTCTGACTCTATGGAGAGAAATACTGCACGGTGAGCGTCTCCGTCACGTCCGAACCTGGATCTGGACCTCGGTGTTGATTTTGATAATATCACAGACATGTTCCAACTATGGTCCCTGGCGGAACAGGACTTGTTGTCAGAGAATGTGCCGTACCGGCTGCGTGACACGGGCCAAGGCCTCAACCGCGTCCAGGCTGCACCGAAGACGTCCAGGTTGATGCACATTATCTTGTCTCGCGCTCAAAAAAGCATAGGGAGCTGGGTCGGTTCATCGGTCATTCACATGGGCGACCACAACGTGCCGAATGCTCTGATGTTCATCGGTCAGTCATGCTCGGCTGTTCATGCTTTGCCATTCCTGCTGACTAACGCCTTGCAGACAAGTACTCCCAGATTTATCGCATCCTTTTGCCGATATGCACCACCATGTCTCAAATACCGGTGGTTGCCGAAGAGCGCCCGGCGGTACGTTCGTATTTAGAGGACGAGTTCGGGTCAGTCGAGAACTGTCGGCGCGAGATCCTCAGCGATTTCTTCCGGCACGGCTTTGATGGATCTGGGGCGGACAATTTCTACGATGCCGGAAGCTGCATCGATGGCCGGCTGACCAGTGCATGGAATTGGTGCTCATCACTGGAAAAGAAGCGATTCTTCCCCGTCTTCCTTTTGACAGGTACGTTCGGTGTCTTCCTGATGTCCCCAGTTGTCTGACAGGGTCGGTATTCTAGGCTTCACCGGATTTGACGGCGACTGGTAGAGCCCCATAGATAGTAGATGTCCGCTTCATACAACAGATTTCCATGCCACGGATCAAGTCCTCATTTAGAGCTGATACCTCTGCATCCTTCCCCGTGATACATTGCAGCAATATATAGGATCAGGATAGAATGGATGTACTACAAGGTCATGCCACAGCCTGCACTGGCGCGGGAGCCTCAGTTCCATTTGTGACTGCTTCGCTCGTATTCTTCTTCTGAGCAGCATTGATGACCTCCAATATGTTCGCTAACCCTGCCTTCCACGCAGTCAGCCGTTGCTCGAGAGCCTGCCATTGTTCCTGCTCGAACGTGCGAGCTGCTGATCGTGTGATGTGCAATGTCTGCGTCGTCTGAGACAGCTTGCCTGACAGGAGGCCTGCTCGGATCACTGAAGCCACTAACATGAGCGTGGCCAAGCCTGGGAGTAGAACGCAACCTACCGTCGATTACCCATTTCTCAACCTGTGAAGGCTCCACCTCTAGGGTTTCGGCAATTTTAGCATAGGGCAAGTCCTTTCCGATGTTGTTGAAACCAAGGGAAGCCAAGGTCAGTAATCTGATCTTCTGCTCCAGGTGAGTCTTGTCCAGATCTGTTGTTGTGTCTCAGTACGATCATACATGTCATAGACAAATATATTCACTATATTTTTCGAAAGCATCAGCATGGTTCGCTTCCCAAGACTTATAATCAGACAGGCCACCATTCAAGAAGACTTGGAGAAGGGAGAAGAGTTCGTGGTCTTTTGAGGCCACAACGGCGTCTAACTTGAATAAGGGGTCGAAATCATATATCGGCAGCCGCAGTGCTGCTGCGATCGTATCGACCGCCGCCGCTTGAGCCTCTGGCGATGATGAGGGAAGCGATCGAACGTAAGGCAGGGTATATGAGTAGGCCGTTGCACTATTTGAGTGTGAGTGGTTGTGTGTCAGTAGCAGTCCATGCGTGGACTAGACCAACAACTGACGGTTGGCCCGATTTTGAGAACGCATCCGAGATGCTTTTTAGGAACTGACTCTTCTCCTCCGCGGGGACGTCCCACTCTTGCATCCATCTTTCTACGTCTCCTGGTGAGATCTGAAGCACCTCCAGTTCGTCATTGGTAGTGGCGATGTCCAAAAGAGCCCGGTAAACGGACAAACGTCGTGGAGACTGTCGAGGGAGCGCATTGAATAGGTTGGACAGTCTGAATGTAATGACAAAGTCAGCAAAGACTTGGATGATTTAACTGACGAACGGACACCCGATATTTTATTGAAGACTCCGCGGAGGACGAAGAAATCACTTGGATCAGACTCGAGACGTGGTCTCTGAGTTCCGTAGAGTCAACGGGAAAGGCAGCGAGAAGGTGGGAGTATAACAGATTGAAGAAGCCCTCAATCTCTATAACGTCGTAAGGAAAGCATTCTGCGAGAGCTATGCGCAACTCACCTTTGTCTGGACCGTCTCCAAGCCCGGTGACCTGACCGATGACCATAGACAATATCTTTTGTCGCCTGCCCGCGTCTTCCGCTACAGGTGTCGCATCCTCGGCTGTTCGCAGCGCATCTTGGAAGGGGTGGATGAGTGCCGACCGATCTTCATCTGAGCGTCCCCGGCCGATGTAATTCACCAGCTCTTGAATCTGGAAGAGATAGAACAGGTTCAAGGACGAATCGTGCATGCATAGAAATTATTAGCACACCTGCTGTTCGAACGTGCCCTCCGCGAAGACCGAGACGATGTCTGCGGTAGACATTTTAGCAAAGTTTCTATCCGAAGGAAGTAGAGAAAGTATGCGCGACAACAACACCAAACACTGTTTAACCCAGAGCCTCTAAGTACAACTCAGCAACCTCTCTGCCTGTCTATTCGGCATCAATGCGCGTGGTCTTCAGGTTGTCTATTTTACAGAATGCCTTTGATTCCATTAGCGAGCCCAGTGAATCCTCGGAGTTCTACGTCTGATAGTAGTCTGGCCGCAATCTGGTTGGGCAGAAGGATCAGCTATCATTCGTCTAGAACAATGCAATACGCGATCAGCAGGGATTCTGCTGCGCTTTCATCTGCAGTGGCTGGCTTCCGTGACCCCTCATCCATTCACCACTTGAGTATGTGGATTGACAATATTATGAAAGCCCTTGGCCCTCTTTGCTGAGATGGGTCATAGTTTTGCATCCATGCTCCGACTTGCGCCTGTGGTCAGACCCTCGAACCCGTATATGAGGGGAAAGCCTTGCCTCCTTGCACATGAATCCTCTGGCCAGAAGTTTTATCCAGGATGAAACATTTCTCGGGGCAATCCACGATACGAAAGCATCCACAACTCAGCGCGTGTGCCAGTGCGGCCATATCTGTCAACTTCTGTCTTCGAGACATTGTATGCCTCCAACATGCATATCTTGCCTCCTATCCATATTGTAAGCATTCCCAGCCTCCTGCCTGTTTCCCTAACTTACATCCGGAACGTCTTTGTCGTCCGTCGGGATCGATCCTCATACTGTCGGTTCCATTCTATCCTTTCCGTTCCGTATAGGCGACGAGACTCTCAAGTATTGTCTCGTGCCAACCGGGTTCGGGCTGGTAAATCCTCGGTGCCGGGAGCGTGTAGCATAACTGATACCATACTTAGCGCAGATTTCGTGCTCCTGTAAGCATTACGATCGACCGCGTGCACCGCGTCCTCGAGAAGCCGGCGGTATTTACATCGAAGATGCCTCGCATGGGAAGCATCCGACGTTGTCACATCTGGTGATCCTAACGACCGCGCGTCAGGAATTCGAAGGGAAGAAGATATATTGATATCTGCCATCCATGGTATATATACAGTTGCGGACCAATTTGTAACAGCAGCCTTGGACCTACCGAATCACTGTCCAACATGAAGGCTCTTTCAGCCTGGCTCCTCGCTCTCTCTGTACTAGTGTTTCCAACGCTCGGTGCGCCCCAGGGAAGCACTCACAAGATCAAAGAGCAGGTCGAGCCACCGAGAGGCTGGGTAAAAGTGACCCCGGCTCCTGCAGACCATATCATCAATCTGCGCATTGCTTTGCCCCAGGCTGGATTTACATCGCTGGAAAAGGCTCTCTATGAAGTGAGCGATCCTGATCATTCACGCTACGGACAGCACCTTTCGAAAGAGGAGGTCGAGGCGCTAGTGGCTCCGCATCCGCAAAGCCTCAGTGCTGTGGATGACTGGCTGGCTTCTCATGGCATCTCGCAAAGTGACTTGTCCAGATCCCCTGCAAGAGACTGGGTCAAGGTTAAGGTACCCGTCAGCCTGGCGGAAGAGATGCTCGATACCGTAGGTTTAACTCTTGATCACATTCATTTCAACGCATCCAATAACTACTATCCTTAGACGTACCATGTTTGGCGGCACGTCGATTCGGGTGAGACAATTGTCAGAACGACCGTTTACGGTCTTCCGGAGCATATCCACGGGCACGTGGATCTGGTGCAACCTACTACCCTGTTCTCGACCTTCCGGGGCATGAAGACAACGTATAGATGGTCTGCCAATAAGCAACAGTCGGCTACCTCCAGCGCAGCTTCCATCCGCAGTGCGTCTGGCACGGTTGTCGACGCGAGCTGCAATTCCACTATCACCATAACCTGTCTGAAGGAGCTCTATAACGCTACCGGGTATAACTCTTCGGCCACAAACGGGAACACCATTGGCATTACCGCGTACCTGGAGCAGTACGCCAATTACATGGATTTGCAGGACTTCTACGCCCAGCAACGTCCGGACGCAGTCAATTCGACCTTCAATTTTGTATCCGTCAATGGTATGTCCCGTGACTCGCATCTCTTCAGCCTTGGTCACTAATGTATCCTCGGACAGGTGGCCAGAACAATCAGACCGCCTCCGCGGCAGGGGTTGAAGCGGATCTCGATGTAGAGTTCGCTTATGGCCTGACGTACCCGACGAATAGAACTTTCTATTCCACTGGCGGAAGCCCACCTTACATCCCGGACATAAATACACCGACGGACACCAATGAGCCTTACGCTGAGGTATATACAAATATCCTCCGCTACTCTATAAACTAATGCCGTCCGGGCTTGTAGTGGCTTGACTACATTCTCACTAGCTCGAACCCACCCCAGACGATTTCCACGAGTTACGGAGAGTACGTACACTTCGCCACATGCTCGTCGACCATGTCTGACCTATCGTGCGTTGCTCCCACGTCAATAGTGATGAACAGACGGGTACGTCAATCTGGCTCTTACCTTCAATATGCTGATAAGCTCCCCTCAGTGCCCGAGAGTTATGCCCAGCGTGCATGCGCTGATTTCGCCCAGCTAGGTACGTGATTCATGTCCGACATTTCCACCGACGATGCTCACAGCGTATAATTAGGTGCCCGAGGTGTCTCCCTCATGTTTTCTTCGGGCGACGGTGGAGTCGGAGATGGGGATGCCGATCCTGCGACGCAGACATGCTATACGAATGACGGACTCAATGTCACCCGTTTCATTCCTGGATTCCCAGCGAGTTGCCCATAGTCCGTCCCGGTCTCGCGATGTCCCGGCAGAAGAGCTTACTGTCTATTTCAGTGTTACAGCTGTGGGCGGTACAACTCATGTTCCGGAGGTCGCCGTCTTCTTCTCGGGAGGAGGATTCAGCAACTACGTAGGTACCACGTGCTGTGCTCTGGGCCGTTTCGCTTACCCTCACGTATCGACAGTTTGACCGTCCGTCATACCAGACAGAGGCCGTCACCCAGTATTTGGCTAGCTTGGCGCCCGGTACCTATGAAGGTCTATACAATCCGTGAGCATAATTCACTGTCACTTAGAGTGTGACTTCCTGTTACTGAGCATGCGACGCATAGGTCCGGAAGGGTTCGTAGCTCGGTGCACATGATGCTGTGACTAGGTGCTCATGGATATTGCAGGGTATTCCTGATGTATCCGCGCAGTCGGATTACTTCCAGATATGGTGGCAAGGCCAGCCGGGCTATGTTGGAGGAACATCGGCTTCGTCCCCTACGTTCACCGGCTTCGTGTCGCTATTGAACGACGCCTTGATTTCTGCTGGGCGAGCTCCGCTTGGATTCTTGAATCCCTTCCTGTACAGCCGCGGCGTCGCTGGTTTGACTGACATCACGTCCGGTAATAATCCAGGTTGCGGAACTGAAGGCTTCAACGTGAGTATTCCTTTTGATTACGAGCCAAGGCACCTCATCATCCAGTACCTGTGCATACTAGGCTACAATTGGCTGGGATCCAGGCAAGTCTAGTGTAATTTCCCGGTCACTGTCTGCTAATAACTTAGCATAGTAACTGGACTGGGCACGCCAAATTTTGGCCTCTTGAAGGATATCGTCCTGTCTTAAACCACGAAAGTCGCGCCCAACGTCGATATGCATACGTCGCAGTAAATTGGATTCTACGAGAATACACGAATGCAATTGGGCTACTTCCGCATTCTCTTTTTGAACCGCTCCATAACCTGAGGGCTTTCAGTGAGAACCTCGACGTGAACATTGGCAGGCAATAAGACGTACCATCTCATCCGTCGCCATCTGTGGTCGGTTGCTGTGTGACCGTGAGTTCTCCTCTTGCGGCAGTAATCCCATTGCTTCCATCTTCGCGTCCCGCATGATATCAGCGTCAGACTTTGGCTTGAAATTAGGACGGAAAACTGCACAGCCATTAGATATCCTGACAGACGTGAAAAAGACTGCTCGTACATCGAGACGCAGCGAGGTGCTCTTCGTCGTTGTTCGCGCCAGACTTCCGCTCCTTCTTCTGCTCAGCGACCATTCTCTTCATCTTCTCTGTGTCTTCGATATTCTTCAGCCGTACACTGAGAATAGCCCAAGATTAATTCTAGACATTGGGTCAGGAGACGAATAGACCTACTCCATTCCCAAGTCCACCTCCGGGATTGCTGTGAGCATAGCGACGCTACTTGTGACGCTGCCTTCTTCCGCAGCTTTCTTCTCGACCTTGTAGCGTTCGGAGAGACGGTATAGCTCAGCGTATGGATCGGCCGGGCCTTTGTCCTGGTCCTCCTCGTCCTCTGGTCTGCCGTACCGAAGTTTCATGTTCTCTTCGATATAGGCCATCCTACATGATCCTCAGCCCTCCTGTTAGAGTGCTTGTTATAGTCGCCCTCACATGTGTTTATCCGCATCGAGAGCGTTGGTCTGCTGCGTGAAGTTATTAGACCTCACAGCCTTGCGAGCCTTCACGGCTTGGTCTTCCTCCCTATACTTGCATAAGACCTGCAGTAGAGACTTACCACCTCTAAACAATGACTTACTCCTCCTCCTCCTCAGGTGGCGCCTCCTTCGTGCTGGCTCCCGCACGAAGACCACCCTGCGGCTCTTCCTCCTCGGGTGCTCTCTTCTTCCTTTTCTTAGCCTCGCCCTTATTCAGTTTGGTGACATCGATGCCCTCTCGTGCTCTCCTTAGCTTCCGAAACTCTATGAGATCCTCAAGGCTAAGCTGTTAAACAACCGAGACCTCAACACCGGACTGCGTAACTCACTCGACCTTATCTGCCTCCTGCTCTTCTGTGGCACCTGCTTTACTCTCCTCAGTTTCAACAGAGCGCTGCCGTTGCTGAATCACAGGTCGAGTCCGCTTCTTGATCATGACTGGGTCTGATAAGGTATTCTCGTCGACATCAGTGTTCACAGTCAACTGAAGAGGGCTGCACGCCACTGGACACAGCTTCCGTTTTGCCGCGTCGCGTCACGCCTCTAATGAGGACCTCACACATATCGCAAGATGGTTAACCATAAGGCCCAGCGAATCATACATAATACAAGGTAGTACTAATTGTACACAGTCACCCCCGTCCGTGGAGCATTAATGGATTGCTCTAAGGGGATTCCGACCTGAAACGAGGGAATAGAGATTCTGGATGCGTATGGCGGAGGGGCGAACGAGAACCTGATGGCAACAGAGACTCTGGCGCACGCAGTCCACCACGCCGAAGACGGGGCGCAGTGAGTCTAGCGGATTCAATTCTTCGTATGCTCTCGTCCAGCCTCGATTGTGCGTCTGAAGTGAACTGTGGTTCGAGAGCGCGCGATGCCTCGATTAACTGACTTAGAGGCGTCAGCCGCGGGGATTCCGAAGGGACCGCTGGAACGGGCAACGGCTCATCTGTCCAAGGCGTACTTGTGACATCTTCGGTACTTGAACCGTGCCTCCACGACGGGAGGTGGATCTCCAACCGGCGTGAAGGAGCAGACATGTTGCGAGCACGAAGCGCTGCTTCTGACGAGGGGAAGTTGAGAGGCTCTTCACGGGTCTGTCTATCAGCAAAAGAAGGCCCGAAGGTTGCTGAGGAATCATCCGCCGCATTACGTCTCAGCTCAAGCCGCCGACGGGAAGTGAAATCGTTGAAATCCACCGTCCGCGACCGAGCTGCTCGACGAATGGGACCCTGCCGCGCTAAGCTTGGTCCGCTGGACGCGCTCGGACTGCGGCGAGTATCCGTTCTTGGTGATAACCAACCCATCATAGGGCGATGCACGACACGAGGAGCATCGTCCACAGGATTATTTTCCGGAGGCTCGTCCGACTGTTCCCTGCTCGAGGAAGCAGTCTGAGGTCTGAGACGTGAGCCCAAGTATGCGTCATAGATGTCTCTGGCCTCTCTGACGGTACTGTCGGAGCGTGGGGGCGGGCTATTGGCTAAGGCAACAAAGTCCTCCTCGTAAACATGGTCCCCGGCCTCAAGGTCCATGCGATCCGGCGGCACCGCAAGGTACTCTGCCAGGTTGATATTTCTCCGGCTCGCGTAACGAGGAAGGGTGTGTGGTCGGTAAACACTCGACGTGCTAGCCAAGCTCCTTAGGCCTTTGGCGGTGGCGTCGCATACAAGATGATGGTCAGCTTCATGGCTTCTGGTCCGTCTATCGGCCAATTCCTGACCGCATGTCCGTCAATGGATGAAATCATGCAGAAGATCTACTGCGACGTACCTTGACCAATATATCCATCAGAGACGCCGTGAATGAATCACCCTCATCCAGCTCATCTACGAATGTCTCGTAGCTTATCGTGGGCTGGCCCTGTTCTAGCTTGGACCTTTTGATGGCACCCTGGCTATAACGCGTAAAGGATCCGTCAGGCGATCATTTGCAATCGAAGGCCGTGACAACCCACAGCAAACCTTTGAGCTTCGCGTGAAGGACATCGTCACAATAGTCGACAGTCCTATCAAGGCCACAGCTCTCAGCGGTCGTTCAGAGGACAGGTGGCGTGCCGAGCTCACCATTTCCCCATAATTTCTTGAATGGCCGGCGTGACTGCAGCGGCGCAAGGGCGGATGGCTCTGTAGTGGCAGGAGTAAAGGGAGGACTTCACTTTGAGCGGCTTTTGTGGCAGCAACGGATAAATAGTCACAAACAGGTGATGTGGCTGAAACCCTCGAGTTCAAAGATGACATTGAAACTTTAGAACAAGGTGATTAGGTACTAAGATATAATCCTATTGGGTATGAGTCATATCAAGCGGAACAATATAGCAGAAGCACCGTTACGATTCAGGAGCAGGCGGCTCCTCAGGGCTCTCATCGGCAGGGGGAGGAGGCGGAGGAGAGGTACCGTTGGTCGGCTTCACTGAGGCTGGAGTCGTAGTCCGCGAGGAGGCAGTAGCCCCGCCAGCACGATCTTTACTGCTCAACAGGCTCTGGAAGAAGTTTTGCAGTACCTCATGCTGAGTCTGCCCACCCGTAGGACTAGGCGATGCTACATTCGACGCCGACGACGTCGAACGTGCGAGTCCATGTGGCCCGGCAGCCCCACCTATCGATAGGTTGGCCGTAGGCCTGTTTGCAGCACGAGAAGTCTTGCGGGTTGGTTCTCCTGCGGGTTGATTGACATTTGCAGCACTGTCCAGCTCCATGTCAGTAAGTGCCCGCTCGACGTTGGGCAAGTTGAAACTGCTGCTGCCAAGAGGGCCGACAAGACCAGCTGTTGCTGGAGCTGCTTCCGTTGGATTGCGGAATGCACCGCGAGGATCGCGGTCCGGCTTCTTTGCATTTTCGTCATAATGTCTCGCCAGGAAAACCTGTTCTGGTGTTGGCATGTTAAGGGGAGGTAATGGCGGCGGCTAAGAAAGTGAGAACGTCAATCAACATACCGACCGACAACACTGAAATCCACGAGCTTACTTTGATACTGTTATCCGGGACTAAAGTCCTGTACAGCTTCTGGGCTGAAGGGTCTTCTGGCTCCTCTCCTTCTTTCGCGTCTATATCGTTCTCCCAGGCTTCACCCCATAGCTTAGCATCAAATCCGTCTCTCAGGACAGCAATCTTTCCCCAGCTGTCCCATCCTGCTGGAACAATGATGCGATCACGATCCAAGGCATTCGGCTTATGTTGAAAGGGAAAAGGATTTCGTAATGCTACTGGAGCGTCCGTGCCCGTCTGTATACCAGGAGAAGGAGCAGGAGGCATGAACAGCATGTGCAATGTGTATTGGCGTAGAACTTGAAGAGTTGTTGGAAGCGGCGTGGTATAGAATAGTGCGGCACCATCTTTAAGCAGACACTGAGAAGGAAAATGAGAAGTCGACAACAGAATGACGCACATTTGAGGCATATTGCCCGCAGAACTTGCATAACACCATCTGTCCGCTCCTCCCATTCACCACCTTTGCCCTTCACCATGCCGCCCATACCCGAGGCACCAGGTCCTAGCTCCGAAGTATCATCGATGAGGTCGGCCTTGGTGCAGGTCACTATGATAGGCACTCCTGCAGAATTGTGCGTAAGAGTCCCTGGTCCTAATGGTAATATGGTTTCGGACAGATTGGTCGTTGGCGGCAGAGGCTCCGATGAGGGTTCAGTGTAGTGCTGGATCTGGAATTGTACTGCCAGTGGCTACGTGAGTAAGAAGCCTCGAGATAGACATGGAGACTCACATCGTTCACGGTTCTCCTCCCTTGATATTTCCAAGTCGCGTGAGCCATCCCCCTTCGCCCATTCTTCCACCCACGACAACCACGTCTCTAGTTCCTCCACAAAAGTCCAAGGCTTTGTCCAGTCAAGAGCAATCATTACTACAGTGTGTGGCACGGAAGCGCGTGGTGGTAGGAAATGGGGTAATAGGGCGGTGTATGACGTGGCTGCAGACGGAACGGTGTACACGGACAGTCGAGCCAGTGTATCTAGGAGCAAAGCAATTAAAGAAAGACTAGCGGAAGGTAGTCACCCGGATACACACCTTCATCCGCTTCGTCTCTAACATCTGCCCAGTCATATCCAAGCGCAAAATCAGAGCGCAGCTCCTCTTTACTATCCTCGGCTTCAACAGGCTTCTGTAGCAGTGCGGCGGCGAGAGCTGACTTCCCCGACGAAGGCTGGCCCAGCAGAAGCACCTGCTTAGAGGGTATCGACCTCGTCGAGGATACGGAGTCGAGAATGGAAGACCAAAGGTCCTGCGGGGGAGCTTCGGGGGTGGACGAGCGTGAGGCCTCCATCAGTGCTGCCAGGACGCGTCGGAAAGCATGGATGCACCGCGTTTGGCAAGTCGTCCCGAATTTAAGCTCCGTCCGATACGCGTTGTTTCCTGCCACAATGTCTGTCCCTGCTATTCCGCAACACAAACTTTTTGAAAGTCCAAACTGTCGGACGATTGAGGTGAATGATTGGGTCATTACAGCGACCACAAACCCTATCGCTAGTGCCGCCGACTGCGACGCCCTCCAAGCCACTCTGAGCATGCCCTTGCCCGAGATGACTTTCAGCCGTAATTCTCTAGAGTTGGAGCATCGCCCATCTGGGTGGAAGTATTCCTTCTCAACAAAAGATGCTCTCAAGGCTGTCAAGGCTGGTGAGCTAGGTGAAGGAGACGGTGGAGTGAAGGTCAATTATGCCGATGCATGGCTGAAGAGTCGGTACGTGACGTTGCGCTGCTCTATTGATCTATTTAACCAAACTGCCAGTACCGATCCATCATCACAACTCCCTCTCCCAGAAGTGTCGCTCACAAAGCCCTACGATTGGACCTATACCACGACTTACCCAGGCCACACTTCCCCAGATTCTGGATCATCGGCATCTTGGAATGATGCTGATCCCGAAGACAACTCACACAGCATCCCCATCTCCGAGCTTATGCGGCCCGACCCAATCCTTTTTTATGCAGAGATACCTCTTTTCGAGGATGAACTGCACGATAACGGTTCCTCCAACCTGCTTGTGCGCATCGTAAGTATGTGCCCCTTATTTACTGAGTGAAGCGTGTATTAATGGGTTCGTATGTTACAGCGAGTGATGCCGACATGTATATTCATCCTCTGCCGATTCACCCTTCGAGTTGACAACGTACTGTTCCGGACGTATGACACGAGACTCTACCATTCATTCAGCTCGGCGCTTCCGACGCTGGTACGAGAGTCAAGTGGCTGGGAGGCGCCTTATGATCGCGTTAAGAGGGTCGGGCTAAATCTCATCACCTTTGAGCATGACGACTGATTAGACGGATCTTCGCAGCTTCTGCCAAAGAGGAACGACCTTACGCCACTCACAGACCCCATGTGGATAGCCAAGGTCCTGTCCGAACTGCCTTTGGAAGTCTCGCAAGGCATCGGCGCAGGTACAAAATGGCGAGGGCTTGGGACGCACGTTGACGTTATCAGATTGGCATGAGCTGCGTGCGTGCATGCAATTCTCTACATCATCGAAGACATGCGCTCCAGAGCTGATCAATCTGGCTATAGAGTATCCGTATAACCGTAGCCAGCATAAAAACCGGCCTGTCGGTCAAACAAGCAGGAAAATAAAACACCGCGTAGTAAGTGGCATGCAGACGGAAGATACCGCATTGTACTTTGTAGTGGTTGCGATCAAATATTTTCTTTCATTGCCGGAACAAACCGATCCCTAGTCGGTATGCGGTAACAAGTGTACTGTGTTATTCCTCCTCCGACCATGCTCATTCCTGCAGCCGCGTATTTCGTGATTTTGTTCCGTCCATCACGCGCCCATACCCAAATCATAGTTCAAATCACCGTACCCACCAGTCGACAGTGAGGGAGGTAGTGCACTCGAATCCGCGCCGCAAGTGACGTTGATATTATCGGTTAACTGGAGCTCAATGGTTGCCCCTTGCTCAAAGGCGTCCCACTCGATATAGCAGCTCGAGTGCCATGGCTGGCCATTCACCGTCACGTTCTGAAGCGACGCAGGAGATGGTTAGGCGAGAGTATGGTTATGAACTAGCGAAGGCACGCACCCGGACGAAGACGTTGCCCCCGGTCCCATTAGCCGGGTTACCCTCGAAACCGTGCGCTATGACGGTCGTGGTAGTATTGAAGGTAGGGTTATAGAACGATATTTGAGGGAAGTACGGTGATGAGAGGAGGAACTGCCGGGTGGCCGGAAGGGGATACATCCCTGCGAGGTAAAACGCGGCGTAGCTTCCCATAGCGCCCGAGTCTGCCGGATGCTCCCTCAGATTCGGTTGCGTTGTGGGAAGCTTGTAGAGGACGTACCGTCGTTACCCGGAAGGCCGTTAATGGACGTATTGAAGTATTCCGAGATAACCTGTCTCGAGCTCTGTGTGCTATAGCCAGGAGCGTTGGCGTAATGGTACATGAATGGGATTTGTTGTGATGGTTCATCGGTCTCGTCAAAGTAGTGCTAACATCCGGGGTGAGTATGCAAAATTGGCAGCGATTGAGGGTCGAAAACAAACCTGGTCGATGATGAAGTTGAGTCGGTTTATGAAGTTCTCAAGACCACCTTGCATCTCAATTAAGCGAGCGGTGTCATGGGGGACATACTAAGAGAGTCATTAGTTGTCATCCAACGGAGGAAGAAACAAATGCAGCTTACTTGAGAATACTGGAGGAAGAGTCAACGTAAGGCAAGTGTCAAGATGCAACTTATACTTACCACCAAAGGAGAACTCTCGTAGAACCCGTCATGATTCGCCGCATTTAAGTAACAAGTGGATTGAGTCGGATCATTGACGCTGCAATGCCGAGGGTCGGTGTAGTTGAACGTTCCGTTCATGAAGCGAGGCTGAAGTTTCGAGTCAGTCAGCCATTCCTCGTGAGGATCGTCAACACGAATAACTGCTGACCTGCATCATGCCAACTACATACAATGGGCCCCCTGGCACGGTAATGTTGGCATTCCAGACATTGGCAAAGTTTCCGCTCCGTTGTGCGTACTGTTCGGGATCGTCAGTCGCTGGCTATTAAATACCGTCTCTTCAGCTCACTTTCGCGGCATCCTCGGTCTTTCCCAGGAGCTCTGCGACCTGTGAGATGGCGAAATCTCCAAAGGCGTGCTGAATGTTATTCTGTCAGAGGGGCAATATGACAATATGTATCGGGAGCACCTCCAGCGTCCGCGACACCTGCTTCGAATTCGTCCCGCTCGGTTCATAGCCGTCTTGCGGAATCCAGCCTGCACCACCCCAATGGTCAGAAAGTGCCCTGCTACAAAAGGGAAGACAATGCAGACCTAATGACTTCCAAACATTCACCTGCCGTCCTTCCAAATCCCAATTCGGCGGCTGGACCTCCGCATCTGCGAGCAATGCATTGTATAGATCCGTTCCCGAGACGTTTAACGCCGCAGCGTATTTATAAAACCTGTATGGCACAGAGTTCGCAAGACAGAAGCTGGACAATTGACCAAGACGTACTTGACCCAGAACTCTCCGAGGATAGGATCTCCGTCTACGACCCTCCAGTAAGTACGACAGCTTTGAAGAGCGCGATGAATCGATGCACGTACTGCTACCGCCCTGGATATATTGCTTCTGCGTCGCACCCCGACATTCAGGCAGCCATCCTGAAGCAAAACGAGTCAGAATGGGAATGCAATAGCGTTATACGGTTTCGGACCTACCTTCATGCTGCTGGATATTGATGAATCCTCGGACAATCCGCGCAAATTCGACAGGAGCATGGAGAGCGTAGAGCGGATAGAGGGTGCGATAGGTATCCCACTATAGTCCCTGAAGATGAGCATCATAGGTAAGATGTAGAAGAGCTCCCTAGCTCACGTTGCAATACAAGGAGTCGTAGTAGGGTTCTGTTGAGTTCCACAGAGGGTTCTCACCGGTATCTATATATTTATTGAGTGACATCCCGAGAATAAGATGGGGAAGGACTTACAATCCGCGGGTACAATATGAGTTCTGTACAGCTACCTCCCATTTGTCAGGTCGATTTGCGGGCCAGGTACGAAAGTCACTTACTGATGAGTAGAACAACGCCACAGTCTCCTGGTCTACACCGGTCGGATCTACCTGTATCCTACCCAATAGCTGGATAATTGATGAGCCTGCTATCAGCAATCGTCCTCCCACGACCAGTGCTGCAAGCTCACCTCATTCCAAGTCTCATACGCTGTATTCTTCACGCCTTCAAAGTCCCAACCACTCCCAGAGTCAGGGATCTCCTCTTCGGCGTTGGAGCATGCTTGGGCGGTGCTGATGTAACTTACACCTGACGATCATGCAGTGAGCAGGGATAATCGGATATCGAGGAGACAGGCACGTACCCACTCGTGTGAGGACCATGGTGGTATTAGCTGGGAAGGTCAGCAATGCGCCTAGCTCGTCTCTGAAGCCTGGATGATACAGAGGCATCAGTGTCAAACACAGTAAATATCTATCCCATGCCTCCGCTTACCATAATACATCTGCTCGACGTTTTCCGTCCACCGGACTGGATAGTCCCCCAGCCAAGCTCCATACTCCTCAACTCCAGCGCCCACACTGTCCACACCAGGTACCTGGAAGTCAGCACACATATACAGTGTGTATCGCCCCGGACCAAACGAGGCCTGGAACTGCGCTCCACCTACATCCTCCGTCAGTACTAAATCCATGACGGCTTCTGGAACTTAAAACTGCAGCGGACCTGTGACCCTCTTCGTAGTAGTATTGATAGTCATGAGCGGGAACGTGCTCGTCTGCGATCCATCGTTTGTCACGTCGACGACGATTCTGGGGTGGATGTACGTGCTGTTGGCGTTGGTGTTTGGGTTTGCGGAGACGTTGGAGGGGAACGTCGATGGGAATGTGTACCGGTGGAGGGCAGCGCGACGGCTTGCAGTCAGTTCGACGCGAACGCCGGTAGACTGATGGGGCAAAGGGTGAGCTTTTGGGTAGCGGGACCAGGATGAGGGACTGGACGTACGAGGTTGCTGCTGAAGTACCCCGGTTGAGCATAGTCATCCGGGGTACCTGATAACCGATACACCATGTCAGTCTACTATCCCTTGGGTGCATGCCTCGTACGCCAGAATACATACCATCGGGTAAGAGATTCCTGAGGACCTTTCGGCTTTCCAGGCTCGTTTTGCAGTATTCAAAATAGTCTTGCTCGCATGTCAGCAGCGGGAATATTTTGAAGTTCGACAAAGATATTCCCTGTTGAACTTGTCAGTAGAAACCTGGCGACATATGAGCGTGATGCACTGACGCCACCAGTTCCACTATCATGCAGCTGAGAAAATCCTGTTACGTTGTACTGAGGGTCCGCGTCATATCCGGCTTGCTGAAGGAAACCGTCACGAAAGCTCAATGCGGGCGTCGTATTATACTGACATTTCCTGGCGAGTCTGTGTCCATACCAACTTTGACCATGCCATGCGGCAGATTTGCACCTGCAAGATTGTTAGTTAAGATGGAAAGCCGCATCTATCGGATGCTGGTGCGAACCTGGAAAGACATGTCCACCGTTTGCGGTACCTATGAACAAGTTCACCAGAGATGCAGGGTCCTCGAGGAACCACGAGCGGGCAGTGCCCGCGTATCCCAAGGCAAGGATCAGACAGCTGAGGCTCCTCATCGTTGACTGCCTTCAAGAGTCCCTACAAGCAAGCAGCATGCATATGCACGGTATATATACCAGAATATCGGGAAAATCGAAGGGCGGTCACATGTAGCAAGTACGCCATGCATGAATACAGAGAGAAGCGCAAGAGAAGTGATGATGGAAATAGAAGCGGCAAAGCGGGCCTCGAGCGTCTGCCATGCAGGGTGCCTGTTCAGTCACTTGGAGATCATCAGACTGTATCATAGGACAGTAAAGCGTCAAGTATATCTGAGAAACTGAAAAGACAGACGTAAGCCTGTCACGGACTTCAGAAATAGGTCGAGTCTGAATCTCGTAAAGACCCAGGCGAGGCTGATCCTCAAAGGAACACAAAGCCGCCGCCATCTAGTCTTGCACTGAGCCAACCGAGAAGTAACTAGTGGACAAGGTCCATATATGAACGCAAATATTTGAGCCCATATTTCGTGGAGGTGAATCTCCGCATTCTGCCTCTCGATCATCAAGGCGTTTACAAAATTACCTTATCCGGCAATCCAGTATTTCTCTTTCCCCGCCACCATGGACGTCTCTGACATCCTCGCCTCAAATGCAGCCACGCAGTGAGTTGTATTACAACTATATCTAGTGCATTGACGAACTGCTCTTAGAAAGCTCACAGCTGTCGAGAAAGAGATCCCCCTTCAGGTCGACGCGGGCCTGCTCACCGTGACCGACCTCAATCCCGTGGACAAGGAGAGCTACGAGTAAGTTGCCACCGCAGTACCCCGCACTCTCATACAAGCTAGACACATTTTACAGTGCAAATACCGAAGACTACCTCCTCTCCACCGCGCGCGACGGCGTCCAAACGCTCTTCGCCGCCCTCGCTGCCTTCCCAACCGTCTCTTCACCATACGGCGCTCTCACACAACTGCCCCCACCGACGACCGAGCTCCCGCGCGCGAAGCCCCTCCCCAAGCCGAAGCCACCGACCAAATGGGAGCAGTTCGCCAAGGCCAAGGGTATCCAGAAGAAACGCAAGGACCGCAAGGTCTGGGACGAGGAGAAGCAGGACTGGGTCAACCGCTGGGGCCGCGATGGGAAGAACAAGGAAGGCGAGGACGCGTGGTTATCCGAGGTCAAGCAGGGTGCTGGTGCGTCTTCATGTTCTCAGCTGGGCGGGGTGCTGAGCGAATTCGTAGATGTCGACCACGATCCCGCGCAAGAGCTCCGCACCGCCCGAAAAGCACGCGTAGCAAAGAACGAGCGCCAACAGCTGCAAAACAATGCCCGCGCCCAGGGCTCATCACAAGCGCCAGAGCGGGAGCAGCGCAAAATGGAGATCGACCGCACACTGGCCACCACACGCGTCAGCACCGCAAGCATGGGCCGGTTTGACAGGCAGTTGGACGGTGAAAAGAAGATCCGGGGTGTCAAGCGGAAGGTGGGCTCCTCAAACCGAGTCTTTCTATGTCCCTGCGGATATCTAATCGGTCTCCTGACCTCAGTTCGAGCCCAACGAACGGTCCGTGGAAGAGGAGAAGAAGAACTCGCTGTCTATCATCTCCAAGCTCGAAAGCGATACGAAGCGCGCGAAGAAAGAGAAGGGTGGCGGAGACGACGTCGTCAACGTACGAAAAGCGATCAGGAATGCAAGCGGCGGCAAAGGTAGTGCTGCCTTATCGCGAGGTTCATCAGGAAAAGGGAAGGGCACGAAGGGGAAGGGGAAGCGGTAACTCTCCAACCTCTGGGCCATCTCTCCTCCTTGTCTTGTCTGCTCTTTGTCATATACTGGTGTGGGTGCAAAAATTATCATTGCTGCGCGCATGCATAGGTGTAATTACATGTGAAGAGGTGGTATACGAGTCCGTCGCAGGACGACAAAGGAACACAACCACCGCAAGAGCGCTACCGCCCATGAGAGCCCTAAGTCTAGTCACTCGGCAGCCTATCCAGATCAGCCCTCCCCTCCTTGATCCACTCATCCTTCACGAGCACCTCCCGCTCATTATAATACAACCGATACACCAACTTGATTGTACCCTCGCTCACACCCGCAACATTGCTGATTTCCCTCGCACTCTTGGGCTTGCCAAGCAGGTGTGTCGTGAAGTATATCGCACCGCCGGCGATGGACACTGGACTACGGCCAACAGCAATACCACGCTCCCGCGCAGCCTGGATGATGTCCTTGCATATCGGCTGGACGTTCGGCGGGAGATCGAGGTGGTTGCAGTAACGGATGAGGAGGTCCTCCGCATTTGTAGTGGTCGTGCCAGTCCCACTGAAGCCGTGTGACTTCCCGGCGGCACCAGGCGTAAGGTTGAACGCCTGCTCCAAGTTCTTGTAGCACTGGCCGAGCGTCTTCTTCGACACCTTTGTCAAATTACAAATCTCCCTGAACGTCCGCGGCACATGCGCCTGCCGACAGGCAATGAAGATGCACGCCGCGATGACCGCGTCGAGGGGCTTCCCGCGAAGGAGCTTCTCCTCGTCCGTACGCTTGTACAGCTGCTTCGCGATGTCGGAGATGGTCTTCGGGAGGGAGAACTGGTCGCACCACGACGCGATGTCGCGGAAGGCGGTGAGGAGGTTGCGCTCGGAGCGCGAGTTTTGGGAGCGCGACGCGGCACGCTGAAGCTCCTTCGCGATACCGGAGCCGCCGTCGCGGAAGGAGATCATGGTGTCGAGCTGCTCCATGCCCTCCATGAGGGGGTCGGAGGCGGCACCAACACGCGAGGGGTCGTCGCCTTCGTCGTTCGCGAAGGTCTAGGACGCAGTATAAAACCACGCTCAACGCCGCACAAGTGCTGAGTAGAACTTACACGCCATTCGCTTCGAGTGTCAACGATTCTATCACCTAACACTAGGCCGCATGTCCCACATACGAGGTCGCCGCTGGCGAACTCTTCGATAATATTCGGGTTGGGGTCTTTGCATTCGGGACAAATCAAACGGACGGCCAGATCAGGGCCAAACGCGGGTTGTTGCGCTTGAGGAGGCGCATGTGCGGCAGCAAGGGGGAAAGGCTGAGAGTAGGACATGCTGACGACTTTAGGAAATGTCTGTTTCTCTTTGACACGGATATGAGAGAGAGAGTAGTAGTAGTTTATTAGGGATTGCTGGACAAGCTAATGACCAGTATCGACAAAGGGCGTGTGGCGCTGCTCGCTGTAGAGTGTATAGACATTGTCAGAAAACAGATGGAGTGGCACCTGGACCTACCACTCAGGCCACAATACTAAGCAAATAGCAGTGAATCACTGGGGCAACAATGCAGCTGCAACAACGGAGGTAGCAGCGACGACAGAGGGCGGCAACGACGTCTGAGACGGTGCGGTGATGGTGGTCTATCGCAAAGGAGGGACAAGGCAAATGAAGCGTGAGGCCGGATGCTATCCGTTGCGGCAGTGCATGACTAAGCGCGACGTAGCGTAGCGGAGCCGAGCCTTGATCATGACTCAATGGTTATGTCGCTGCTCAGCTTCTTCTGGGCCATCTGACTTTGCGTGGACACTTCTAGGCTCGGGCTCAACGCTGGAACCGAATTATCTGGTCCTAGGGTGCACCCGGCAATGGCCTATAAGGAAGATATCTCAGCGGAAAGGGTGCTCTCTGCTCGCCCACCATGTCGACTGCCGTCGAGCTGTCCACCTTCTCCTCGACACATGCCCCAAGTCTTGTAGACCTCGCGGACTCTGAGGTAGTTGCTGAAGAGCCTTCGGAAGGAGGACCAGCCCATCGAGACACTGCTGTGTCTGACCCAGAGTCATCCGCACCCGCAAAGCTGCCCGACACTGAACAGAACATGGCCCCATCCAGTGCACGTGGCCTGCAAGAGCTAGCTCAGGCGGATGAGCCTGAGGAGCTCTCTCGTCAGGAACGGCTCCGAATTTATACGGAGGTCGCGCTCCCTGAGCTCGAGTACGCCTACCCAGCCTCGTCTCAGGACGCCGCAGTCGCCACCAATGTTGCCGTAACGCTCCCCGAATCCAAAGGTCTACACCGTCTCAGAATGGGCGCTGCTTTTGTCACCCTTTTCCTGGCCGGTTGGAAGTATGTTGAATTCCCAATCGTCCGCCTAATAATACCTGGATCTCAGTAATTAACACGCGTTGTTCTTCTGTTAGCGGAGGCTCTACTGGCGCTCTCCTTCCCTACATCGAAAGGGCTTATGGTATCAATTATGCTCGCGTCTCCATCCTGTTCGTCTGCACATTCACGGGCTACATCGTCGCGGCAGCCGCCACCGGCGCCCTGTCGAGGAAGATCGGATTCGGCAAGGCCTTATGCTTCGCTGTAGTGGTCGAGTTGATTGGGGTCCGTGCAATCCTCAGTGACTTCTATCCACCGAAAGGAAGATGCTCACTCGTGCTGCTGCGCCACACAGAACATAATCAATAGCTCGCAAGGCTCTCATTTCAGCCTGATGTGCTTTGGCTTCTTCGTGGTAGGGACGGCTTTCGCCACCCAGCTCGGATTATGCAACGCGTACTTCGCACTTCTACCCAAGCCTCTACTGTGGACGGGTCTCCTGCATGGTATCTACGGCCTCGGCGCCTTCGCAAGCCCTCTTGTCGCTACGGCCATGGTCACGAAAGGGCTTCCTGTCCGTCTCACCATCACACCATATACCGGATCTGCTAACATATCTGCATAGTACAACTTATTCTACACAACAAATATCGGCATGAACGTCCCGGTGCTTGCGGTTACCTGGTTCGCGTTCGGGAACCTTAAGGAGCTTCCTTCTGCACAGAGCGCGGAGTCTGCCAACAGTACCAGGGAAGGGCACATAGGTCTCAAACATGTATTGAAGAGTCGTATCGTGTGGACCCTGGCCATTTTCTTGATGCTCTATGTCGGAGCTGAGGAGACGATGTAAGTCTGGATCTGTTGTTAGATAAGGAAGGCAGCTAAAGCCTGCTGATGTCGTCAGCGGCGGCTGGATAGTGTCATACATCCTCCAAGTCCGCAAAGGAACAGCCGAGGGCGCATCCTGGGTCGCATCCTCCTTCTACCTAGGTAAATACACCCTTTCTCCGCCCTCTAGCTTCTCTCCTTCTCACTCCCATCGCCTCCCACAGGCGTAGCCGTTGGCCGCATCGCCCTGCCCTCTCTCAACATTTCACTCGGCGAACGGCTCGCGATCCTCCTCTACCTCCTCCTCGCCATGGCACTCACCCTCCTCTCCTGGCTTCTCCCCACCCTCGCCTCCACCGCCGCCTGCACGGCGCTCACAGGTCTCCTCATCTCCACCTTCTACACCGCCGCCATCACCACCGGCGGTAAGCTCCTTCCGCGCGCCATGCATGCTGATGCGTTTGCGTTGATGAGTAGTGTAGGGCAGGTGGGGAGTGCGATCTTCCCTCTGCTCGTGGGCGTCATGAGTACTAAGAAAGGGATATGGGTCGTCGAGCCGACAGTCGTTGCGCTGCTGGGCGCGCAGGGGATTTGTTGGGCTCTGGTCCCGAAGGTTGAGAGGCGCCTTGACTAAGCAGCGTTGGCCTAGAAAAGAGCGGTTTCCCTTTACATTTTGTCCACATACATATTTCCGTTCACCATAGACGTAGAGTCAAATAGACCGGGATCTTGAAAGCATCTCCGCTCTTCCTGTGCGAATGGCATGGCCGAACATTGCATTGCACCAAAGAGCAGAGAAACCATCGCAGACACGACAGGATAAACCAACAAGGCGTACACGAAAGCTAACAGCATAAAGCATAACATGATAGGCAGCTGTACTACTCACTACCTAGCTACGGTCCGCCAACAGAGAACCAATACGCAGAAGGCTATGAAGGGCATTGGCATATACAATATATTTGTGCGTGACAAGGGTGGGATTGGGGGTCGTGAAGCTTGCGTTGAGACAGATGTGTATAAGACAAGAGTGCTAGTGCCGGACAAGAATAGGAAACAAAATAGAAAAATGCGTGGTCGTGAAGAAAGAATAGGGAAGACACGATTAATAGTAAACAGCTTGCTCGGGAGGAGGAGCTTCGACAGGATACATCTCATACGGAGGCATCTGACCCTGCGACATGTCCATGTACGGGGAATAGCCGTAGTGCTCAGGATAGTAGTACGGCTGCTGGTAAGGGTTGTAGTACATCATACCGGGCTCCATCTGGTAAGCCTGGGGAGGGACGTTGCCGTTGACCGGCTGTACTCCGTCTGGTGACGGCTGCGCCACTTCGCTCTTCTCATCCGACGGTTGTGGTTCGGACGACTCCTCGGTGGCAGACGTCTCTGTCCCGACAACGGCAGTCCTCAGTGTCGAGGGACGGTGCGAGTGCGAATATTTCCGCTCCGACTGATCTGTCGGTGCGCGGATCTCAATGCGACTGCTCTGACGAGGCATGCTGAACAGAGGCTGGCCCATCGATGGATCAATGAAGCCGCCAAGCGACGGAGATGGCGAGTGCGAGTAGAAGTCGGGGGAGGCCAGAGAGTGATGAGGAGTATGCCCAGGTACGAAGGGAGGCATTGGGGGCGAGACAATATGAGTGTGCATGATAGGCCGAGGGTTGTACATGACAGGGGGTGGTGTGGCTTGGAGATATACGGGCCTGCCCGTGGCGACTTCGTACGGCATCCCATGTTGCGACATGGCAATACCAGGAGGCAGAGCCTGAGGGTAGCCATAAGGTGAACCAAACGGTGGTGAGGTGGGTACGATCGGAGAGAAGGATGTTTGCAAAGGTGGTAGGACGGGAGGCGCTGGTCGCGGTCCTGGCGCCGAAGATTCGACTGCAGTGCTCTCCTCTGCGGGAGCCTGAGGAGGTGGCACGGATGAAGCTCGCATACCGGGGCTTTGGGCTTGGGCCACTTGGGCACGGATCTGTTCAGGGAACACGTTAACCGCATAGGATGGCGTGAACGGTGGCGCCATCGCAGCCTGTTCAGGTAACTTGGACGGTCCCGCTTCCGCCTGGACAGATATGGTGGCCGATTCTTCGACAACAACAGTGGTGGCAGAAGTGGCCTCCACAACATGCTCAGCCACCGTGACAGCAGCCTCCACAGCCGCAACCTTGCTTTCCACTGCTTTCTCCTTCCCGGCTCGCCTGGGGAGATGAACAGTGACAACCTTATCCTCGTCGTGCAGACCAGGTGTAGATAGCGATCGTGGGGTAACCTTCTTCGGCGAATTGAACGAGATTGGTGGCCCTCTGATGATAGTCCCGCCTTGCCTCTGGTCTCCTGGAAGCCTCACACGATAACCCTGACCTACCCCATACTGCGGCTTGAGCGCACCTTCTCCGAAGTGGAGGTACCCCGCATGCCTTTGGGTGAAAGGTGGCTCAGGCTTCATAGTGTATCGAGGGCGGTCTGCGGCAGGACCCAAAGGGTAATTGGGACGCGACCTGACCGGAGAAGCATTAAAGCCACCGCGGAAAAATCCGCCACGGCCACGCCCTGGGACAAAGCCACCCCTCCCTCTGAATGGCCCAAAGCCGCGTTGCGCTGCCTGCTGTCGCTGTTGACGCTGCTGGTCTTCGTTAGCAGCCCGGCGCTGTTCGTCGCGACGCTTCATTTCCTCAAAGCCATCGTGAGTCCACGTCCTCTCCACAGGCGGCAGCTGAGACTCGTCCTTCGCCGCTTCACTTTCCTTCTCTTCAACTGTGCCTGTCGGGCGTTCACCGAAGAATCCCCCACGACTGCGACCTCGCATGGCCATGCCACCGCGCCCACGACCACGGCCCTGCCACCGACCTCTCCACCAGCCACTCAAGCTACGAAGGTCCTTGTCCAGTAGACGGTCGTCGTGTCCCCAGAATTCGCCCACGACAGGAACGTACGACGGGTCAGACTCGAGTCGGCGTTGATAAGCCTGACGCGCAGTTTGACCCGGAGGACGTCTCTGGAACGGAGCTTCAAGTGCAGAGCGAGACGCTTCATCATCTGCTGATTGTTCCTGAGGTTCCTCGACGTCCTCAGCAGCGACATCCTCAGGCGGCTGAGGCGAGGACGGCGCCACTGCAGCCGGAGCAGGCTTTCGAGCCTCAGTTGCCTGAGGAGCAGCAGTTTGCTTGATGGCCTTCGGCGCTTTCTGCTTCCGCGACGGAGCAGGTACATCGACGCCATGCACTCCCAGCTCAGCGAAGTCGAAAACCGGCAAATCCGCCGGGCCATTACGATGCTCGTCCGCCACCAGTTCCGACCAGTCTACAGAAGCGCTCGCGAAGATGCCATTGGTCTCATTAGCGGGCTTGGTCGAGGACGTCCCGTTGACATGAATGCTATCCTCGAGATCGGCAGGTGGCGGACTCTGGGTAGTACTGGGCGTCACGACCGGATGTTGCTCGGGTAAAACATCATCGGAAGCAAGCTCACTTTCCGACTCTGTATCGGACCCAAGAGACGATTCAGCATCCTCGGAATCGGAGGAAATTTCACGCTCAATCTCCTCGTCGCTGTCAATCAGGCCCCTGGCACGAGCCCTCCTCCGGACAACTCTCGATTTCTTTGGTTTCGCTTGATCTTTAGACACGCCATTTGCTGACTGATGGGCAGGACTAGAGGTGGCAGGAACTGTAATCGGCATCTGTGATGACTGGCAGGGTCGCACAGGTTAATAACGTACTTAGGAAAAAAGCGGACTAGAAGTCGTACTTAGCGTAGGAATATGACCGTGAGGCGCGTGTCGACTTGGCAAACGTTAGAGTCGTTGAGGAGACTTTTTGAGGGATGAGCGAAATGGGATATACAAGCAGATGTTCACAGAACGATGAAAAGCTGCTGAGAACGTCGTCGACGGTGAGGAGGGGTGAGAGCACAGCAAGCAGGGCGATACAAAGGCAGGCTGTCGCGGCTCCGTGGTGGCCATTTCACACTCCGCCCGGCTTGTCCAGTCATCAACGATCAACGTCAACATCCAATACGGCGTACTGAGCTTGAGCTTGAACGCGTACTGAGCTTGAACGTTAAACGTTCATTGAACTGCATCTAGCCCAACTATCCTGCTTTTGCCTACATACGAGCTCTCACTTGAGGTACTATCTTCAATTCCGTCAACCAGTCTGTCACCTTCTCTGTAACCAAGTCCTTTGCTTCAATCATGAGCCAGTGCCCCTTGCCGTGTATCGCGACCTCTTCCAGTTTTGCAATATGACCCTTCTGTGCCATTAAGGCTCTTGAAGTAGGGTCCGCGGTGCCCCAGATGAATAGCACTGGCAGGTCGGGACGGAGAGAGCTCGGGAGGCTCGCGGCTGACGCAGTGAAAATGATTATTGCGCATTGTACCTGTCATGGTATGTCTCCATACCTTTCTCCTCGTCGAAACGGATTTTGCTCGTGCGATAATACGAGAGAGGTCCATGCATCTGGCGAAGCTGCTCGAGGTAATACTCCCTCTCCTGTTGCCATGTCTTCAATCTACGATCAGGGCTACCCGGATCGCACCACGCACCTTGGAGTCCAAAAGGCACTTTGAGTCTATGTCAACTTTCTTCTCTCCCACCACGATCGGCCGCAGCGCCCCGGGCATCGTAAAGTTTACCCCAGCATTCGGGGTTCTGTGCATCAGAGGCAGCATGACGTGTAGCTGGTCAACAACCTCGTCAGTCCCGGTGCGTGAGTTCGATCCATTGATGCTGCTTACGCCCGCCTCAATTTCGCTCGTGTACTTGTCATCCGCCAGGTAAAGCTGGTATCCAAGGTTTGGCGCGTGCTCGACAATCCTGTGCAGGGGAGTATACTGTTTTGCAGGAGCTGTGAAAGGGACGGACAGTCTGTGCCCGAAATCTCCATTCATTCGCTGTAAAATTGGATGTTCATGGAACTCACAATATCAGGGCCAACAGCCTGTCCGGATGCCATAGCGCAAATCGTCCAACTATAAATGATCCCCAATCGTGCCCGATAATGACCGCTTTCCGAATCTCGTCCAGGTCAAGCAAAGCTGCCATGTCATCCGACAGTCTCTTGGGCGAATACTCCTTCGTTTCCTTCGGCTTGTCTGTTCCACCATACCCCAACATGTCTGGTACGATCACTCGGTATCCCCGCTTTACCCAAGGGCCTATCTGGAATCTCCAGCCATACCTGCGGAATTGGGCAACGCGATACGCATGTTTCGGTGAGGTCATGCTGTTTTGGTAGTACGTACCAGCAATCTGGAAAACCGTGTATACATAACAGGGTGGGAGTGGTGATTGCATCGTAGTTTGCTGGTTTTTCATCTACAAAGTGATACCTGCGTCCTGTGGAAAGCAGTTCATATCTGTGATGAAAGCTTGCTGCGTTTGACGGGTTCATCTTTATGGTGAGAGCTAGAGGACGATGAAAGTGGAAACCTCCGAGTCTTGGATCTTATATGTGGCCAGAGCAGCTGTACCGGCTATGCTACTATGATTGCCGCCCACTCGCGCATTATAAAATCACAGACGGAGGAAACGATTGCGCAGTGCATCACAAAGACTGACATACGTAGATCTTACTCAAAAGCTATCGGTATAGATGAGAGCATAAACACATAACAAACATCAAACATCCCGCCAGTCTGCCCAGCAAGATGCCAAGATGTACTAGATATCACTGCTCCCCGGCGGTTTCGGCCCACTCCTTGCTCCCCATCTGCACTAGCCGGGAGCAGCACCGCGCGAACGCGAAGATCTCCTCTTCGCCGGTAAACATGGATGATGTGCCGACAGTGTCCGGTGATAATCCCTGAGAGCACATTGGTTGGAGATCAGAACATCTCGGAGGGAGAACGGAAGCGTAGGAGCGGAATGGAAGACGGCTTACAAGATCGTCCATTACGCTACGCATATGGTCTGAGACGCCCTTCTCCTTCGAGGAGTCGTCCGAGAAGACTTGGTATATGGGTACTTCAGATGATACGAATAGTTTGGTCTTGCTTTCGTAACACGCTACGGGTGAAGAGATGTAAGCAGAGTACATTTTCAACATGGAGACGACGTACCATCAATAAACGTGATGAACCTCCTTGCCTATGTCCCACCCATAATGAGCTCCCTCCCAACACAACGCAACTATACCACTCACCATATCCTTCTTTCCTAGATCCATCTTCGGCACATCCAACACGAACACCGTTCCAAACGCCTTCGTAATCTCCAAATAGTCCGCCGCACTCAGCGGCTTCCCGCACAAATCCTCAAACCGGAACTTCGCCACGTGACTCGTGCTCTCCGGCACCTTCAGCGTGCGTCCCCAGATGTCAAGCGTGCGGTTGGTCTTGACAGGGTCGGACGGGTCAGAGGTGATCGCGGTGAAGATCTTGTTGACCTCATTCCGGGTGGAGTCTGTCAAGGGGTGGTAATAAACGTGGGAGAGGGCACGTGGGACGCGGCGGTAGTCTGCAGACGGAGAGGATTAGAGGGAGAGGGTAAGAGGAGGGGAAAGGGCGCACCTGTGCCGGAGTCAAGATCTGTTACATTAAAGCGGGTCTTTAGGAGTTCTATGCATGGAACAAAACTCGATCGCTGGATGCCGTTCTTGTACAGCTCGTCTGGATGTCGACTATTGTGACCTTAGCACTTAACTTGTGTGGCTAGCGGAGGATACTTACTTGGACGTAATCACGCAGACAACACCGAAGTTCAGCAGACTTTCAAACAGTCGTCGTAGAATCATAGCATCTGCGATATCTGTGACCTAGAATGGAAAAGATATGAGGTCCCGACCCTTCCAAATGCCTGATAGCACGTAACAACCTTCGCCGCACCTGAAACTCGTCAAAACATAACACCGACGCTTCCTCCGCCAAATCACGAGCTACAGGCAAAATCGGATCCCCTCCATTCGCTCCTAACTTCGCCTTCATAGCATGTATACGCTTATGCACGTCGATCATGAACGCGTGGAAGTGCACGCGGCGCTTGCGCTTGACGTTGGGTGGGAGAGTGTTGTAGAAGAGGTCCATGAGCATGGTCTTGCCTGTACCGACGTCGCCGTAGAGATACAGGCCATTGGGAACCTGTTCTGGTGGGATGGCGACAGGCACCTCTGGCTCTTCCTGGCGATGGAATAGGCGGGTAAACTGCACATGAGGTGATAAGCACATATCGTTCTCAATTGCAACATGACGCCCACCAAAGATGTTTTGGGCTGGACATCAGGGACTGGAGGCGGTTCATAAGTCACCAATTGGTCGTGGAGGTTCTGCAAATTCTGGATGATCCTCGTCTGGTGGTCGTCCTTGCGCAAGGTACCCTTCTCAACGAGCGTGTGGTACTGTTGTAACGGTGTAACATGAGCTACAAAACCGTGTTAGTCAGATGCGTATTCAGAAGTAAGATCCGTTTACAAGCCACAGACAATTATGCGAGTCTTGGCTCATGCGGTGGTGACTGTACAGGGATGATTCCTCGGAGTGCGGCCTAGCATGAGTGCCTCCTGCCAGCGAGGAATCGAAGGACTTCTGGATAACACTGAGCGATGTCTTATGAGTGAGAGCGGCAGCAGAACGCAGGGCGACTCGAGAGCGGGGCAGGAGAGCAGATTGGGCGAGGCGACGCTGGGTGAGGTAGGGGTATCGGCGCAGAGCATTAGTCGGCTTCATAGCGAGTAGAATAGGTCTATATGTCAAGCAAGAATATTCCAAGCAGGCGGTCAGGAAGCAATGAGAGGGGATGATTATAAGTAGCTAAGGGGGTTAGTCAGTGAAGCCACAGCTGATCTTATCGGGCAATGCCGGTGCCTGCGGTGGCTGTAACCGAGGACCCCCGATAATAGGTATCGATGCCTGATCCCGGATTTCCAAAATTTTGGAATTTTGTCCGGATAAATTTGCCAAAAATCGGCTGTTTTTGTCCGGATTAGATCAGGGGTCCGAGATTTTGAGGCCATTTGTCCGGACTTCGGGCTTAGGCCTCAGCCGCCCAGTTTTCCGTCCGGATTCCCGGATCAGGCATTTCGAAAGCTATAAATCGTCTATAGAAGTGATTTATAGCATTCTCTGAGCGACGCAACGGGTTTATATGCCCATAATCAAACATACACTCGTTAGGTAACCTCACTACTACCCGTGCCCACCATCCCCATCCTTGCTTCCTGCCCGTCGATAGCGAGCGTGTAACTTCTCCAATTCACCAATTCAGTAACGGCTGCCACACGTTCGGATGTCCATGAACGGGAAGTACGCTACGCAGCACTATTGCTAGCTTGTTTGATATTGTACATTTTGATTATATAGTATATCATTAATTAAGCATACTATAAGCTGACTCCTAGTACTCAAGAATGAAAGAGAAAAGAAATTTGACTAGGACGCCAACGCAGAAAAATAAATGCACTATGCTGGATTCGAACCTATCGTCACCCGGTCAGATCACAATAACAACAGTACGCTCGCGGACTGCACCAATGAGCCTTTGTCCGGACTTCGCATCAGGCTTATGGATAACGGCCACGATTTGTCCGGACAATGAAACAGGTGTTCAAGCAGCTTTCGGCCGTTTTGTCCGGATAAAATCAGGCATTTGCTTCTGGGCGACCGATTTTTTGTCCGGACCGCGATCAGGCATCGATACCTATTATCGGGGGTCCTTGTAACCGGCGAATCACAAGCTTCCTCCATCGGACCTCTGCTCGCTATGGACAACGACACCGAGGCGTACATTCTCCTGCTGCTGTCCGATGGAAACCTACCTACCGGATCATTCGTCGCATCGGCGGGCCTAGAGTCTTACGTTGCGCACGGCTTCGCTGCATCAATACCTGCATTAGATTCTACCACCAATTACATCCGGGACAGTCTATCGTCCTACGCACGCAGCGCTCTGCCTTTTGTCCACGACTCGCACGATACTGTATCGCGTCTGGTCGGCTGTAAGGACCCATATAACCATCTCGATAGTACTCTAGATCAACTGAAGGTTCTCGACGACCTGTACGAATCCATGACGCTAAACCATGTCGCCCGACGAGCATCCAAGACCCAAGGCGTAGCTCTACTCACCCTATACTCCAAGGGCTTCTCCAAACCTCACTTGCGTCATTCCGACGCGCACACAGAAGACCACCGCGGTGCCGTCTTTTCGAAGCTGGTGGACCGGTTCAAGCTCTTGATTAGGCGAGGAGAAACGCCGGGACACCTTCCAGTCTGCTGGGCCGTTCTCACTGCTGCACTGAGCTTGTCGCGGGGTACGAGCTCCTAGCGTTCCTTCCGATATCTGCTTCTTAACTCTCGTCCTCCTCTGTAGAACGGACCCGGTTCCTGCATTTGTTCCTGCACGCCCGCTCTCTTCTCTCCGCTTCCGTGCGTCTGAACACTGTAGGTCCCTATGCAGCTCAACAACTACTTCTCCATGCCGTCCGGCCTCTTGTCCAGGAAGAAGCATCTAAATGCCAAGCTCTGACAACTGGTATACTCGACTCTTCGAATGACAGCAAAGTCGACGACACAGTAGACGGACCAGCAGTCACCTGGCCCTTGGGCGAGATCCTTGCTGCGCGTCACGATCTGCAGCATTCTCGCATATTCAACAGCTAGCCGTGTCCCGACATCAGCTATCCACAACAAGTCATCAAAAAGATACATAGCCTAGATGGTGCAGGCTTTTTACGTCCTCCGTGAGCAAGATCGATACAGCTACAACTATGATGCTGTGACGAGCGCCAATCTTGACGACACCTCCGCTTGCGACCTGACCAGCTCCGCGAGGTACGACACCATAAGTGTATCCTGCCGCGATAATGTCAATGCTCCGAATAGGATGTAACCGCGTGGAAGGCGCACCTGTAAACTATCCCTGAACCCGCCCTTCTCCAGCTCACCCGTATCCGCGCCAAATGTATCCATCAAGTAACGCCCAACCGCGGGGTCGCCCTTGACCTCGCCGGAGAGGACAGAGCGGACGTAGCCGAGGACGCGGTCGAGCATGCTCGAGACTGTCTTGAGGGACTCCGCGAGGGTTTCAAGGTCGGAGAGGGGGGACGAGCTCTCGGAGGTCAAGAGGTCAACTGGAGAAGTGCCGAAGGGGCGGTCAATGGAGAAGAGCGAAATGAAAGTAGGGAGGCAGAAACGTACGACCGCTACGCTCAGCGTCGTGGAAGCGGAATTCGCAGGGGACGGGAACGAAGACGCAGTTTTCAGGTTTCGGGTGGACGCCGACTGGCGAGCTGCGTGTTTTGGTCACAATGGCGAATGAAGGGTAGTGCTGGGGATGCGTACCTGACGTAGGCTTTGACGCCTGGTTGTTGACCCTCCTCTACGCCAGTATTTAATGCAATATGGATTGCTGGGTGCTGTCCCGTTTCTTGCGTATAGAAATTTTGAATGAGGGCCGAGTATGTGTCGAGATTCGATCCGGTCGAGTACCTTTCCTTCCCATAAGCCCATCCTTTGCATGTACTAATAAATCTGCTCACCACCCGATAATAACCTCCCGCGGATGCACACGGTGGTGCAGCTCATACATGGTGCGGTGGTACTCCATGTCGACGGCGACGAGCTCCGCGGTCTCCTTGTGCACGACGGCATAGGAGGAGCGGACTTCGACCTCGCCGCTGTCATTGCGCACACCAAGAAGGGTGCCGATCACGCGCTCTTGCGTTTCCATGCGTCGGAGGTAGTGGTCGAGGATGGAGAAGAGGGCCACGGGGTGGAGAGTGACGAGGGTGGGGGTGCGGCTGCATTTGAGTGGTGTTCAACGCGTAGAAACAGAGAAGATATGAGGGGGAATTGTGAGTTAGGTTGCAAGCGAAGAGAGACGGGCAGGTGGTACTAACGGTTGACTGCTATGCGAGCCTGCGGGTACATTTTGAATGTATACCGCCGAGGAGGGCTGTCCTAACGGCATTTTGGTTGATCTGCTTTCAGGTTACAAGGGAATCCTGAGCTTGTCGAAGTCGAAGATCAAGCAAGCAGCTAGAGCTCGGTTATTTAGATCCAAAGATTACTTTGATCGCGCTCGAGAAAAAGCAGAACGCGCAGTGACGGAGTTTGCCGAAGGCATCTCTTTCACCGTCACCGTCCACGAAAAACGACGTTCAGTATGCCGTCTGAAGAGACAAAGGTATGTTAATTTGTTCTCACTTTACTCCGACGACGCTCATGCTATATCACTACTGCAGGAGAGACTCATTAAGGTCGTGGAGGTTGGCCGGGTGCGTAGAACACGATGATACAGGCGTGTTTGCGGGCACGGGAGTCTGACGTTGGTCTTACAGTCGGTTCTTCACTATGGCTGGATACCTCTGATCATCTACGTCGGTTATACGAGGAGCACACCGCAGCCATCATTGATTAAGTACGTTTCTTACCTCAGTGGTAGGGGTTACGAATGTTCTGACGCTGCCTCTAGGTTGATCAGCCCTCTCGCGTAAAATCGCTGTCGCACTGTATATTACACCGCTTGTCTAATGACTGCATATATGTTCCCCTCATGGCTCCCAATGATGCTCTGCGTGAAGCTGTCTTAATCGGCGTTGGTGCTCTCGTAAACTTGTGAGTGCCAATGTCTCTGTTTCGAGCGAGGATTATATGCATTGTGGTTGGCGCCTGATGGCGTTCCGATTCATATCCCCTGACGGAGCCGCTTTGGCAGGTTCCGTCTGGGTATGAGATGCGGAAATTGCAAGGCCAGATATGAGCTCCCGGTTTCCTCTACTTCTCTCCGCAAAGGCCGTGGCTCACGACAGCCATTCAGATCCAATTGACCAGGCACGGTTCATCTCAAATAACCGAGTTGCAGCAATGTGGAAGAACGATAAAGCGACTAAAATATGCTCTAAGAACTCTATGATCCACACTACTCATAAAAATACTCTCCTCAGCTCAGTGGCACCAGTAATTCTCTTGCACATTGGACATAGTTTCGTGGAACCGAGACACCGCAACCAGCATTCCCGACAGCAGGTATGCCAACATCCTGTGCTAACAGTTGGCTCCGTGTATGGATCTAGGCAGATTCGACATAATAGCGAGGTCAAGGACGACACTTTCATCGATTCCTGTGGTTCAAACTCGTAAATGGGACACGAGTAAGCGAGTGAATCCGCTCACTAGCTGTTTCACTTTGTGCTCTAGTGCCAGTACTAATGCCGCCGTATCGCCTTTCTGCTTCGCCGTGGCTATGGCCAAGTCCATGAGATCCGTCTCGCCAACTCCCATTACCTCGTTCATCTCCGCCTTCAGAACGTCCCGCCGCTTGACAACCTTCCCTTGTGCGACCAAGGTCCGAAGGGTACTGCCATCCGGCGGTCCGTCTTCTCTATCATCATCATCTCCGCCACCTCCATCGACATCGATTGACTCGCCGAGCACGTCTCCCTCTGTGAACTGAACTTCACCAAACATGGCAGCATCGTCTCCGTCCACATCGATGTCCTCCTCTATATCCTGTTGGTTCCAGTCTAGCGTCGAGAATCCAGCTCCTACATCGTTGTCAGTGGAAAGTTCTCCTTCTCAGTTGAGCGACGAACCTCTAAAATCATCCGCGTTAGTGATTCTCAGCTGGATCTCAGCATCTATATGCAATTCCCGACTCTGCTCCCTCTGGCTCTCTTCAAGGATCCTATTCGCATGTGCCAAGCACGAGTCTACGTGCGCTTCCACGACGTCCGGGTCGCCCTTGACTGTCTTCAAGCATACCGGGCATACACCTTCTGCTCTCCCTGCTGTGCGGCGACTGAAGTACCCCTCTTCATCCTCTCTAGTCATCTCGCGGAGTTTTGCGTGCCGTTTTTTGCGGTGTGCAATGATTGTGCGGAGGGTTTTGGTCGTTTGGGCGAGGACGTCGTTTGCACTGGTTGATGGTGCGCAGGACAAAGCCGTGAGTGATTTCCGGGCTTTTAGAGCGGACCGCCGTGAGCGGGAGTTAAGGCTGGTTGGAGGTTGGCATGTCATAGGTACACCTATGATGGGGGGGGACTCACCCGTCTTCGCATACTCCCGCGTTCTCCATGGAGTCCATGTTCCCGAAGATCTCATTAACCCTCTGCAGCTCTAATACGGCGTGTGCAGCCAGTAATCGAACTGGGATGGCTTCATCGCAGACTGGGCACTTTTTGGTCTGTGCTCGTTTGGCTTTAACATTTCATCAGCACTGACTCTGGTGCCAACTACGCGGATTGGACTGACATTTCTTTACTGGCGGTGGCGCCACCTCCTCAGGCGCCGGAGATAACGAGGACACGCTGTCCGTGCTCTCAGAGTCCTCCAACATCCTCTTCTTCCCTCTGCAACCACCGAAATAGGCGTCAGTTTATATCTGAAGCGATTTGAACATAGTCCGCACTTTGCAGCAGAATTTACGGGCATAGCAGCGTGCAATAACCGCAGAAGATATATGCTTTGGATAGCAGGAATATTTGCAGGCGTTTTCCGACGTTATGTGACGAGGCTTTGGGGTGGATTGGAAGGTGCTCGGTTGGATGGAGTTGGACTTTCAACGCGGGGCGGCAAATGCTTCCCGATCGGATCTGATGCAGGCATCGCGTCCTGATATGGCAATCATAGTGCGCTCCGGCATCTTCATCCGTACCGCCCTTTAGGCCTGCAGGCCGAGGAATCTTCAGCTCAGTCGAACCCCTTTCGAACACCCAGCTGCCGATTCCGACGAAGCAAACCTTCAAATTCGCGATGATCAAGGGAAACATCTGCTCACCGAGGCAGGATCGCGTGAAGGGTGTATTGCCGAGGTATTTCCGCGCCATATATGCCGCGCTGTTCTCCAGCCCAGCACCTTTGGTGCCCCGCTATGACTGCTCTCAACGCTAAGGCACTTGATGCTAATTTTGACGTGGAAGATGTGCTGTCTAGGATCCGGTTGCCTGACAAGATCAGGATGCTCACTGGGCTGGTGAGTGTTTCAGCCCTGCTCGACTTCCTGGTACTCCACATATGCATTGTTCATAGGGATGGTGGCACACTGAGCCTGTGCCAGATGTTGGAATACCCTCCGTGAGGATGAGCGATGGTTAGACGATCCTGTTCTCTTGTCATCGACCCAAGCGCTCTCACTGACGAATTCTCCGCTGCAGGTCCGAACGGTGTCCGAGGAACTCGTTGTAAGCCGTGAACTATTAGTAGACGTACAAATTATGTTGCTGATATCTGCCTTTAATAGTCTTCAACAGCGTCCCGTCTAGCTGCTTCCCATCCTCGACTGGTCTCGCCTCTTCTTTCGATGACGAACTCGCCTACCAAGTTGGCAAGGCCTTGGCGGATGAGTGTAGAGCTAAGGGTAAGGCTATTTTTATTTTTCCTTCTTTGGTTTCCTAAGGATGCACCTTGACTAGGATGCCATATACTTCTGGGACCTACCACAAACACCCAGAGGTCACCTCTCGGAGGCCGTGGATTCGAGTCCTTCTCCGAAGATCCGCATCTGAATGGTACAATTGCTGCCGCTTATATCAATGGCGTGCAGTCCCAAGGAGTTGCGGCGACCATCAAGCACTTCGTTTGCAATGATCAGGAATATGAGCGGTATGCGTCTTTCTGTAGTCTTGCATTGCTCCGCTCATGACCATCGTTCGTTAGGTTCTCCTCAGACAGTACGTACTACGGTCCCGTTCTGTATGAGCAAGGTGTTGACTTGGTTTGTATGCCAGGTGTTGTCAGTGAGAGAGCGCTCCGAGAGATATACCTCAAGCCATTCCAGATCGCGATTAAGAAAGCTGACCCTTGGGCTCTTATGACTGCGTAAAACTCTATGCACCGAGAATGGTTCTTACAGTGACCTACAGTTACACAGATATAACCGCCTCAACGGTACGCACTGTTCGGAGAACTTCGATCTCCTGCAAAATATCCTGCGCAAGGTGCGTTTCTCAATGACCGGGTTAGAAGCTCCACTCAAACGCCGGACTAGGAATGGGGTTATGAAGGTCTTATAATGAGCGATTGGACGGGTGTCTACAGTACCGTCGAAAGTATCAAAGCTGGTCTTGACCTGGAGATGCCGTATGTGGTCCTTTTTTTAGCATTACAGAGGTCTGACTCTCCGCAGTGGTCCTGCCTACATGCGTGGAAAGGCGGTGGAGCGGGCGCTCATAGGACAGAAGCTGTTCCCAAGCGACATCGATGATCGGGTTCGAAAGGTCTGCTAGGTGCATCTCTGAGCATAACGACAGTTCGCTTATCTGCACTTACACAGATCCTCGAAATATTGAAGCGAGCATATGCCTCTGCCATTCCTTTCAATGGCCCGGAAGAAGGCGTCGACACGCCTCAACTCCGAGCCCTGCTCCGCAAGGCAGCAGCCGACGCCACTGTGCTGCTCAAGAACGACAACAGCGTGCTCCCCATCGTCGGGTCCCCGAAGAAAATTGCAGTCATCGGACCCAATGCGAAGCAAGCGTTCACCTCTGGTGGCGGTTCTGCACGGCTCTTGTCCTCGTACACGGTTTCGCCGCTGGAAGGTATCACAGCCGCCGCACAAGAGATCGGGTCGACTGTCGACTACGCCATTGGTGCCACGTCGCATGTGTTATTACCCTTGCTTGATGGATTGATTCAGCAGAACAGTGGTGAACCTGGCGCGCTGGTCGAGTTCTGGAATGAGAGTCCGTCGGCAAGCTTCTTGAGCACGTATGCAAACCTTCAAGAGCCGCTACCGGCGTGCGCCTGGAGCACGCCTACACTGGGATCGTGGTGCTTCCTGGCAGATGGTGTGGTAAGGATGTCTCACCCTCTGCAGTGACTTGTCACGTAGCTAAGGCGCAAAATATAGGACGACACTGAAGTGAACGAGATCTGCTGGATTCGCGTAAGCAGCGCATCTTTCAAAAGAATCTCACCTGTCATAACCCCCTGACAGTACTCAACCACCTTCGTACCTGATGAATCTGGCGACTGGGAGATCGGTCTCAACATCACCGGGAGCGGCAACCTCTTCTTCGACGGAAACATGGTCATCGACCTGAGCACCAATCCAGAACAAGGTGAAGGGTTCTTCGGCTTGGGCACGGTCGATGTGCACGCTACCGTGAAGGGCTTGGAAGCAGGCAAGGCATACCCACTCGAGATACGCTTAAGTAATGCGGAGTTTATTGGGAGAGGCGCGCCGTTTACTTGTAGGGGCGGTATAAGAGCCGGTGCTGCCAAGTATGTGGATGAAGAGGAGGGAATCTCGAACGCTGTGAAGTTGGCTAAGGAGTCTGATGGTGAGCTATTCACGCACACTTGTACCTGGTGCGCAGATTTCACCGCGTACCGCAGTTGCTATTCTAGTGATTGGGCTCAATCATGAGTAAGTCTACAGTAGTCCGTCATGTGTAGATATTTACGGTTACTGCAGTTGGGAGAGCGAAGGCTTCGACCGTAAGGACATGAAGTACGTAATGCTACCACTGGAATTCAAAACGTCGGTTGATCGCCTTGGACAGATTGCCTGGCTTGATGAATCGACTGGTGTCAGAGGTTCTCGAGGCGAACCCGGATACGATCGTCGTGCACCAGTCCGGTACCCCGACAGAAATGCCGTGGGTTGATAAAGCAAAGACCTTGCTCCAAGTAGGCAACGCGCTCGCTTCGCTTCACGAAACTAAGTAGTGTGGCAGGCATTCTACGGTGGTAATGAGCTTGGCAACGGATTAGCGGACGTGCTGTTTGGACGGGTAAACCCGTCAGGAAAGCTGTCTCTGACCTTCCCGTATGTGCTGCATATCTCTCTCAAGGCCTTTCCTGATTGTTGTTACAGTAAGCGGTTGCAAGACTCACCATCGCATCCCTCCTTCGGCCAGAAGGGGGAAGGATATGGCCAAGTCTTGTACAACGAGGTGCGCTACTCGAGATGCAGTCTGATATGAGTCGTACTAAAGCCCAACGCAAGGGCATTTTCGTTGGATATCGCTCGTTCGACATCAAAGATTTGAAGCCTATGTTTTCCTTCGGTCACGGTCTTTCGTACACGACATTTGAATACTCAGATCTTCAAGTATCGCAGCCCACCGCGGAAGGGTCGTTCAGCGTGTCATGCACCGTGAAGAACGTGGGCAAGCGAGATGGCGCCGAGGTCGTTCAGGTTTACGTATCCGATGTCGCCTTCAGTTTGCCGCGTCCGGTGAAGGAGTTGAAAGGCTACGCGAAGGTCTGGCTGAAGGCAGGGGAGGGTAAGGCTGTGAAGGTTGAGTTGGACCGAGATGCGTTGAGCTTCTATGATAACCGTGCCGAGGGCTGGGTTGCAGAGGCTGGGGAGTTTATTGTGTATGCAGCAGCATCCTCTGACGATCTCCGGCTCTCCACTAAGGTCAACTTGCCGGAGACTTTCACTTGGAGGGGCTTGTAAAGCTAGGAGATATATATCTCGATAAGCTGTATAATACGTAAATACAGAAGTTGCAATTCGAATGCATCTCAGCCATATATATGGCTATCGGCGTGACTTCGGAAGCTTTTGTGATGCATAGTGATATATATAGGGTCTCTATTAGGCGAAAGCACGCGTCTTGACGCGGACGCGCTAAGACTGGCCTTGCCTTTGCTCCGGCTTGCCCTTATGCAAGACTCTTGACGCTGCTACTCCTGAGTACCCAAGTTACGAACGAAGAGGGACAACATGGGTCAGTCCGTTGTTGTCGTGTCTCGCACGCCTCCTAATGTCCAGGGAAGAGTCCGCTATTTCCAAGCAGCTGGTGGACAAAATGTACGAGAAGCGGAAGGCTGCGGCTCTCGATCTGGAAAAGTAAATGGTCTCGTACTCTGCGGCGCACCGATGACATTCATTGCGCTGGTTCAGACAAGTCAGGGAGTGTCAACTTCAAGGAGATGAGCGCCGCATTACCCAAATCGTCGATCAACTGGTCGATATGTTCAATAACGCATCAAACCCTCTGCATGTCAGGAATGGAGGTCTGATTGGCCTGGCTGGAACTGCCATTGCCCTAGGTGTCCATATCGCTCCGTACATGGACAAATTTGTGGAACCCTTGCTCGTCTGCTTCACGGATCCGGAGAACCGCGTTCGATACTTCTCGGCGGAGTGTCTCTATAACATTGCCAAGGTATCTAAGGGCGAGATACTGGTCTACTTTAATCCTATCTTCGACGCGTTAAGCAAGGTAAGTCGCTCGTACCCCATTGGTATGCTGGACTAATGGGACGTACTCAGCTCGCTGCCGATTCAGAGCTCTCTGTGAAGAATGGGGCTGAACTGCTGGATCGCCTTTTGAAGGATATAGTGGCCGAATCAGCCTCTGTCTATGTCCCTCAATACGCAGAACCGGAGAAGATATCTAAAGAGGTCGATGAAGGCGTCCTGGTCCCGCATCCGGTCGATGGAGCAGACCACTACCCTGGAGCACGGAAGGCGTTCTCGCTAGCGCGATTTATTCCCTTACTTAAGGAAAGGATCTATGTTATCAGCCCCTTTACACGAAGTTTCCTTGTGTCATGGATCACAGTCCTGGACTCTGTTCCCGAGCTAGAGCTGGTGACTTACTTGCCCGAGTTCTTGGACGGTCTGTTGTACGTTCCTCTTGAATCTATCTTCGCTCATGCTCGGGCTAAAGATCCTTAATATAGGAAGTACTTGTCAGATCCAACGGAGGACGTGAAAAACCAGACAGAGAACGTACTAGCAGACTTCCTTCGAGAAATCCGTGATGTAACCCTTGTTCGCAAGCGCAATGAGGATCAAGCTCGATTGAAGGAAGAAGATGAGTCTTCAGAGGCACAGTCGCAGCGTGGTGAGAGGGACCCTTCACCTGAAGATGCAGTATCATATCAGGAAGGCGTGCCGTTCGTATCAGGAAAGGAAGAGAAAGCGGACGACGGATCCGGAACCCACCTACGCGATACAGGCAGTAAGTGCCCTTCCATGTCTTTTGGGGGGCCTCTGATTCACCCGCCCAAGCGTGGATTCCAGGACAAGGCGTCAGAATCGATTACTCTCCCATAGTCGATATTCTCATCGGTCAGCTCGATGGAGAACGTAAGCGTTCTGTCTTGGGTTCATTGAGGATTCTGATAATTAATGGAGTGACCATGTGTGCTTGTAGACGATGAAATCCAACAGTCCACGGCTCTCAGGTGGCTATCCGAGTTTCTGGGTTTTGCCCAGGAAGTGATTGTGCCCTTCACGCCTCGTCTGATCCCTGCCATCCTACCTAACCTCGCACATCATGTCCCAATGATTCAGTCCGCAGCCCATCGCACGAACAAACTCTTGCAGAGCGTGATCCAGGGCCTTCCGTCGCCTCTGGAACCAGCTGGCCGCCCGACGATGGACCGAATCTCATCACAGCGAACCAATGTATCCTCGCCTACGCCGATGGCTACTTCACCTCCAGCTTCGCGCCAGGCCACGACTGCAAAGGATTCGAGTATCCCGGAGGCGGGTATATTGGACAATGCTTCCGATGGATCCGGTCCTACAGTACAATCCGATAGGCTGACGGCGAAGTCAAGAACAAATACTGTACAGTCCGAGATCTCGGCCATGAACCCTTTGGGACCCTCTCAACTGGAGCTGAGTCGACCACACTCGCCCACTCTAACCACCTCTCCCACGCAGCAGAATGCTGTCGATCCCGATCCGTTCGACTATCAGGCAACCGTAAACGCTTTGACTATCCAGTTCCTGAGCGAGCACGAAGAGACTCGTGTAGCGGCTATGAAGTGGCTTATAATGTTGCATCAGAAGGCTCCGAACAGGGTATGATCGCCTTAGTTTCGTAGTGTCCGAGCTGAAGCCTATTGTCCGTAAATCAGCTGCTGGCGATGGACGATGGTACATTCCCTGCTTTACTGAAGACCCTCTCGGATTCTTCCGAGGAAGTTATCAAACACGACCTTCAGTTAATAGCACAGATTTCATCGACATCGGACGAGTCCTATTTCAAGTCTTTCATGATCAATCTCCTGGAGCTCTTCAGTACCGACCGGCGGCTCCTGGATGCGAGGGGTAGCCTCATCATCCGTCAGCTATGCGTCAACCTCAGTTCTGAGCGGATTTATCGGACCTTTGCAGAAGTTTTGGAAAAGGAGGAAGTAAGTCTTGTGCATGATTATCTTATGGGGGACAGGTAGTGAGGCATATATCGGTATGCGCAGGATCTCGAATTTGCCAGCGACATCGTCCAGAAGCTGAATATCATTCTCATCACCGCACCCGAACTGGCGGACTTCAGGAGAAGGCTGAAGAGCCTTGAGACACGGGTTCGTAGCATATATCGACTTCTGTGTATCCTGACTGAACGACCCAGCAGCAAGACGGGCAGGCTCTGTTCATCACACTATACCGCTCATGGTGCCATAACGCAGTTGCGGTTTTTTCGCTCTGCCTACTTGCTCAGGCATACGAGCATGCATCAAATCTGCTCCAGATCTTGTATGTTTGCGATGAGTCGTTAGCTTGACATTGTTGACTCTTGTCCAGTGCCGACCTAGAGATCACCGTACAATTGCTGGTTCAAATTGACAAGCTGGTCCAACTCATTGAATCACCTGTCTTCACATGTAAGTGCCAGACGATATGTATGAGTTCCATGACCTCATCTATGGTAGACCTACGATTGCAGCTATTGGAGCCAGAGAGATATCCCCATCTATTCAAATGTCTCTACGGGCTTCTCATGTTACTGCCTCAAAGTTCAGCGTTCATTTCATTACGAAATCGACTGATGGCTGTAAATTCCATCGGGTTCCTCCATATACCCAACAAGCCGTGAGTTGAACGTCGCTTAATCCGCAGCCCTGAGTCTCACTAGTCCTGTCAGTTCTGTTGCAGCGCTGTCGTCACGCTCGAAGATAATTAATCGGGACGAGATCAAATGGCAAGAACTGCTCTCGCATTTCCGATCAGTGCAATCGCGGCATGAGAAGGCGAGGAGACAAGCAGCAGGCAGCGAGACACCAGCATTCTCCGGATTTCAGACAGGAGATAAGCAAACCGGCAGTATGCCTGCCACGCAGCCAGGTGCACCGCCGACACGTGCACCCCTACGCCGCCGAGTCACTGGCGAAGTTCCGCCCTCTCCGCCGCCTCCGGGTCCAAAAGGCGGCAGCAGCATTCTTTCACCACTGAACCCGAGAGCACGAGCAGCAAATGGTTTGCTCAGCTCTGTGACAGGTGGCGCCGGTTCTTCAGCCAGGCCCGCAAGTCCCACAGCATCTTTACAGCAGCAATCGAAGGCGAGACGGACACTGGGCATAACTAGGAAGACTTGATCTGTTTGCTACGTTCGTTGTTGCCCTTGTACTTCATGGACGGTTAATGTACATCGCAGTCATTCCTTCTAGTGTTGTCTGATACCCGTTTAGTTATTTATTATCTATGAGGATCTTGACTAGGTTACGCTATGAAGGTTGATCCGGTGGGTATAAGAGATTGTGCTTGATAGTCTCGATGTCGACATCCGTCAACCGCACATATTTCCGGAGATATGCAGCTACACCGCCGTACTTTTCCCGGAGGAGCGCAAGAAATGCGATCATTGTCTCAGGTCTGCAACACCACTCAGCAAATGCAAAGGAAGTATGTTCCATTTCTTACCGACAGGTAAACATGTTGAGGGCGGCTTCATTATTCCGGGCAAATAAGGATATTTTGGCTAGGCGCGCCATGACCATTGCACGAGCAGGCTCACGGCCAACACGCGTCAAACTGTAGTCTTCTGCGATGACGTTGTCCTCCACACCGGCCAACTAGCATAGATGGTACTTATTAGTTGGAAATTGATTGGCAGGATCGGGATACTACCGTGAGCATGATGGCTGCTATGACACCAGTACGATCCTTCCCCGCTGATGATTCGTCAAGTCGGGCATTATCCGGGAGGATAGCGTAGACCAGGTAGTGACGAACCGGTACAGTGAAAAAGCAAGCCGTCGTGTGGCCTATCTCTGATGTGACCCAGGATTACGCCGAAGGCGGGTCCACCGTTGTCAAGTATTTGCGAGTAGAGTTCCATGAAAGCCTGGAGAAGCCCTTAGGGTTAAGCTCTGTGTGCACGGATTGAAGCCACCGTGGCTTACTTCCGTCTTGCCACTGGCGTACAGCTCGTATCGCCTACATAAGCACCTTGTAGCCCCACTGTAGAATAATGCGATTCATACACGTACTCACTTCGCCATCATCTCTGGGCTGTAGTCCTCTGTCTGGAAGACAGGGGTACGGACGATGTCGACTCCAGGTATGTCGGGAATTGGTGTGTTGTACCTTTCCATCTCTGTATCCGATCTCAAGTCATACACTGTCGTAACACCCAAGTACTTGAGCTGTTTCCTTCCTGGCATGGTATCCCCAGCTATTATACATCATATCTGTTTGATACAGTGTGGCAGCGTACCCTCGTCCGTGATTCCCGACACCTCTCCGGAGCGGTATACAAATCCCCGCCTGACGGGGATCCCATACTGTGTTGGGCAGCCACCTATATCTCTGACATTGTAGACTCCAGAACAAACGATGAACGGAGGCTGCGAGAGTCTTTCTGCTACATAGGCAGGATCAAGAGGCTCCAAGTCCATGGCTAAGGTATTATGGCCGCCGGCACACTTGCAGTACGCGAGGTACTACAACTGACTTTAGGGCCGGCAATCTCGTGTGTGCTGCTAATTAGTCTGGACGCGACGCGTCAAATCTCTCGACGACCCTTCCACTGCAACCGCCATGGAGTTTATGGGCTTATCTTCGCCGCCGCCTGCTCGCTCATCGCTACCGCCAAGTAGCGCTCCTGTTGCATCTCAATCTACAAACGGGACTCCGAAGCGGACCGGTCAGACAGCTGATGCTTTGGCATTGGACGAGGCCGAAGAAGTGGGAGAGGAGGAGACTGCGACGCGCAGAAGAAGACGGAACCCTAGAACCCAACTGGGTGCGGACGTTCCGATAGTAAAGGATGCTGTAGGCGAGAGTGTTGCAGAGGCCTTTGAGACTTTCCTCAGAACGTGCGTCCATCCAAACTTTGTCCGTGCGGTATGTTAGATCGCCTTCCAGATATACTGAAGAAGTTGCCCTGTCCGCCACTCCTGCTCCAGACGGCGACACCCCTGGGGCTGATGGAGATCTCATATATGTCCAACAAATCCACACGATGCGCGAGTACGAGCTGACAACGCTATACGTGGACTATGGGCATCTTCTGCAGAAGGATGATGTCCTAGCCGATGCAATCCAAAAGCAATACTATCGTTTCCTCCCCTACTTGCGACGCGCCCTCCATAACCTTGTAGCCCAGTATGAACCTGAGTATCTGAAGGTCAACCCCTCCGCAGCTACGACAGATTCTGCCAACCTCCAATCCCGCGAATTCAGCGTAGCCTTCTACCATCTGCCTCTTGTCTCTGGGATTCGGGAGCTTCGAACCGAGCGTATTGGTACTCTCATGAGCATCAGCGGCACAGTCACTCGAACAAGCGAAGTCAGACCAGAACTTTTGTATGGCACATTCATCTGCGAAGTTTGCGGGGGTCAAATAAATGAAATTGAGCAGCAGTTCAAATACACAGAGGTGAGCATCAGACTGATAATTATCTGTTGGAGGAATTGACAATTCGCCAGCCGAGTCTCTGTCCAAATCCTACCTGCGGTAATCGAGTAGCATGGCAATTACAGATCGACACCTCCAAGTTCACCGACTGGCAGAAAGTTCGGATACAGGAGAACCCTTCGGAAATTCCTACAGGATCCATGCCGCGTTCCCTGGACGTCATTCTCCGGGGAGAGCTAGTCGAGAGGGCGAAGGCCGGAGACAAATGCGTCTTTACTGGTACCTTCATTGTTGTACCTGATGTCGGTCAGCTCGGTCTGCCAGGAGGCAACAAGGCCGAATTAATACGGGAGTCGAGCAGGAACGCAAACGCTGCAACTGCAGGTGTCGGAGGTAATGGAGTCACTGGCCTCAAGAGCCTCGGGGTCCGAGATCTGCAATACAAGACTGCCTTCCTTGCGTGCATGGCACACGACGCTGACGGGCGGGTAAGGTATCCGCTGGATGCTTAGAATCCCTCCTTGCTGACTGTCGATACTCAGGCCGGGACTAACATTCGTGGAGAGGAAGAGGACGGTGACGATGCTGAGGCATTCGCTCGGACGTTGACGGAGCCCGAGTTCGATGAGCTCAAGCAGATGCTGGAGTCCGACCACATCTACTCAAGACTAGTGGATAGTATCGCGCCGACTGTTTATGGCCACGAGATTGTGAAGAAGGGTCTCCTATTGCAACTTATGGGTGGTGTCCATAAGCAGACGCCGGAAGGTATGCATCTGCGTGGTGACATCAACATCTGCATCGTCGGTGACCCGTCAACGTCGAAGTCACAATTCTTGAAGTAAGTTCTCTTGTTGCCTATCTGGCTCGGGATACTGATAATACTCCAGGTACATCTGCTCTTTTCTGCCTCGCGCCGTATACACTTCTGGCAAGGCGTCCTCGGCCGCTGGTTTGACAGCAGCCGTTGTAAAAGACGAAGAGACGGGTGACTTCACCATCGAAGCTGGTGCTCTCATGCTCGCGGACAACGGCATCTGTGCCATTGACGAATTCGACAAGATGGACATTTCAGACCAGATTGCCATTCACGAAGCCATGGAGCAGCAGACCATCTCCATTGCGAAGGCGGGTATTCATGCTACCCTCAATGCACGGACATCCATTCTGGCAGCGGCTAACCCTATCGGTGGGCGATACGATCGCAAGAAGACCTTGCGCGCGAATTTGGCCATGACTGCCCCTATCATGAGCCGTTTCGACTTGTTCTTCGTGGTCCTAGACGAGTGCAATGAGAAGAGCGATCTGAATATTGCGCAGCATATCGTGAATGTGCACCGTTATCAGGATCAGGCCATAAATCCGGAATTCAGCACCGAAGCGCTGCAGCGCTACATTAGATATGCTCGTACCTTCAATCCTAAGGTGGGTCCTCTGTCGCTGCTTAAAAGAGAGTAAAACTCATGGGCGTATCGTTTCTGTAGCTGACGCCTGAGGCGGCGGATATCCTGGTGGAGAAGTATCGTATCCTGAGGCAAGACGATGCCACTGGCGCAGGCAAAAACTCGTACCGTATTACTGTCCGTCAATTGGAGAGTATGATCCGGTTGAGTGAAGCCATTGCTAGGGCTCATTGTACGAACGAAGTATGCAGTTCTGCTCCATCCGGTCACACGGCACTGACGGAGTTCTTCTAGATTGTCCCAGCATTTGTTCGTGAAGCGTATACGCTTCTGCGGCAGTCTATTATACACGTCGAGCAAGACGATATCGACTTTGACGAGGAAGAGCTCGAGGGCGAGCGGGAAGGTGACGCCCGCCCCAAAATCACCGACACCAATGGTGAGGAGAGCCAGGATATCGAAATGGGCAATGCAGAAACAGATCAAGATGGGTTCGAGTCGATGCCCAACGGACAGGGACCAAACGGCCACGGAGTTTCTCCGTCACCAGCACCAGCTGATGGTGCGCCAGTCAATGGCACCAATGGACATGCAGCGCCGCCACGACCGTCAAGACGTCGTATGGTCATTACGCATGACAAGTACATGACGCTGCAAAGTCTCATTGTCCTCCACTTGTCTGCGGTGGAACGCGAGACAGGGAAAGGCGTCGATCGGGACGAGCTCATCGACTGGTACCTGGAGCTTAAGGAGTCTGAGATCCAGGACATGGAAGAACTCGAGTACGAGAAGGAGCTGATCACGAAGATGCTACGGAAGCTCGTGAAGGTTTGTCTGAGCTTGTCCTGTATGACGTCGCACGGCTAATGACTCTCTAGGATAACTACCTGATAGAAGTCAGGGGAGACGTTCAAGAGTCGTTGCCTATGTCTGGGACAGACGACACAGGGGCGTCGTCGCTAGAAAATCTCCGAGTGTACTACATGGTGCATCCGTCAGTCGATACGGAAGGTTCCTCCTCAGTTTCATGATTCCTCTCAGGATTTCTTGGGTCAGTCCTAGTACAGCATTGTTTGCATAATTGTTCTTTGTATTCTCTGTGTAGAATAGGCTGTTTCTTGCAGTGGAATGTACCAGCGCTATCCGGCGGCTATGGTCGCGTTGAAGTCATCGCAACAGAACGCCAGATCCTCGGTGCAGATCCCCTAGGTTGCCTTATCGGGGTAAGTCAGAGCCTCTATCTTGGTCCTTGGGCAAGTCACAAGTATCGAGCGCCCTGCTTGCAGTGTGGGACTGCTGCTCTGGGCTGCACTCTTCTGCTGATTGGTATATCTCCTGTCTCTATGCTTCTTGAATACTAGCCTGGCCACCCCTAGACGACATCACTTCCAGGGAATATTCCTGGAATACGACCAACCTCACGCGTTTCCTCATGTCAACTGATTCTCTGATAGTTCCGACCCTCCTTCCCAGTGGGACTCTCCAGTTCGCTACCATATCACCGGATGGCACTGTACAAGATGTTATCAGCGCGTTAGAGGACTTAGAAGAAGTTCGGGATGAAATATTGGGTGATTTGGAAGATGAGGGATGGGCCATGCAGATGGTTCGGAAAGAATCGAACGGACGTGCTTGGGAGGACGAGGAATTGAAGGCTCTCGGCGATGGTGTGTATAATTCCCTCAGCAATAAGCAGTGCACTGAGGTCGATCACAGGACTGGTCGATCCTTCCCAGCAGGTTGCACCTTTGGTTTCCAAAACCCCTCAGAGTGCCACGGGTCAACGCCATTTCTCATCCTTCCCCTTGACGTCTCATCTGCATGCTCCTGTCCTCAAACTCGTATCTCTCAATCCTGCGCTTTCTCTGACCGTGTCCTTCCTGCGTGTGCCGGAAATACATGATGGCTTTGAGTGGAAGGTATTCGTTGCGAGGACGACAACTATCCAGAATGTCATGGAATCCATGATTGACGAGCTCGGCCTGACAAGATCACTACCGGTGCCTGGTGCTGGAAATGTTGACTATGCATTCGAGGAACTCTGGTCAGATGGTCAAGCTGAGAGTGCGTCCAGTAAATGTGGCTTAGCGGTAGTCCTAGATATTTACGCTCTTGCTTGTAGAGTATTCAAGGGTCCCTCCATCGTACCTGGCCGTCAGCCTGATCCAAGCCCCTCTCACGCCAAATTCCCTATCCCCCTCCGCCCTTCGCAAGTTCCGTTTCTGCGTCCCCGATGAATGGTATCGTAGATCAACCGCACGTTCGGTGTCTTCGACGTCCTTGACGCCATCGGAAGCAACGATCAGACGGCTCGCTGATTTGGAAGAGTCTGAAGAAGAGGAGATGGAGGAAGAGGAGGGCACGTTGAAGCAGGACGACAGGCCCATTTCCCCTTCTCCTCCGTCCTCACCCGGGAGAACCCAAGGATCAGGCGACTGGAGAAGTACAATATCTCAGAATCGCCTCTCTAGCTTATTCGAGAGTTGGTACGCGTCGCCGGCACCCGGAGTGTCTACTCTTCCCGAGAAGCGGAAGAGCGTCAGCGAGCCTAAGCTCGTAGAGCACAAGTCTGGTAACGCAATAATCAGTAAGATCGTGGCGGAGCCGGAGTCCCAGGAGGTGGAGGGGAGCCCCGATCCAGCTGAGTTTGAGTTAATGCTTGTGAGTCGTTCTGCTGCGTCGACTTCTTTTTTATCAACCACTCAACCACTCTTGTTAGGACGAACTCGGACTGAAAGGACCAAGGCGTGAAGAAATGTACAAGCTGCCTCCTGAGCGTAAGCTGTACCTCATGGAGCAGAACAAGGCGTTCCGTGCTGCCACTCTTTCCAAAGCCGCCTCGAAATCTCACGCGCAGCAGTTTGCTCAGTCTTCCTACCCAGCTTCGGTTGGGCTCGCCAGCTCAGCGGGAATACTACCCCGACTGGTTCCCCAACTGACGGGCGATTCTGGTCTAATGAAGCGATTCTCCATATCGGGATGGGGCAGCGCCGAAGCCTCCAGCGAGTCAGCGGATGCGCACAAGCCCATGGATAGAGCTCCGAATGCGAGATCTATCAGGTTGTCCGGGGAGCAGCAGCCATTGAAGCCTCAAGGGACTGGAGGACTGTGGTCCAGCTGGTGGACCTCGTCAGGAGGGGACACGGGCGCGAACGGGAAAGGCCAGAATGCTAAGACGGCGCAGTGGTACGTCGATACATTGCGCTCAACCAAGGCGACGGACATGAAGCTGGTCAAGCACTTGATTTCCCTCCGAGTGCACCTATCAACTGCACAATTGGACTGGATTGAAGAGTTCGTCAATGATGAGCAGGGGATCGACGCGTTGGGTAATATACTATCGGGTCTGGTGGGGAAAGGCGGCAAGCGGAAGAAGCTTTTGGATGTCGAAGGGACCGTGTTGCTGGAGTTGGTGAAGTGCTTGAGAGTGCTGCTCAATACAGAAGTAAGAACAGCGATACAGGTTGATTATCGCATTGCTGAACATTTCATAGCCCGGCTTCAACTGCGTCCTATCGTCGCCTACCATAATAACGCATATCGCATATGCTCTCCACGACTCGTCTCATAAACTGCGCACCCTGGCGTCCGAAGTCCTTGCAGCTATATGTGTGCTCAACTTGAGCGAGGGGCACCGCGCGGTTCTGGCAGCGATGTCGGACTATCGGGTAGCCTTTGAAGAGGCATTCCGTTTCGAAGAGCTGATTGCTTCGCTACGGCTCCCTGATCACGAACTGGATGGAGACGTTGTCCAGTCATCCGATGCGGAGGACGATGACGAAGGGATATGGGATGCTCGAGTGGCGTCGATGTCTCTCGTGAATGCTCTCACTAACTGTCCAGACTCATTGGAAGAGCGTATTCTGCTTCGAGATGAGTTTACCCGACGAGGTCTCAACGAAGCGATTGTGGTATGCTGAACTTTTATGCTATATTTCCTCGCCATTAATATGTATGGCTAGGCGCTTCGGTACGTTAGTCCACCGGATCCTCTACTCACTCAGCTCGACGTGTACACGGAAGAGAAATTCGAGGACGAAGAGGACATGCGTGAACGCGCACGAAAGCTGATGAGGGACGGGAGCGGGCATCAAAGAGACGCTTCCGAGGGCACGCTTGTTCTGGACGAACTCATCCAGGTTGCAAAGGACCAGGATGAGTTGTACCCCACTATCGTCAAGACTTTAAAGCTTTATTGCCTAATGCTTCAGAGGGACATCGATCTGTGAGTGCTTTCTCGTCCTCCGACGTGGGTATATATATTGACCGCGCTCTGTAGCGAATTCAAATCGGAATTGGTATCTGTATTTGACAGCTTCCTGGAACAGCTGGTTGCTCTGGATAATTTGTGCGCATATTGGTTTCAGATATCAATATCGTCTCGGAAGCCTGACATCCTCTTTCCTTATCCCGTGCAGTACGGAGGGATGGCAGAACATGATGAAACGGTTCCTTGTTTCCGTAGAGCACGTCACGGGCAATCAACTCGAAGTGATGTCGTCTGCTGGTCTGGCCTCTGCAGAAGAGATAGAGGTCCTTCGGCAAAGGGTGGAGGAGCTACTTCAAGAGGTGAATCATGATGCATCAGTTAACTGCTGTTATTAACCCTTGCATAGCGTACGAGCTTGCGTGATGAAGTAGATCAGCAAACGGCAGAGCTTAACACTATGAAAGCACTTCAATTGAATATCCCTGTCCCTCAGCCGAGGAGCATGAGTAAGGGTGGCCAAGAGGTATGCAGCTAGCACCTTTTGTTGGTCGTTGTTTATTCATTGCTAGCAGTCCCAGAACTTCCATGGACTTGTCCAGCGGCTAGTCCAAAAGGAGAAACAAGTTCTGCAGTTACAGGCTGAACTTCAGCGGGCTAAAGCGGAGAATCCTAATGATGGTCGCGAAGCGGTAAGAGGCTTCATCAGATGCTGATTATAATCATTCATTAACATGGGGCTCAGGAGGAGCGTGCGCGACGTGATCGGGTGAAGTGGAATGCATTGAGTGATGAAATCGCCAAGCTCAAGATCAAGGTTAGGGTTTTGTATTACCAAGCTTCCAGACTACTCACAAAGGAGACAGAATGAGGAACTCGAGCTGGGCCTAAGCTCAAAAGACAAGGAGGTGATTTATCTCAAACGTGCTCTGGAGTCTGTCTACTCTCGTTTCCGAAGAGAAGAGAACCGGGAGTCGGATGTGGACCCACAGCTCATTGCCAATCGAGCGATTGAAGGCCTTGCTCAGAAGGATGATGAGATCGCTTCTCTTCGCTCGCAGATCACTAGCCTCGAGGCGGAGTTAGCGGCTAAGCCCAAGTTCATCACAGAGAAGGACTACAAGTCGTCGGTAGCCCCTCCACCGCCTCCGCCGCCACGGCCCAAGCCCTCGAGTTCTTTGTCTGCACCTGCTATTGCGCCCGGGGTCCCTCCTCCACCACCTCCACCGCCCCCACCACCTCCCGCCACACCCTCTCCTCCGGCGTCCCCTACTACTTCCGGTCCACCGCCACCACCACCACCGCCGCCGCCGCCTCCTGCTATGAATGGAAGTCCACCGCCGCCTCCCCCGCCACCACCACCTCCCAGCGGCCCAACTGCACCGCCTCCACCGCCCCCTCCACCCGCTTTTGGTGGTCCTCCACCCCCACCCCCGCCTCCCGGAATGAAGGCCCTCTCGAAACCTAAGCTGACGAAGCCCGGGAAACGCATGAAGCCCTTCTTCTGGAATAAACTTCCAGACCCTGCCCTGAGTTCGACAATCTGGACAGATGTCGGCGCGGAAACTGTCTTCAAGCTGGATGACCTTGAGGCGACGTTCGCTATCGATAATTTACAGCCTACGCCCTCGCAGTTAGTGGCTAGCCCGACGAGGAAACAGAGCGTCACTACCCTCTTGGATATCACAAGGGCTAACAATATTGGTGGGTACTGATAGATATGCGCCTCATTCCGTTGCTGACTAGGTGCAGCTATCATGCTGTCACGCATTAAGCTCGGCTACCCCCAGATACGGAAGGCGTTACTGGATATTGATGATGATAAGTTATCAATAGATGACCTCAGAGCAATTGGTAAACAGCTCCCGACACCAGAAGAGGTGAGTCGCAGCCGTTGGAATCGCGAGCTCATCTGACAGTGATCGAAGATAAACCGAATCAAGGACTTCGACGATGTTAGCAAACTCGCTAAAGCGGACCAGTATTTCAACGAGGTGAGGTTCTCCTATATGTCACAATCAATAACCCACTAACATGACTTAGATCATGACAATACCTCGGTTATCAGAGCGCATAGAGTGCATGCTGTATCGACGCAAGCTGGAACTCGACATTGAGGAAGTCCGGCCAGAGCTTAACATTCTGCGCAATGCCTCGCAAGAGCTCAGGTCCTCCAATAGATTCAAGCAAGTTCTGCAGGTTTGTGCATAGTTCCTGTTGAATCTCAATAGGCCACTGAAGACGTGTTTTCCAGGCCATTCTCACTGTCGGAAATGCTTTGAACGGATCGACTTTCCGAGGAGGTGCCCGTGGATTCCAGCTTGAAGCCTTGTTGAAGGTGAGCGTATTATGACCACTGATTGTTCGCCAGTTATGCATGTCTCTCCAGCTCAAAGAAACGAGGACAGTCAAAGGAGGCCCGGATTGTCCTACCTTGTTACACTACCTCGCCAAGGTACTCTTGAGGACAAACCCCCTTCTGGTCACGTTCATGGATGAGCTGCCCTATTTGGAGGCAGCGGCACGAGGCATGTCCAGATCCATCATATACTGTAAGGCAATGCTGATCCGAGTTCACAGTGTCAGTTCAAACGCTCGTGACTTCTGTCAACAGTTTCTCGTCCGGTCTGGGACAAGTGCAGCAGGAGATCCGGAATTTGCAGCAGCTGTCCGTCCCTCCTAATGACAGGTTTGTTGCAGTCATGCAGGTATGCCTTCTACTTCGCTCGTGCCTTTGCTCTATGCGGATCTTACATGATATCGCACAGCCGTTCGTTTCTCAAGCTACTCCAACGGTCGCTGCTCTCAAGAACATGGTGAACCTGTTGGAGAAGGAGTTGCGGTCTCTCCTTCTGTACTACGGGGAGAATCCGGACTCTCCGGAGGCTCCTAAATACGAGGATTTCTTCGCTATGATCTTGACATTCTCTTCTTCGCTGCAGGTCAGTCCAGTTGCACATCTTGTAGGAATCTTCCTGACAAAGATTACAGAAAGCCGCGTTGGAAGTTCATGACGCGGCCCCAAAACCGCCTCCCATTCCAACACTGTCGGTCCCGGAAGAGGAAACAGACAAGCCAGCAGAACTCGTAAGTACACTTACTATCGTTAGGAGGACATGTTGCTCAGCTCCTAAGCAGACTATCAAGGGTCAACAAGACGAACATACGCTCAAAGCACCTCCGGACTCCCAAGGTCGTGCCGGACTCTCCGTTGGTCGTGGCGACTTGGATCAAGCTATCCGGAGCATGCGCACTGGCAAGAGACGGATTCGCCCCAACAGAGAACGGCCATTGAGCAAGATCTTCCTGGATGGCAGCTCAAGCTCAAGACAGAGTCGCATTTACGAATGATTTATTACGCGCCTATTTATCTAGGTTACCGACCTGCGTTCTTTACTGTTTTCGCAAGCTTTCACATCATCTTACATGCTCTGCAGCTTTATCTAGGACAGTCACGTATATCCACACATTGTATGCAGCAATACCTTCACGAGCCTATATTACAATTCATGAATTTAGTGGAGACACCGCATCACAACGATCTACACAGTCTAAGAAGAGCGAGAAGAATTTATCGACCTATGAAGATAACCGTGATATCAGCGTACCTGCCCACTGTGCGTGATGTGGATGCATACCTGTAATGACTCGGCGACAAGGCAGTTCTTACCGGACGCGCCCCACGTATCATCGCAAGAGCGGTAGTCCCAGATATCCACGACTGTCTCTCCCGATGTACTGATAACAGTCTATGTCATTAAGCTCCCCTGACTCTACGCGAATTGACTCACTGCGTCCCACTCAGTTCGATGTCGACACGGTGGCGTTTGCATGAAAACATATCGGGTTGACAAACATAAGCAATTGTCAGGGCGTCGTGGAGAGGCGGGCCATCCAAGAAACCAAAGGTCGATTTGTAAGATTCGGCAAAGAAATTGATGAGGGTGGAAAGCATGTGGCGAAGGTTGGTTGTAGGTGTGGGCAATGTATCAGATGGAATACTCCCCGGAGCAAGTAGTTTGTGGTGCCAGTCTCTAGTCATGATGGCCGTGTGCGTGACGTTCAGCGGAATCATGACTTTTCTGACCGGAACGTCAAGGACTATCTGTGCGGCTTCGGCTTTTGCCTCCAATTTAGTACACCGCTGAGTTGATGCACGAGAGGGGAGACTCACGGTCGCATAAAATGTTGAATTCTGCGTAACTTTTAGGTCAGAGTGTCTGCCACATTCCCATTGATCTCTAGGACTAACCTGCAACAGCTGAGCGATTGCCCATACCTACCCCGCCGCCCATGAACACGAACTCCTCGACAGAGTCCAGGAGGTCCGGGTAAACGCTCACGAAAAGGGCAATGTTTGTCATCGGGCCAGTTGACACGATCGTTATCTTACGCGAGCGGTCGGCCATGATCGCTCTTGCGATGCCTTCCACAGCTCTAACCGCCTCTCCTTTCGCCCCAAGGCGGGCAAGGACAGCAGCACTGTTTGGAGGAGGAAGACCTTCGACCCCACCGAGACCGTCGATACCGTGTATCTCAGGATCATGTCTAGCAGGTCGTATCAGAGGTTTAGTAGCGCCTGGGTAGACATGGACATCTCGCGGGGCACCGTATGCATAAAGGCAGCGTGCGGCGTTGGATTCCGTGCACTGAGCGTCAGCATTACCGTGTACCTACCAAAAGCCAAATTCATCCATAGTCAGACAGGTTATTGTATGGCTGGAATGTTATCTTACCGTTGAAACGCCCAGCAGCTTGATATCAGGGCAATGGACAGCTAGTAATATCGCTGTCGCGTCGTCATGGCCCTGTATTGCAGAGAAAGAGTAGTCATCAGTAAGGCCAGTGTCCGACCGGAAGCAGACCACGAGACATACAGGATCGGCGTCCAACCAAATGTATTTCATGGCTGGATGTGGACTTAGTATACGTATCAGTCTGGATAGATCTGAAGATCAGTGTATAGGTTAGATTCCTATCGGCCTATACTCCGACCGCGTCCCGCGAATATTGTCGTATCTCAGCGGCCCATGTTCAGAGTCCGCGAGTCCGTCAAGGTTATCGAGCGAGCTTCAACGCTAAGCAGCTGTATTATACAGTCCCAAGTGAGACCACTCGAAATAAATGCAGCATAGACGTATTGATACTAACACAACTAAACCAGTATTCCAGCAGTCACCAGAGGCGGCGGTCGTATAGGGCTGATGCTCATGCCTCCAAACGACGCCCCCAACCCATCTGCATCGTCCTCCAGAGCATCCGAGCTTGATATCTGAGGGAACAGCATGCGCCCACCCACTTCGCTTCCTTCATCTTCTTCCTCGCCGTCCTCCTCTTCCTCTTCCTCCTCTTCGTCATCAATAGCCACAGAAGCCCACTCCCGGTACACGCCCTCGATATACGACGCCGACTTTGGCAGCTTGTACGGATCGAAGGGGAAGAACGTATTCAACTCCGCGTTGATCGAGTGCCCAAGCACAGCAGGATGGACAGCCGTAGCCCGGGACCGACGTTCCGAGACTGGCGTCGCCGTGCTAGAAGCATAGCCAGTCTCTGTCCGCTTGTTGCTCTCTATAATCGTGTAGCAGTAGATAAAGTCCGTCGCCTGCGCTATCCGCGCAAACTGCGTGACGACATTCGCGGAGCATACCTACATGAGAATTAATGCCAGCGTCGGGATCTACTCAAACAAAAATCTTACCTTCAGAGGGTTGAGAGGCGAAGTTATCACCCGCTGCACGACACCCAACTCCAGCATCCACTTCTTCCCAGGCGTCGCCGCGCTAAGCACACTCAGCTCATCCATATCCTCCTCCTCCTGCTCCTCCACCAAATCTCGCCACCTAAAGCAAAACACCAAGAACACCGCCTGGCAGATTGCATAGAAAACACTATGGTTGCCCATACTCTGTGCTGGTGGTATCGCGGTTCCGGTCTGAGCTGCCACGGCATCCATAATGTCGAGATGACTTTTGAGGAAGTTGCATAGCACCGACACTACTCTCCGCGTACTCTCCCGGTCGACGAACTGCGCTCGACTGACGAAGCTCGCAATGTAACTCGCCGCAGCGGCGCGGGTCACGACAGGCTGGTCGTCCTCCAGCAATGCCTTCGAGACCAGCATGCCCTGGAACAAGTCGCTAAACTCCGGATCTAGAGAGGAGTACCAGAAGACCAGGAACTGCGTATATCGTGATTTGAACGTCCGTATGATCGACCGGTCGAATATTGATAAAAGGGCATGGAATTGCGACCGACGGCGTGCCTTGCCGCGCTCAATCGTTTCGGGCGTGGCCGGTCGAGGAGGGTCTGAAGGAGGTTCTGGTGATAGAAGCGGAGTCCCTGGACGAGAAGAAGCGAGTGGCGACTGCAGTCGTACGGGGGATAGAGGTGTCACTGCATTTGAACGATTAAAGTGATCGAATATCAGCTTCAATATCGCGTCAAGCTTGTTAACCATGTCTTGTACGTGATGAAAGTCCGTGGGCACCTCCGGCACCTCTTCGACTTCGTCTACTTGGCCACCAGCGTCGGAAGAGAGGTCGCTGAAGTCGTCACCGTCGTCTTCCTCGTCTACGTCGGATTCTTCGTCGCTGCCTTCTTGGCCAACAACAGTGTCGAATGGATCTAGTTCAAACACTCCTTCTTGCCCGTCAGCGTCCTGAAGTTCTTCCAGCTCTTCCAGCTCAACTTGAATCTCGACCTGTGAATATATGAGGGCTGCCTTTCATAAGGTGGGGAGTGTACTTACGTCTATCTGTAAAGCTCGATCCACGATGGTAGCCAATATCCGGTCTGCGAGTTCCGGACAGTAGTCCATCACTTGCAGAAGATTCCGGATATACGTGATCTGAGCCACCTGACTCTGTCGTTTGTGCGGGAAATTGCTCAGTAGCAGAGGCTGCAAGGTCGACGCCAATGTAGGAATTAAGAAGAGCAGGTGGCGTAGCAGGTAATGCTGACGTTCGTATATCACACGGCGAGTGAGCGGCTGCGACGACCCTTCTGACTGAATCGAGTCGAGTGCTTGAAGTCCGGACTCTGAAAAGATAGTTCTAGTTCCAGTACGGATCGCACAGAGCTCAGAAGCGGAATGACACACGATGAGTGAAGCCACGGGTGATGGTGCCCAGCACGAGCGAGAGATATTCCGGCCGGGCGCTGACGAGCATGCCGACGAAGATTGTGTAGGATTTGACGAAGGCGGTGTCCATGGTCGTCCAAGGCAGGTTGACGATTGCTTCGACTAAAGGCGCGAGGGGGCGGTCGAGCCTTGAGACGACGTGAGAGAGAGCAAGGATCCAGAGTCGCAACTGTGGCGCTGGTGAGGGTGCTTCTCCGGATGTCGATTTCTTCAGATTGAACTGGTCAAGGAGCTCGTCAAAAGCGTCGCTGTTTCCCTGTGCGACTGTAAGCACGAACCGGTCGTGTGATCAAGAGAGCATCGGACGTACATTGGCCTTTTGCTGCAGCGCGTTATTGATGAACGCCAAGTACATATCCTTCCTATACTGCTCATCCTGTCTGATTCTCGAGTTCGTTGATATAGGCCGTGCTACAGAGAGCGAGGTCGAAGAAGAGGACCGAGCGCGGTTCTTCAGACTGCCTGTGCCCGGTGCTTTTACTTGGGTTTGCTCCATATAGCGCGTACTTGGAGGAAGAGGGCCAACCTTGCGCTGTCTCTGGTTGAACTGCGAATGTCTTGAATGCGGATCCATGGCGAGGTGACTCTGACGGTACCGCAAGGGTGATTAGACTGAAGACTGCGATTGAAAAAGTTGTAGCAATTTACGGAGGTATAGTGATTACGTAACAGCGCTGTCCTCTCGTCGCGCCGGGTCTTCCCCGGACTGCACCTGCAAACATGTCGAACTCTGCGTTCTCGGCGGCTCACAGACTCTATGTCAAGTCTCTGTATAAAAGATACCTCAAGAACTCGCTGGACTGGACTATTATGAGGGATCAATGGCGGGCGCAGGCGCTGGATATCAGGGCGGACTTTGAGAGGAATCGGTGCGTCCAGGTGAAGCAGTTGCTAGTATGAGTGCATCCTAAGTCTATTACTGTGAAGTCATATCCATGATCCGAGAGAGTTGGCGACTATATTTGCGAAGGCTGAGGAGGATCTGGCGGCCAAGCAGCACCCTGACCCCGTCATTCGTACGTGTCCCGGATATGAGCCTGCGTTTAGGTGATTCATGCACAGCCGATTCCTTTACAGAACCCCTTTTCCCGGGTGGTACAAAATGGTGCGTCTTTCCTGTGGTTCTGTGCAGCGCTCTGCTGATGATGTAACCATCGCCAGGGAACGGAACGCGCCCGTGAGTCCTTTGACATCATTGTCCCAGCCATATCGCTGAAATACTCCGTGAAGCCACCAACAGGTCCCATTATCGACCACGAAGCGCTCGAACATCATTAGAAGACTGTTTATGCATGGATGCGGAGACTCCGAGGGCAGCGTTGAAGTCATCCCGTGGCTCCGATGTGTATTTCTCGTCCTACGGAACTCGGTCGCCACCCACATCGTATCGTCATTTGCGACGTCAACGAGTCGGAGTCGAGTCTGTGATTGCAATCGATCCTTGTCTACTGCGCCCGGGTCGGGTACTGGATTGATCGAGGAATGTAATGCAAGATGGGCAGGTAGCTGTCCTGTCACTGTATTGAACGGTGGATCATCGAGCGCTCGAGTGAGAAACACAACTTCGTACACCCGTGATGGTAGTACTATCGATGTAGAGAAAGTAAGAATTGAGATGGCTAAGTTCCGATGCATGCTGCATTCTCCGACAATCACATGCAGGAATCCCCTCAGCACACGTGCGACGCCGCAGAATCGTGCAGCGCAAAGTCCGACATAGCAGTTAACGCGGTACTCGATGGATTACGGCCATTTCTTATAACAGAGCGTCTTCTGCTCACCACCACCATCCGGCGATGAACTATCTTCGTGGCGCAGTCAGCGCTATTAGCGCCCCCTACCAATACTACAAGGACATCAACCCCTCCACCCTCACCGGCGCCATAGATGTCATCGTCGTCAAACGCCCCGCGCCAGACGGCACCGACGAGCTCGTCTGCACGCCCTTCCATGTCCGCTTTGGCAAGTGGCAGGTCCTGCGCCCGGCGGAGAAGAAGGTTCGCTAGGCTACGCATGTCGTAGGAGGACCTGTCTTGACGAGCTCTCTTAGGTGAATGTCTCTGTCAATGGTCGCCAGATTCCGTATAATATGAAGATTGGCGACGCAGGAGAGGCCTTCTTTGTCTTTGAGACCGAGAGCGATGTGCCGGACGAGCTCATCACCTCGCCTTTGCTTGAGGCGACGAGACCCGGGGAGACAAATGCGCCTGCTTCAGTCAAGACCGGCAAGTTTGGGGCGAAAGAGACCGAAGGCGAAGGTGGGGAGGGAAAGGAGGAGGCAGCCACGGCAGAGCCAGAGCCCTTGGATCTCGACGCTGACGCTTCGGACCCCGCCCCCCAAGACCCCTCCGACGCCTCCGAATCCAAGTCTCCTGCAAGTCCATCCTCTCTCTTTGCCTTCCCAAAGGCGGTGGTCAAAGCTGCCGTTGAGACCGAGAGGGATCTGAGAAGCCAGGCCAAGGACAGAGCCATTGCTGCACACAACGCTAACAAGGACAGGGCGTTTGCCGCACACAACGCTCTCCGTTCCGGAGACATCGATGGTCTGCGAAACGAACTACTCCCTGTGCCCGACAAAGGAGACGAAGCTCTGCCAGAGGTTGAAGGGGAAGCCGAACCAGTTGATGTGATGTATACTAAAGGTGAGCTAAAAGCAGTCGGTCGCCATGTCAAAGGATATGCTCAATGGTCCTACGCGCAGATATGGTCATCGATGCCTCGGGATACGGCGCCCATCGCCAGGACGTATCGGACAGCACTGTCACCGCGGGTTCATCCAGATCACCCAGCCCAGAACCCCGCCATCATCGCTCTACCAGTCGCGAAGAACCTCAAGTCGTGCCCTTCCCCACTCTCCGCGCCACCTCCGAGCCCCCGCCCGAGCACGACATCGCCTACAGCCCTCCCCATCCACACCCTCTCCTCCCCATCGAGGTATCCAACGCCACCCGGCCCAGCAAACTCAAGCTCCCTGCGCAAGTGCAAGCGGGCGAGGAGTATTCTTGGGAATGGGGTGCGTTCCCGCAGCCGACGCCGACGAAAACCACCTTTCCGAGGTTCCCGGTGGTGGTCGATCAGGCGATAGCGAACAGCAAGCTGTCTGAGGAGCCTGAGGAAGGGGAGTCCGATGCGTACTTGTCGCCTAGCGTAGGAGAAGATATGCATAGGAGTGCCAGTGTGCCGCCGGATGTTGGAGGGACAGAAGCCGTTGTTTCGCGGAAAGCGGAGAAGGCAATAGGGCAGGAGGAGACGCCGTTTGGGTCGGTTGCAAGGTTGAGAGGGGACGAGGAGGATCCGTGTTTGTTTAGGCTGGACGCGTTTGGGGGGGAGGAGATGGTGTTTGAGCTGAGTCTGGTTGATGACGACGGGCATGGGGGGGCAGAGGGGGAGGTGGAAGCCGCGCGGAGGTTTGAGGAGGGGAGGGTGACGGTTGACAGGTTTCTGGAGGACGAGAGTCTTGTGGGGGATGAGCGGCTGGTTATTAGATGGATGGGTGATAAGTGCGTATTCTTCTTGCTGACTTCAAGACGACAGTTGACTTTGCTGCATAGGTATATTACTCGACAAGATGGATCTCCACTTATGGATGCACTCGGTGTCTGGAGAGCATCTGCTCTGCGGGATAAGTCCGGGTCCACGACACCAAGTGAGCTCACTCTGAAATATGCGACAGCATTGTGCTCACATACAGCAGGGAGCGGCGTGAACAGCATTCGCATGCCATCTTTAGACGACAGGGCGACGCTTTCCGCGGACTCTCCGCGACAGCGGACTTCGTCCTGGATAAGCTGGTGGAGCCGGTCGAGGACGAGCAGCGGGATTAAGCAGGAAATTCCTGGCAAGGCGGGGAGACCTGGGCTACGGGAGATCCACTCTGTCCCGGCACACGCTGTGAGTGGCAAATGCATTTTACTTGTATTCCACGCATTTCTCACCTCATTGCAGGAAGTAGTTAAGAAGCCAAAGCGAGACCGCAGCGTCGGACCTGAGCTGCAGCTCCCAGAGGCTGATGTTCGCTCGATGTCCATGCCGGTGTCGCCTCCAGGGGTGGCGATCCTGGACTCGGTGCCGGAGCAACCGCTCGCAGACGATGCTGCCGGGCCCCACCACAAGCGGTATGCGAAGACGTTGCGGTTGACGTCCGATCAGCTTGTATGTGGTGGCAGCTTCTTCGTGATAGTCGATGAGGCTGATGAGGGATTTTAGAAAGGGTTGGAATTGAAACCGGGGGCGAATACTATCACGTTCTCGCTGTCGGCGACCGGCCAGGCTGCTTGTACAGCGAAGATCTTCGTCTGGGATTATACAGACTTGGTCGTGATATCTGATATTGATGGTACTATCACCAAGTGCGTTCCTTGTTGCCTGCTGTTCTACCGATAACTGACTCGCTGATAGATCGGATGCGCTCGGGCACGTATTCGCCATGGTCGGGCGCGACTGGACACACCTTGGGGTAGCAAAGCTGTATACCGATATCTGCCGGAACGGGTACAAAATTATGTATCTAACGTCCCGAGCGATTGGACAAGCGGATGCGACGAGATACTATCTGCAGGGCATCAAGCAGAATGACTACCAGCTGCCGGAAGGGCCTGTGATCATGAGCCCGGATCGTCTGTTTGCGTCTTTGCATCGGTTGGTGGTGCCCCAGCGTCTTCTTCGTACCGGCTGCTTACTCAGTTTGCACTAGGGAGGTGATCATGCGGAAACCGGAAGTCTTCAAGATGGCGTGCCTACGAGACATCCAGCGGCTGTTCGGCGGACGGAATCCGTTCTGTGCGGGTTTCGGGAACCGGATAACCGATGCCCTTTCGTATCGAAGTGTCAATGTGCCCAGTTCGAAAATCTTTACCATTGACTCCAACGGGGAGGTGAAGATGGAGCTGCTAGAGCTCGCTGGCTACAAGTCTTCGTACGTTCCCCTACGTCCTCCTCGTTCTCAGTACTGAACATCTATCGTCGCAGCTATATCCATATGACGGATCTTGTAGACCAGATGTTCCCGCCCATACACAAGAACTGGGCGCCGGAGTTCACAGACTTCAACTACTGGAAGGCTCCCATGGCAGACATTCCTCTTCCAGACCTTACGCCTCCATCACCTGCACTGAGCGCCCGATCCGATACTTCAAATCAGAGTACTCTCGCACGACTTAGGAACTTCAGCCTCGTCGGCAGTCGGCAATCCAACAACATGAAGAGATTCGATCTGCCACAGCACGCTCCAGATGCGGCGACGAGGGACGAGCAGCCTGAGCGGAGCCCCGTGCTCCGCCAGATGTCCTCCTTTGAGCGGCTCACCAACGCCCTGGGCGGGTTCACGCGGTCGTCATCGCCAGTCGATAGTCGGAGCCAGAGCCCAGTCTCGCAGTCGTCGACGTACCTGGACTCTGGCTCGGAGGACGAAGAGGACGACCTCGAGAACCAGATGACGCGGAGACGGCGGGAGCGGACGAAGAGCATGGAGAGCATGCCAGGCTCGCTAGACGACAATCTGCATTTTGGGTCGGAGGACGAAGGGTCGGACGGGGACGACGGTTCGCGATCCGATAAGGATGACCACGTAGAAGAGGCGGCGGAGGCGGACTTTGACGACGATCTGCTTGCCACAGGGGAGATGGAGAGTGTACCTTTCTTGTAGACATCGCCGGACTTTGCATCGTGTATACAAACGCATACCCTTGTAGACTAGTACTAATAATTAATACTCCAGATAAAGGTCGTAACATCTGGTGATACTGCATGCACGCGGACCATGAGCACGATACCCCACATTTTTGCTAAAACCGTAGCTACAGAAGGAAGAAGGGAGCTGCAGGTGCGGGTGTTGTCAGGTTGCGCCGAATAGGCTTAGGACAGCAGCAACAGGCGGTCCACCTTCTTTGGCCTTCGTCTGGCCGCAGTACGCGATAGCATGCTTCCAAGGGTGCCACGCCACTGCGGCAGAGGGCGCGAGAGTTGGGACGCGGTGCAGAGGTATGCCAGTCTCCGTAGCGCACTAAAGAATATTATCAGCCTCGAATTATGCACGACAGGTTGGACCCTGCTCACAATGTCAATGTAGTTGCCGGAGCTAGCAATAGCCAAGAATTCGCCGTCGTAGGAAAAGCTGAGCGCCGTAATGGCATTGCTGTGAGGTTGTTAGCGTGATGTGGATTGTTGCATGTAACGGGTGCGTAGACGTACTCGCAAGCTGTGATCGTTCGTGCGCAGATCCATTCAGAGGTGTCGAACATATTGACGATCGAGTCATGGCCGCCGGATGCTAGATAGCTTGAATATATTGACTGTATCAGCCTGGCATACTCCATAGCTGTCTCCGCTGAACACGTACCGTCCTCTGGGATCTAACGCTACGGCCAGGCAGCCACCGACGTGGGCTGCGGGGTTCTGGAGAATCTTGAGTGAAGGGTAGTCGACGATGCGCAGGGCGTGCTCCGAGTGATGCGTTAGGATAATAGCACTACCGGTATGGTTGAACATCGCGGTGGAGCCGGACATCTGGACGAGGCACTCGATGAGGGGATACGCATTATGGGTGGATAGTGGTGGAACTCACCCCCTCTTGGTCTGTGGTATGCCAGAGCGCTTTGGGGTTGTCGCCTTGTTTACTGAGTTCAAGGCTGTAGACTTGGTGACTTGTGGTGGCGTAGACCATGTGGCGTCCGTCCGGGGAGTAGTTTGTTTGCACCGGGGAGTACTTCAGAGTGAGCTGTTGAATATGCCGGCTTTCTGCGAAGTGATGTGGTCAGAGTAGATATATGCGATGTACTCCGCCAACGCACGTACGCCTTGCGTCCCAGAACGTCACTCGCCTGTCTCTCGCACTTGAGCTACAAAAGAGATCGGGATGGGTTGGATGCCATGTTACATAGTCGACTTCATCCGAATGGGCTCCAGAATACAGGTGTGCGGATCGCATCTCCATCTAATTTATTTGAGTACGTGACTCTACTGATTCCTCAGCTGAATGTGAGCTCACACTTTTCTCCGGCTGGAACACTCTCACGATTTTGTCTATGCCCACGGCGGCAAGTTTCCTCCCATCCGCATTCCACGCAACGTGTGTCATCGCCTGTGGCGACGTGATGCGCATATCTCTTGGTCGAAATGCAGAAAAGGTCGGGATCTGGGACGAACATCCCGGCCAACTTCAGTGAGGACCTCGTTGTGGGTTGAGAGCGCATCGTACAAGGACTCCTCGGGCAGCGAACGTAGTATGAAGCGGTGGCGAGGGAGGTCGTTCGGGCTGGGGAACCTCATCCTCCTCGTCCCTCCTGCTGGTGGCGGTAGACATGGTGGCTGTAAGTAGAGCGCGCTAACCCACGGAAAGAAGTAAGTGACGTGACATTGACGCGTGACATCACGCGTAAGAGTTGCCACAGAGTCACCGTGAAATGGTCGTGAAGTGCGTCCGTTCCGGATTCCCCACCATGACATGACACTAGACTATCTGTCTTCCCGTTTGAAAGAGTGCTAGCGTCCGAGCATCTCGACGTTGAACTGAAGTATCAGTCTCCTGGTTATGTCTATCGAACACCTGCCTCAAACGACCCGCTCAAAACTACGGTCAACACAAATTCTGACATCTCTGCCTCAAATCATCTCCGAGCTTCTGCAGAACTCACTTGATGCTTCTGCTACTCAGATTGACGTGGGTGTGAACTGTGAGGAATGGAGCTGCTGGGTACGGGATAACGGCCACGGAATGTCGAAGGACGGAATCAATATTCTTGCCAGGGGATCTGAAGGGGGCCGATATGGTACGATCCACTGCAGTATGGAAAGCGACATAAATACTCACGCTGAGTAGGCTCGTCGAAGGCATATACGCAGGCTTCACTGAATGAGGTATCTACCTTCGGATTTCGTGGCGAAGGTACGTTCATAGTCATGAGGATAAGACGCCTATAACTCTGTGAATGCAATGGCTTGTACATCTGTCAAAATCATATGGACTCCGACACGTTATATGCACAGCTCTGGCCTCGGCTGCAGACCTTTCCTGTTTAGAGATCTCCTCCCGTACTCCATGCTCTCGTGAGACCTGGCAAATAATACTGAAGGTAGGATCTCATCAGAACATTAGGACCAGGATCTTATGGTTTTATAGGGAGGTAAATGTCTTTATAACGGTGCGGCCGTTCGATGGCGAAGACAAACGTCAGGCACCGTGGTGTGCATCCGAGACGCTTTCTACAACGCAAGTCCTGACTGACGTTTGTTGAAGCTTCCTGCACTAATATGACCTAGCTTCCCGTACGTCGAATGTCTCATCCCTCGTCTGCTAGGACGCTGGACATGGTCCGGAAAGACCTGGAGCAGGTGGCTCTCATGTTTCCTGACGTTGCTTTCTCTCTTGAAGATAGCAAGAAAGCCGAGAGCGATGGTTGGGCCAAGGGACGCATCCTAACTATGCCAAAAGTTCGATTAACGATCACTCTGCATTGTCTTATACTCAACTGCCTTCAGACAGGCAGTACATTAGCGGCCTTCAAACACGTATTTGGACGCGCACTTGCTCGGGTCAGTCTGCAACCCCATTTTTCAGACGCATATATTCATTGTGTTTTAGCATGTCGACGAGATCAGCGTCGCCTCGGGTGATATCAAATTACAAGGGTTCATCAGCTTGGATGGTGCCCTGACCAAGGTGCACAGCAGATGAGTGAATGCATGTTGTGTCCGTGCTACTAACATTATTCCAGGCGCATCAGTATCTCTGTATGTACACCTTGTCCCATGGTTCCGCATAAGAGGACCCTGATAAAATACGTTAGACGTCAATCGGCACATACTCACTGTATGCGATCTCCACCGAACCATAGACAATGAGTTTGCCACTAGTACCTTCATGAAGCACGTACGTAGACTGAGGTGATCTTCTTGCCGTGGCACTTACGCTATCATTCGGCCAGGCTTACGAAGAAGACGGCGAAACTGATACATCACTGCAGGGTAAGTATGAATGTATGCTGTTCCTGGTGTCAGATCCTAAGTCCATTCCAGCAACCCGGCGGTCTCCTCGGAAAGCCGAGCGGAGGCCAGTATACGTCCTGAACCTCACCATACCTCCCAGGGACATGGACAACTGTCTGGAGCCTGCGAAGGCGAGCATTCAACTCAAGGTAAGCCAGTCTTCTCCCTCCATGGGTGCTCCCTGACTATCCGGGCTTCAGGACACACGTGCAGTGGCATCGCTCCTGTCCGACGCTGTCAGGTCGTTTTTGATTAACAATGGCTTTCGGAGAAAGCAGCCGTCGAAGGGCCCCGTTGAAGAGGCTCCGCTAAGGAAGAAGCGGAGAGTAGATGGTGCTGCTGAAGACAATAGCGCTCTATCTGCGTTTGCATTCGATGATCACCGAGAACTCCGGCGATCAGGCACTAGCACTACTGATGGACGAGTTTTGCCTGATATACCATTGTATATTCATCAAGTGAGTATAATGGTCCGTTTTCATGGTCTTCGCTTCTAACAGTTGCTCGCATCTGTAGGATACCGACGCGCCGACGGAGGGAGAAGGCGGAGAAATTGTATGGCGGGACCCCCAGACGGGGCAGACGTTCGTTGTGGACAAGCTAACGGGTAATTCGATTATACGAGCCAAGGAAGAGGACGAAGATGGCGCTGATATGAAGCATCGATCGGATCGGCGGACATTGAGCAGCGCTGTCCGGTCAGCTAAGGAACTTGATGGAGACAAGGATTTGGCTAATGCGCCGGTATGGATTCGAGAGGTTTTGCAGGTCAGTAATCGCAATTATGAAGTCACAAGAAACCTCCGTTGATCATGCCCTGATCCTGCTCTTAGACTAACGAGGTCTTCCCATTGACTGAGGCCCGTATATCTGCCCTACCTGGTGGTCTCACGTCCAAAAGTAATCCGTCCGACCAAAGAGAACATGAAGGATTAGGACTCCCTCATCATTATGGCAAAAGGCATCAATTGTGTCGGAACTTAGAATCGCAGGCCGACGTACTCTCGCCCATCACATACCAATTTGACAAGGCCCATCTGCGCTCCGCCCGAGTAATCAACCAAGTGGACAGGAAGTTCATCGCTTGTATCATGGATGCCTCCAGTCCCGGTGACCCACCTAGCATGGGAGCTATTCACAAGCAGCTTTTTCTGATCGACCAGCATGCAGCCGACGAGCGAGTGCGAGTGGAACATTTTCTAGAACAGCTATGCGCTGGTTTTCTCGAAGGTCAAGGAGAGTACGGTGGCGAGGTGATGACCCTGGATAACCCAGTCCCGGTGCTCCTCACTCGGCACGAAGCTGCTCGGCTCACAGAGTCTCAGGATTCCCGGACGGCTTTCGGGAGATGGGGGATATCCTTCCACGACCTGGACAGGAACAAGGTCATTGCCGATGATCGTATAGAGCTCGGCGGGCGTTCTGATCACGGTGATGAGGAAGCGTATGTGCAAGTCTATGTGAGGAGTCTACCTGCCATTGTGGGTCAGAAGGTATGTTTATCTCGACAGTTCGCGCCGAGAGCTTCCTCTCATTGTCGTTATAGCTTCTAGTGGGAGAAGATCTCCATGAACTGGTCAAGGGGTATCTTGGAAGGTTAGATATGGACGGCGTACCATCGGCTCACGCAGAACCAGTGGGTGCTCAGGGAGGATCTTTCTCGTGGCTGAAGGCCTTGAGGTGGTGTCCGCAGCAGCTGATAGAACTAGTCAATTCGAAGGCCTGTCGCGGTTCGTGCTATTTCAAAGATTATATACGAAGGTCTCGAAGCTGACTATGATATATAGGAGCGATCATGTTCAATGATTCGTTATCTTTAGAGCAGTGTGAACGCCTGGTGCAGAAATTGTCGCACACTGCTTTCCCGTTACAATGTGCTCATGGAAGGTATATATGGCTCTCTTCTGCTCCTGATCCTTCTGACGTCTGATATGATTTTAGACCGTCACTTGTTCCGGTGGCGAATATCGGACATTCCATCGATGGGCGTGCCGGTGGGAGGCGTAGGGTTAATGTGAACTGGGAAAGCTTCGACTTCCATCAGTAATTGATTGAAGTCGAGTTCCTGATTACACCGAAGTACATAATGCGGGTATTTCTGCCCCGTCGCTTTCCAAGTCAATGTTCCTCAAGGCAGGACTGTTTGCTCTATACTGTCAGCAGTGCACCGAACGAGAGCGCCCAATGCAGTCGACGTCAGAGCACGCGAACAAGCGGTGCTGATCACGCTGGAGATGCCCGGATGCTCCTACGCTCGAGCATGACGTCATAGATGTATCCACCTTTTAAAGCCTTTGCGATGCGCGTCTCGCTGTTCAGTACATCCATCCAGAACACTTGTCGCATTTACTGCTTTAATTCTCGTATTTTATTATGACTCGCTCAATCACGAAGGTCGTCTACAAGCCTGACACTCAATCTACGGACGAGTTTATCGTCGTCGTCAATCCCGAGGAGGTATGGGCTTGATCGCAAAACTCACGCGACCGATGCTGACGATAGTGTCTGATACTATAGTACAAGAAGTGGAAGGAGGGAGGTGAGTAAACTTACCTATTGCAGGCTCTATCCTGTATGCTGATGAGCTGTTCTAGACACGTAAATATTCCATCGTATTCAGATCGGAGAACATCAGACGAACTCACTCGCTTTCCACAGAACTATTCCCTTGACGGAAGTCATGGATTGTGAGCTTCTTTCTGCTTACTCCTTTAGAGGATTTTATTTACATTTGCACCCAGCTTTCGAAATCTTCTTCTCAAATCAAGGGTCGCAAGGTATTCTCGGGAAGGCATCAAAACAGCAACTCGAGAACGTCTTCGGTGCCTCCAAGGACGTCGATGTCCTTCCAAAGATTCTGAAAGAAGGGAAGGAGGAGTCGGGCAACTCGATAAACACGGGCAATGTCGCGACGAACTTGACGAAGGGTAGCTTTGCGGTCGACAGCAAGGGCAAGGGGCTGCGCGGGATCTAAATGGACGATGTTATCAGAAGTCTTAGTGCAACTGTACTCTTCAATGTAATACCATTCTAACATGCTCTGATTTGGTGCAGGAAGTATTCATCCTTGAGACGTGCGCCATCAGACGGCAATTTCCGTTGTGTGAACCATCAGCCAATAATCATTAATTGGCTTCGACTGCTACTTCCAGTGATTCAAAGGGCACTTACATGCTAGTTGCATACGTAGACCCATTGTATTCGGCAAGAAGTAGCCATCCGGGCTATATCCTGGGTCCAATGAGGAGAGTAGCGCTCACTGGGATTCGCCCCAGTGTCTGAAGTTCACAACGGCGCTTTGCGATTCTTGGGTAGAGACCAGAAGGTACGTCTGTGTCTATCCGAGTCACGCCGCAATTTAGTAACTGGAATGATGTGCACCAGTGGCTCAGTACGGCTATCATTAACTGCCAGTGTCTATTGCCCCCGGCCCGGGCGGTTCGCACATATGTATTGCCCGACCATGAACTGGTCAGTCGTTGGTTCGAATTCCTTTGGAACCATGCCTTTACCGTATTCGAAGGACCCTCGACACTTGTATTGCCTGTAGATTCTTCAGTGGCGTCCTCCCTCGGCGAAGACGTTCAGTCAGAAGCCTCGGAACCATGATCTCTTGTCATCGCCACTGCCGCACCGTCTGCCGTGCGCGAGACGATCGCCAGTTTTCATGACATATGAAGGGTCGTTCATATATTCCCCCTCGTCGGAATCGAAAACATACCAATGTCCTAATTCGTCAACCTCGGGAGATGTGCTTGGGGAGAGGGCACGTCGGACTTCCGCGGTCCCACTCTTCCGAGTTGCGGTGGGGGGACTGACGTCTCTTCGCTCGGGTCGAGCTTCTTTATTTTGTCGCGGCCTATTGCGCCGGGCAATGAACTCTAGATTTGGGGAACTCTTATCCGCGAGCGTTTGCCAGAGCAGCTGCTCGGACGGCGTCTCTCACAGAACAAAGTAATGCCCGATGTGAGCAATTCCTTAGACGAAGCTTACTGCTGTGGCTTGGATCATGGCTATTCAGTGTTCGACACGTGAATAATGACAGGCAAGTCTGCACCCAGCTCTGCATTACTCAGTGGAAGTCCAAAACAATACGCCCTTCACAATTACTCCTGTCCGAGGACATACCCAGTGCCCTCTTTTCTGACCAGATACACGCTAACATGTATCAGACTATTGCAGGGCGCGCTCCGTCTTAACCGTCAGCCACTGTCCGGTAGACTCAGACTATCCGGTCGAGTTCAGAATGTCAGCCGCCATGTTACAACCAGCGTATCTCTCTTCTGGCAGCGTACAGCACTCCATACATGAACATCCACGCCATGCTTAATCCGGATGACTCTGAGGCGCGTGCTCGTCTAAGGAGTCGTACAGCACCGCAGCGCGAAGCGTCGTGAGTCACGCCTCTCTTCCATCCCTATGGACTCATATTCACGCTCCGAATAATAACCAGGAAGAAGCCGAAGCCCTCCCTTGTTCCGCGGCGCAGTCATGTCCACAAATACAAGCACAGGAGGCCCCAGCATGAAGTCGAAAGCCCGAACGCAAGAAGCCACAGACATGCTTCCAAGCGAGCCAAGCAAAAGCAAGAGGCCGTCAAGCACAGCAGGGGCCACAAGAAGACCCCGTCCGTAAGCAGCATCTCGTCCTCGGGCACTTCTGCCGCCCGGCTCCTCCTCGACCAAGCGCGCGAGACGATCCAAAACGACCCCGGAAGCAAGCCCCACGGCCGGAAACCATTGGTAATGGACGTCATCCTGGACTCGCTTCCCCCGCCCACGGAGTTTCGCGAGGACATCCTCATGGAAGCCCTCGAGCGCAGCCAGCTTTCAGTCCTGCCGACGCCTCCGTGCCCGTACACCTTCAAGGACGAGCACAGCCTGGACGCGTACTGGGCCGATCAGGCGGAGATATGGAAGGAGCGGCACGGCGACCGTCTCTCGTCAAGACCTCTGACTCAGTCCAAGATATCCGCGGAACGGTCGACTGCTCTATGGACCTGTCCTTCGGGCTATTCATCGGACAGCGACTGCGATCGCGATGTCTAGGTCCATTCATTTTTAGGTGTATCTACGTATTGCAGTTTCTCGGGGCATGTCAGATAATGCCAAAGTATTTGAGCTCATAATAACATGATCTATCTTGACTACATGCTGGGGCCGGTCTGTTCAAAGCGTTGATTGACCGGTACAGTCTGGATGCATACATTCAGGGTACTTGAAAGCATATGGGGTATCGCCCTGCGTACTTCTCGTCGCTAGCATAACAGACACGGCATACAAACAAAATGAGATAGTACCTAGTATTTGCTGCTTTACACGAACAAGAAATGATATTCATTCCTGATCCGCTTCAGTCCATAGCCGAGTCTTCGCCTCCTGGCGAGCCATTATCCGGATGTACGCGCTTGGCCTTCCGGTCATCAGACGCGAACCCACTGTTCCTCGCATCCCTACTCTCCCCAGTCCCACGCGAAGCCTCCCCGCCAATGTCACTATCAACTTCCATATCCTCCCGTGATCTCTTCCGAGAAACCCCAGAAGACCGCACCGAATGATCTTCCAACGCGGGTCCCCGCTCCTGCTCGGGGTCCAGAACCGGCGGATTCCCACCGCGGTGCGGATAGGATCTATGGCGCTCATGGCTGACCTCCGGCACTTGAGAGGCGGGCCGGGACAGGCTCGCCCCAACGGACGCTCGCGCACCAGCAGATGCTGGGGATCCAGAGCCGGAGCCGCCCCGAGACCCGAGCCTATCAGGCATGTCATGGTCTGCGTGTTCGCCGCGCAATCTAGACGTCGGCAGATAGCCACGATCGTCTCCCTCTCTCTCCCGCGATTGACGGTGGCGGACAGCGTAAGGCGGAGTCGGAACCCGAGGCGTCGGCCCATCCCTGCCCACGTCGTGCTCCCGATCGCGTTCCCACTCACGCTCGCTTTCACGGCGGCGGTGCATCCTGTTAATGTGCGCACCCGGACCTACACGTTGATGGTTATGCAAATGTCCAGATGCGCCTCTACTGCTGGAAGGCGAAGGCAGCTGACCTTCAGGCGCCGTAAGAATCGGGGAGTGCAGTTCGAGCTGAGGAGGCGTCCGCGAGTGGCCGAGGGAGTGCAGCATCGCCAACTCTTGCGCCTCGTAACGTCTGGCTGACTCCCTGTCAGGCGACAGTTCTGCCCCCTGCAGTGCGTGGTGCAGCGGTGGCAAAGCATCTATAGCCAGCTGAGGAGGTTGGCCTGGACCACTGGGATGAATCTGCGGCGGAGGCAACTCTTGGTGACCTCGGGATCGCGAGTGCGATCGTGAGTCTGACCGGGACCCCGAGTGTGAGTGCGAAGAATGATGGTGACCATGGCCATGAGCAAGGGGCTGCTCTAGTTGAAGCGGCGGTAAAGGCGGTAGCTGCCTTGGACTATCGCGCATAGAGCCAGAGTCATGACGCGAATGTCTATGAGATGGGGGCGCTACCCCGGGGCCCATGATCACTTCGGGTGCAGGTGCTGGACGGCTCTCTTGCATAGACACCAACCGAGGGGCTTCATTTCGACCATAGTCGCTGTAATCATTGAGGCCAACTGGGCGTGCGTGTTCAAAAGCTTCACGTGCATGGGCGCCTGTTTGTTGAGGAACCACTAAGGGAGGTGGTGGGTGGGTAAGATGAGCCGCTTGCGGCGGCAAACCGTGTCTCCCACGCATCTCAGGAGAAGGCGGTATGGATGAGAGCCGCTCATACAAGATACTAAAGATCCGCCGAGCGTTCATGATAATATTGCGCCGATACATAACGAAGCAACTCACGCTCGCTCCAGCCTCATCCTCTGGATGTTTTTCTTCGCTTGCAGTATTTTGAAGTACAGCTTGTCATTGTCCTTGCACCACAAGCTCAGGCGACGGCATCGTCGTCGGTCGCAACTGTCAACTCACCACCTCAATCTCCTTCACTTTGCGCTTCAACTCTTTGTACTTGAGCTGGTATTTTATGTCCTCAGCGCCGGCCGCAACAGCCGTAGCGTATGCACGCGACTTCTGACGGGACGCATGGGTAGGCGCAGGGGGCTGGAGGACGTGGCCGTAGGGGCTGGGCTGGGAGGGCCCCGGGGAGGGCTGACGAGACATGGCGGAGCGTGGAAAGGAGGCCGAGCCAAATACGGAAGCAAATGAGTGTTCCCGTCATGTTTGGCCGGGCGGTGAGTCGAGCGTCAACGTTGCTTCCTGATGCAGCCCCTTCCTCTCCGGATTTCCATATTCGGACTAGCGCATCCCTTTCCGATCGCATATAGATGTATCACCACTACTCTACACACTAAACACGGCAGTTTCAAAGTAGACTCTCTGAATAATACGCGCAGACTATGGTTAGCGCGCTGCTCGTGCATAAGGCTTAGTCGAGGACGGCCTTTGGCGCACCCGGTGCCTGCCCGACGGCGCGGGAGCTGGAATGCATCGCGTCCCCATAAGCGAGCGCAAGCTCTCCTCGCTAATTATATGAACAACGCGGCCAATCATAGTGGATTCTGACATTTATAGCCAGGATCGACCTGCTGCCCGTATACCGACTGGAGCAGGAACGGAGCACTAGTGCTAGGGGCTGTGAGATAGTACCTCGATAACCGGGGAGCAGTCGGACCATCGCAGCGCTGTGCTCGTGATTCATCGACGCCGGCCTTGTAAGCAGACGCTAGTCATTATCCGATGCGTGAATAGTCGGGGTGCTTAGTCGTTTCGAAGCCTGATGCAAGCTAGTGCTGACCTTCACCCATGCTAAGCGCCGCACGCATCGGAAGATGGATGTCGGGACGTGAAGGGAACCTCGTCTTCAACCATTCGGGGTTGCGTTCTGGAATCCGGGAGGGGTGGCGGAATGTGTGGGTCCGAGGGTATATTTTCGTATCGAGTGATAGGAGTCGCCGGCGACGGATGCGCTCATTTTGATGTCGATATGGACGACGATATCCCGAAGGCTCCCACCGCAGACTCCATATCGCATTGTGAAAAAGATCCGGACGTGTACACAGCCGCCGCCATGCGATCCAGCCCGAGTCAACCGAACGTCATGGCCAAGGAAATACATGTCCTCCTGCTGCGTAATGACGACTCGACCGGAACCCAGCCGCAAGTTTTCTCTGAAAATGCGTAGCAGGTCGGCATCGTGGCGGTTTCAGATGCGTCCGATGGGCGTATCTGCGGCGCTTCAGCCACGTATGCGTCAGACGTACATGAGCGATCTGGTATTAAATCGTACCAAGAGCAAGGAGCATGGGACCCTCTGATGAAGATCCAGGTATGGATTCGAGTCTGGTCCCCAAGGACATGGATGTATAGGTGTCACGTCCTTGTCAAATATCGCCAATTGGAGGCGAGCGGAGGTGCCATTCAGCCGTTCAGGTGGCCACAAGCCACGGAGATCCTATAATCGGCGGACGCCCAGCTGTCCCAGGAGCTCGGCGTATATCTGTGAAATTCAGTCACCAATGGAAGCGAGATGTTCAGAGTTCGAATCATTCCACCTGCTGCGAAGCGGTCATTCCGGGGCATATAACAAAGGACGTGAGTCAATTCCACAACGCGGTGTTGCCTCAGGAATTGCTTGAGCAGGTAACTCGGAAAGCCGACGGCTGAGAACGCGCAGCGCGTCGACGATCCCAGCTTTAGATCTGTATAGGGAATGAGCAATAGGAGACAAGGCGATGTATTTTTACATTCCAACCCACGCTGTAAGTATAGCGTTCAGTCAAGGGTGTACAACACGATCGAGAGTCGGACATCACGAACTGACGAATTGCTCACCTCGGAGAACCGGAGCGCGTGGGACCTTCACACGTGATGCGCCAGGACGGGTTTAGCGAGGTGCGAACACATTGCTACCAAACGCCATCCATCTCCCCGGCTCTCTTCGTCACAAGTGAGGATGCCTTCTGCAATGTCTTCCTGCGATGGACGGTACTGATGCAATGATGCTCGGCAGTGTCGACGGCCTACAGACAGTACGCTATTCTTCGACTCTTATGTTAGGTCTTTCTCACTCACTGTCCGTCATGCGCCTTCTGACAGAGATATGCCTCCCCCTGGGGGGTTCGAGGCAATACGGTACAAACGTAATCTGCCGCTCCGTGGACCCGGCGGTGTTGCGATCCTCGCCGGGGTTACAGCCATAAGCGCGTTTGGCTTCTATCGGCTGGGGCAGGGAAATCTGGAACAGCGGTGAGTCGCGAAAAGCTTCCGTGCGAGAGGGGCGAAGGAGGGCAGGATCTGGTCAGCAGGACGTCAAACGTGGTCATGGATGTCCCGCTCGACGTGGAACGTGGCCCTGTTAGGATCCGGCCGCAGCTGGGTTCTTATCATGACTTGACCCTAATTATGGTCCCATGCCGGAAAAGGGAAACATTGGATCTGATTCCGTCTGGTGTTTAGAGAGCTGCAGCGAGAGAAGGTGTGGTCCCGTCTGCACCTTGTGCCACTGCTCGTGGCCGAGGGGGATCGTGACGCGTACCGGCGCGATCAAGCTGCCTTGGCGAGAGAGAAGGAAATCATGAAGGATGTGAAGGACTGGGAGGTGCGTTCTCGCCATCTTGTGCTGATGAGTTCTTGATAATGATCGTCCGGGACGTTTTCCGATGTGTGCTCCTATCCATGGCGTCTTGCTAGGCCGGCAAAAGTGTCTACAACAACTCGCGGTATCGGTCACGAAGCGCGATTGCTGTGATATGACAAAGTCAGGATCACTGCACAGCACGGAGATACTGGTCATTAGCAGGGTAGAGTAGCTCGGGGGCGCGAGGGCAGTTCCGCCGAATGAGCATTCTTGTTTCTGAGTGATTAGCGGACTTCTGCCGAAGACAATGGCTGCCGGCGGTCTGGCGCGTAGATGCCATAAAGAAATAATATTCGAAAGTGTGACAGATAACAGAGGTGATCCCGAGGGCAGTCGAGCAGTGTTCCGTTTCGGTGACCGGACGCCCCGACTGGGTACGCGTCGCTGCTTGTCCTCTGCTGATTCATTCCGAGTCATTCTCCACGCCAAAATGGAAATACTGCGATGTTTGTCCCGAGCCCCTCTCAAGATGCGTCCAAGATCCAGAGCCCTATATACCTCCGCGTCCCCTATAAGACCTCCGTCCCCTACCTGTCGTTCCCGTTCCCTTCCTCCTCCCCCTTCCGACGCGTCACAGAACGCGTCCCATCCCACTTATATGCACCCTCACGACGCGTCCTTCCTCCCCATGCATATCGACTCGCCCCCCTCCCTCTACCACTCCCCAATGTCCGACTCTGAACAGATGCTCTTTGGCCCCATCGAACTCGACGAGCAGCGACCATACGACCACACCGCTTCCTTCAACTGGCATGACATGCCTGCCACAACCGATCTCTCAGGTCGACCGTCGTCCGCGTCGACGCAGTACGACTACAATGCTTCCCCGATGCTCAACAACGACCCCATGTTCGAATTCCCGCCGTCAAACACCTACGACGACAGCACGTTCTACTTTGGACACTGGCTCCACGAGTCAGAGCTGCTCCCGTCGGAACCGACCTCTGCACCCATTCCTATCCCGACTCCGCAGTCCAATCTCATCTTTCCATCGTATTCTGAGAGTCATCCCCAGGTCAAGGAGAGCGACTTTTCCCCTGCGATCGACTTCTCGGCGCTCACTCTCCCGAGTCCGACTTCACCGTTTGAGCGCCCACTGACAGCTGGGGGCCTTTTCTCAGAGCCTATCAAGCCCAGTTCCCCTGTGGCCACAGCTTTGCCCCCGTCCTGGGCTGCGCAGCTGTGGGATACTCCCAACTCTTCCGGAAGCGAGAACCTGCCATCGTCTGTCGAAGACGCGCCCCTATCAGAGGATGCCTTTGCTACGCTGCGACAGCGGATTCCTATCCCACGCTCGACAGCATCTTTGGGGCAGATGTTCCAATCGTGCAGTGCTCCATCGGCGATCGACGTACGACCGCCGAGGCTCACTCGAGGTTACACGCGACGTGCGGAGTCGCTCAGCGAGAGCACCGACGACCGTGATGCTACGATCCGTAAGAAGAGGCGGTCCATCACCCAGCGGGAAGAACCTCGGGAAACCGCGAAATTGAGCGATCCCTGTACGTTCCGTTCATCACGTCTAGTCAATTCTGTACTGAATGGTCCTTCATTTTACCGCAGTGGCTCCACACAAGTCTACGCTGCGGCCGCCTAAGCTTGCACCCTCGGCCTGGCAGCTCTATTTCACAGACTGGATCCAGAAACATCAGGCCACCAGTGACAGGAAACTGAATGTTGCGCAGGCTGCCAAAGAAGCCGGCCAGGAATACGCGACTCTCTCTGACGCGGAGAAGGAGGTATGTCCTCGGACTAGATGACATTGCAATGGTGACTCATCGTGTCTATTATCCGCCAGCCGTACAAGCGGAGATCACAGGCACTGAAAGATGCTCGTGAACGCGAATATGACTTGTATATCCGTTCTTTGACTCCGGACGATATCAAACGCGAGAACGTGTACCGCACTGCGCAGCGCAAGGCCGGGAAATCGCGGAAGGGTAATATCAAGGACCCGAACGCTCCCAAGAAGCCGCTTAGCGCGTATTTCATGTTCCTGCAGCGCATCCGTGCGGACCGGGAGCTCGTGACAGAAGTGTTTGGTGACGAGACGGAGACCACTAAGCAGAGCGTGTTAGCTGCGCAAAAGTGGCGCTCGATGACCGATGACGAGCGTAAGGTAGGCTGTGTTTTTCGCTTTGTCAGGGACGACTTACTGATGATGACGCAGCCGTTCTTAGCTCAAGCCGAGCAGGAGAAGATGGAATACGAAGCTGCCCGGAGGCTGTACGAGGAAGGGACTGTCGGGTTCGAGAGTATCAACTTTAGCGTCCTCGCCGGCAGCCCCATTGAGAACGCGACTATTCCTCGGTCGAACAAGGCTATCTCGATCGTGAAGTCGGAGTCTTTCACAAGTTCCGAGAGCGAGAGCGAGCCGATGACGGAGGATGATGGTGAATATATCCGAGCCTGAGTATAGACTGTGTTGGCAGTGTTACGCCTTTAACGACCCCTCATGCCCTTGCTTTTACCCTAGCCTTTATGTTCGTCCTTTCGATGCTGCCCAGAGACTTTTGGCCCTATGTTGCGCGCCAGACGAACCATTTGTTTAACTGTGCTTATTTTTTGTTTCGCGGTTTATACGTTGAATTTAAATGCTTGGTGTTATATTATGCTCTTCAATTGCGCTCGTTAGCTTTCCGCCATCCCTTGTAGCAGTACATATAAGTAGCGCATACCCTCTCCTATGCTGTATTCATAGCACTCCAACTCTTTCCTTTCACTTGTGGTATATGTACACTCGTCGTACTGGTACATATACGTGCGTACCTTCCGTTAGAATAGGGTCAAATAGACAGATTTGCAATCATTTTTTGGTGTGGTGCGCCGTCTTCGTCGAATTCTTCTCCCTGGGACATGTAAACGTCGTAGAAGGTGCGAAATCTCAGATCTTAGTACTCACATCTTCGACATAGCCCAGCCTAGGAGATGAGAACGCGTAAGGAGATCGCAGCCGGATGGATCGGAAGTACAGGGATATATCTCACTTGGCATAAAACCGTTTCACCGGTATTTGCGAGTGGGAGACTACGGGCGCAGACCCGGTAAGGCCCCGGCCTTTCGCGTCCTGGATAACCCAGTTGTGCAAAGCGAGGACTAGTTCACGTCCGAAGCCGTATTTCCGATAGTCCTTTAGTACAGCCAGCCGGCTTAGCTTGTAATACGGCGCATTCGTCGCTTTGTAGGACCGGATGGTGCCTATGGGCGTCAGGGAGGGGACCAGACGGAGCAAGAAATGGGCGGCGGTTTCGTCTGCTCTGCGACAGAGGTGTTACGGCAGGGCAGGGCATGGGTTGGGACGCGCGACTGACTCGTCGATTTCGACGTCGAGGGGGAAGCCCTGTTCGTCTACGAAGACTGCGATGCGGACGTCGTAGCATTGCTGGCGCAGTTCTGTTCTGCCTTCTTGGCCGACTCCTGGGACAAGGATGATCTCGTGATTGGGAACTTCCATCTCGTCCGGTGTGCGCTGAGGGAGGACGGAAGCTTGTCCAAAGGAAAAGAAGAAATGTATGTAAGTACTACAAGGACCTACAAAGGCACGTGATACGGCTAATGCCGGATTACTGCCGGCACAAGGCAAACAAAATGTATGCGCACTTCGCTGCCGCCACAATTTATTCCCCAGCCATTTATCTCGACCTTTCTGCATTCTCCTTGACGGTATGTTCGGTGCATTGAGCTCTATAGCAATTCGAAGTTGTTGACGAGCTTGTGAAGAGGAGGTTAGGCTCTAGTCAGGCCGAAGAAGGAACTCTTTGATGCTCGAGCCTGCAGGGGCCATTATCTTCACCTCTCTTCTGGCCTGCCGAACGACTGCTGGATACTGTTCTTCGTCGAGATCTGCAGTCAAGGTTATTGTGCGCTCCATGGGCAGCACGGGTCTCCCAGAGGCATCCCGTTCTCGCCTGAAGCGGACCAAAGGGAAGGAGAGGGCAGACGCTATTCCAGACGGCCTCGCGAGGTGCACGTTCGCGCACACGCTGTTCGGGGACTACGATCAGTATGCGATGGATGATAGGAGGTGGATTTCTGGTGAGTACCCTGTGTAAGGATGTTGGTTCTCGTCTTACAGTCTCATAGACAAAAAGCGTGTCTTCATTACGCCGGAAATAATTCCTCGTCAGAGTCAATTCCATCGCCCTTGTGTGCGGTCCCCTAAAAGCTCTCTGATGCACATCGGACAGAAGCCTGTATTGGGGGGACCTATGATGCATAAACGAACAGCAGCTGGTCTCTCCGCTGCCCGGACCGCCTCCTCCTCTGCGAGTTCCAGCAGGTCGGACCGTCTTCTGCAATTTACAGCCTACAAGACTTGGTCCAAAGAGGAGTTCACCCTGGAAAAGGCATGGGCGGCATATTCTGCTGCACTCACGAGAGGGGCTATTGACGTAGTAGAGACTTCCGACCTGTTGGATTTCGCGACCCGCTTAGTGGAACGCGCGGAGGCCTCGTATGACAGCGCACTCAGTCTGGAGGAGCTCCGCAACTGGGGTGTGCGAGTACTTGCTATTCTACGCCGAATCGCTCCGGAACGCCTCAGCCCAAAACAGGAGCTTTTCCGCAACTGCGTGCTCGCTCGTGCCTCAGCCCTAGCTCATGATCTGGACGAGGCGACCGATTTCTTGCAGCATGTCATGGAGGCTCGTCTACCTCATTCCGATCTGGTGCACGTCGTCCCAGTTTTCGAGGCTGTTTTCTTGTCTATGGTCCACAATGAAGGTATCACCCGAGGCTTAACCTTCCTTCTGGATCATTGGAAGACGCTCGCTCCCTATATTCGAGGACGAAGGCAATATGCGCTACCTCCGTCTTTAGTTAACCCGGCTCTCGCGTTACGCACCACCGTGCACAGGGTGCTGCGCGAGGCACCCTCTCCTGCACGTATTCTATCTCAGCAGCGGACTGAATGGGATAAGGATCAGAGAACCCGGATTGGAGAGCTTCTTATGCTAGTCCTGAATGATGCTGGTCTTCCGGAGGATGCTTTAGACGTTCTTGAAGAAATGCAAAATCAGTCGTTAACCGCCTCGGTTCCCAGCCGGTTACTGCTAGTGCGAGAACTGGCGCGTGCCGACTTTTTCGAGCTGGCCACTTCAATATTCTGGCAGGTTACGGATTCATTAGCCGGTCTCAGCATGAAGATTCATCTGTCTACTGGGTTGTACCTATTCGGCCGAGAAGGGAATGTCGAACGAGCTGAGGAGCATTATGACCTCCTGCAAAAAAACGGCTGGGTTACTGCACCGGACGTAGCCATGCTAATGCATGCAAGCGCTGTTGTCGGAGACACACGAAGAGTGGTCGCCCTCTTCCATCAATTCTTTCCAGAGCCTGCCGATGGGGAAGTACCAGCGGCACCTCCATTGGTCATACATTATAGCACTGTCATTCTGGCTTACGCGCAGCGCCTTGATACTGATGGTATGAACCACTGGCTGGATCGGATGGCGAAGGCCGGTGTCATGCCTGACGAGCACGTCTACAACATCATACTGCAGAGCTATGCTAAGCGGGGCGACGTCGAGTTTGTGTCGGATGTCATGAGCCAGATGCGGCTGGCGGGCATGGCGCCCAATCATGTGGCCTACACTACCGTCATTGGTGCCTTAGCTCGCCGCAAGGATCCCGTCGCTGCGGAGGCTATCTTCAAGCGTTGTCTAGATGAAGGCGTCAAGCCGGACCGGCAGATGCTAGTGACACTGATGAACGCCCATGTCGAGGCGGGCTCCTGGCAAGGGGTTATCCGTGTCTTCGATTATCTGAAGGCATCGCGCTTCCGTCACTTCCGACTCAGCCCTGCCGTCTATAATACGATCCTGAAGGCGTACGTCTTGATCGGCGCTCCCTTCTCGATTGTATCAGCTCTCTTTGATAAGCTGAGCGATGTCAAGATACGGCCGGACGCCTATACGTTTGCTCTATTAGTGCAGTCTGCCTGCGATGCTGGGATGATGGACGTCGCAGCTCAAATTTTCAGGCAGATGGACCAGATTTCAGAGCAGTGGCGATCCAACCGGCATATCAACACGTATGTCATGACTATTCTCATGGCTGGTTATCTGCGCGTGGGAGACAGAGCGCGGGCGAAGAAAGTCTATGATGAGATGCGCGTGCGTGAAGTTCAGCCCACTGCTGTCACGTTCGCCTCTGTGGTCAAGGCCTACTCTACTGAGGACACCGACGATGGCTTGAAATCGGCGGAGGATTTCATAAGCTATCTGATGAATACGGATCCCGACGGGCGGCAATGGGAGATAGCGGCTGGAGGGAGGGAAGCGGCCCTGGACCACGTGTATTCTCCTCTAATGGCGGCCTATACTCGGAGAGCCGACCCCGGGAGCGTGGAAAGACTATTTCAGACGATGCTGAATGCCGGGGGCGAACCGACAATCGGTCTCCTTTCTATGCTCCTCGATGCACACCGGCGCAAAGGGGATACCGAAGCCATCCTCAAGACATGGCCGCAGATATTCCAACGCGCCATGGACATGTCCAACATTGATGCGCTCTTTGGGGAGGGCGAAGTGCCTTCTCAAAACGGAGTCCGACGACATCCTACCCTTCTGTGTATCCCTTTATCAATCTACATCGATGCTCTGTCTGCTGGCGGTCTGCACTTGGAGATTGCCTTGACCTGGAAGAAGTTGCAAATGTTCGGCTTCACCTTCGACTCGCACAACTGGAATCATCTTGCTGTTGCGCTGGTGCGCGCTGGGGAGATAGAGCGCGCCTTCGAGACTCTGGAGAAAGTGATCATACCGTACCAACTGCAAAGTCAACGGATCATTAGTTCACGTCCAACGAGCCCCGAAACCCCACTGCTATTTGATTCTACGCTTGAGGAGGATGTGAAATCTGCGGAAGCTAATGCTCCAGCAATACGCATAGCAGAACGCCGGGCGGCTGCTAGTAAGAGAGCTGCCACGTGGTTTGAAGGCCTCGCGAACATCGAGGAAGAAGATTTAAACGACTTTGGACACCCACTACACATTCTTCACCAAGTTTCTCCGGCCTGGAACCAATGGAAACCTCATAACGCGACCCTCGACGTACTGGGTTGGGCGCTTGCCAGCTTGGAAAGGGGGCAGGTCGTAGAGCCTGTGCAACCGGAGAAGATCGCTGAGATGCCATCGGACGAAGACGAGGACGAGGAGAAGAGGGTGGCCAAAGCTCGTCTCTGCGACGAAACACTCAAGCGTTTGCATACGAACTCTCCTCAGGCCGTTGAGGTGGTGCAACACCACCGGCGCGATCGTGCATTACGGACAAGGGATATACAAGCGTAGGATAAGATCATCATAACAGATGGAACCCAGAAATAGAGTGGCTGTTCAAGGAATAGCACCGGATTCTTCGCACCAGCGTCTCCCAGGCCTGTCGCGGTGCGGCTCTATCGGTTTCGTTAATCGTCGGAATCGTCATCGGAGCCTTCTGATCCTCCTCCGCGTCGCCGCTTCCGACCATTCTTACTCGGGCCGTTACGGTTACGCTAGGGTGGCAGGGTCAGCCCCGAGGGGGGTTCACCATAAGGAGGGGCAGGGAAGAACTCACCAAGGGTAGCTTCTGACCTTGGTTCCCGAATGCGATAGAAAGGGGCGTTGTGTCTGGTGGTGTATCAGTAATTTGTTGCCCTTATAACGTATATGCTACGACAATCACTACTACGACCCGGCTCTTACCTGGAACCCCCGGGAATCGCTTAGCTGAGAATACTGTAAAAGGGTCCGTGAAGGTTTGAGCCAGGATCGGCGAATGAGTCGTGTGCACACGGAGGGAGCCGTGATCGGGAGCGGGGGGGCTAAAAGGGATCCAGGACGTCGGCGAGAAAACTGAAGGATGATATGCCTGATACTTACGCGCCTATGTTCATAAGACGTAGTCTCAATCTGAATGTACCTGTCGGTAAAAAGAGTGAGCCTTGCTTAGTTGTTTAAATTTTGAGACAGAGATCGCTCGAGATAAGCTTTACCTTCGGTACGGATGGAAAGGTCCTGGAACAGGAAAAAGATCCCGGGTCTCCGGTTTTCGTCCAGCAGTCTGGAGGCATTAGCGGCTAGTGGACCTACGAGGGTGCGCGTATACGTGTGACGCGGTAAGGGAACAGCAGGCGGCGGGGCAGGGGCGGGATTAGGTGGGTACGGAGCTTGGTATTGAGCATGGGCAGACGAAGCATGCGTGTTCTGGGAATAAGCAGCGGAAGCAGAAGCATATAATACAGGCGATACTTGATTGTCGTAACCAGGAGCAGCATTAGGTGTCGTTGACTGAGCGTATGACTGGGCGGGGTATGCGTCGGGCAGGGGAGGCGGATGGCCCCAGGAGCTTGTCTCCCGCATGTCACTTGTGGGCGGTGGGGGAAGGGCTGTTGAGCCGTTCGTCCTGAGAGCAGGGTCAATGGCAGAGGGAGCGACAGGAGTAGCATGTGAAGCATGCTCCGAAGAGAAATTGCCAGGATCGGTGGCCGTAGGCCATTGGCGGAAAGAATTAGTCGACTGGGTCCCGGAGCCGTTGGGTTCGTGGCGATGGTCAGGTTGCCAGGAATTTCCGTTAGCGCTCGTAGGTGTCGTTGCCGGATTACGGCCGAATGTATGGATAGAAGGCAAAGACGGTGTGTACTGGTTCTGCGATGGTGCTCTTTCCATGGTAGGGTGTGACGGATGAGTCTGATTGGCGTAGCCCCAGGGATCGGGCGCGTACGGGTTCTCGTGGTGGTAAGCGCCCGGCACCTGCGCCTCCTGTGGAGCGGACTGAGGCTGATATGGCAATTGGCTGTTCGTAGCATTGTAGCCTGGGGTTGAGGTTGAGGGAAGGTAAGAAGCTGATCCGTTCGAAGCTGTGGGTTGCTAAGGAAGACCGATTCGGAGGAAGAGATGTTACATTTTGCTCCATCCAGAGAAGACAAAATGCCATTTACCGATGTGTCGTTGGGGTGCCTCGCGGAATAGGCGGAGGGGGTCAAGGGCGACTGTTCAGCAGCTGGACTCTGTTCGTCCGAGCGAGAAGCAGCTGCGGATCCCGAGGCGCCTGTACGCCTTCGGGGTTTGCTTGCGTGAGGAGACGTGCTCGCACTGTTATTGCCAGAATTGTTCGGGTACCTGTCCGACGATGACGGATGCAGGACTAGATTCATCTCCTGCTTGCAGTCGGAAGACCAGAGATCGACAGTGACAACGAAGAAGGAGTAGTCGATGTCGCTGGGCATGATGATGAGGTGCAATATCCGAGCCCACTGCAAGGATAAACTGACTCGACTTCTACAAGACTACCGTCTGGATTTCGGACTATCATCTTGGCCACTGCCGCAGGGGCTAGCGGACGTCGATCCTGTACATCGGGTCCGTCAAGTCTGACGCGCGTCGAATCAGGGAAGGCAAACAACGCACTTTATCGCCAAAGCCACACATGCGAGCACGAATGGGATGCTGGACTACGTCTAAGGAATACGTCCTACATTTTTGCAGACAGCGAGAAGTCAGTGAAAGAGCATCTTGAACAGCGGGCCCGGGTTTAATGAACTCTCCACTAACTTGGTACCGGAACCCTGGGTCCATACGTTTGGGTCATCTGGAACGGCGTGACGTGCGGAAGGCGCCGCTGAAGCATGGGTGCCGAAACGATTTATGGCGACTTTCTGGATCATTACTGAGGGCGATGTGGCATGCAGAGAGGAGAGGAGGAGGAGAGGACAAGGGACAGTCTGGAGGGCGAGCTTGGGAAGATGATGTTAAGGCTCGACTCCGCTCGCGCTCGCGTTCACACGACGAATCCGCCTCCAACGCGTATTGTCGAGAGTATTTCGGTCGCAGCGTCTGGAGGCGTTGGTGGTCGATGGCGGAAGCCAAATAGACGGTCTGCACGCGCTATGGCCTGATTCTCCGGCCAGTGGAACTTTTCGCGTTCAAATGCTATTTGCAGCGAGCAGCGTTTGCGTGCAGATGGGCCCGATATGTAGTCGCGCTGCTGCTCTAATCCCTCGCTAATATGGCAGCTACCCCTGCACCGACTACAGCTATAGCTCGGACGCTTCTCGCATACATTTGCTTCTGTTCTTATCTGATATACCCCCCCGACCCACGCTCATCACTCTTGCCGACGAACACCCTGCTCCCACCATCACGAGCGTCCCACTGATGCCGTGAACCGTGGCAGCAACGACTCTTGCAGCCCACAGGCCCCGACAATTTGAGTTGTAGCCGAACAACATTGCGATCACGAGTGCTTTGAACGTTCCGTCTCCTCGGTCAGACTTGACGCTTTTGGTGAGTACCGTGTTTCCAAGATAATCCCTGTCAACGTTAATATTGGCTCAATCACACTTACCTCGAGTCCCGAACGGCCGACGACGCCTTTCGGTCGTTCGGGACTGCAGTGGGCCCGCGTTTCCCCCCTTCACGCCACCGCCTGAGAGTATAATAGCGACGCTACTCAGGACTGAGGACTGTGAGACGGCGAGCCTTCCAATGTATTGCCAAGATGAACGTCGAGAGCTATGCTCCGGCCTGCTTCTCGCGCGGGCTGACGAAGATACTCCCCGGCGTTGCCCTCTTCACCGTCCAGCACGCAGACTCCGCCGGTGGAGAGACGCGCGTGATAGAGGCACGTTACTCCTCTCGGGAATTGAGCAGCAACCGTACGTTTCCAATAGCGATCGCACTGACAAAGAAAGGAAGCAGCGCTATGATGTTACTGAGTGCCTATTTGTTGCAGTATCCGCGAATAGGATCTAATCATCGACACTGTAATACGCGAATAGACGAAGACGCACAGGTTTGTCTGGTTGGGTCCATATTCCGGAGTGCACTATTCCTGGGGCCACGACCCAGAAAGCTTACATGACAGACGGGTTGCGAGCAATAATGTCTCAATAGTGATGCATGAAGAGCTGGTCCGCGTTTGACGGTCGCGCATCGGCCATTATTGTAGATACCTTGTCTTTGACCTGTCTAATGCCGCGTGCACCCGTGTACAGATTTCATCAGGGCTGAAGAGAACCAAAATGGATGAATATACGACCCGAGATTTGCCGGACATCAGATAGATGGGTGCCTGCGAGGACAGTAGAGCGCTCTTAGAGCTCGAGTACGAAGTCAAGTGCATCCAATAGGTGACTTGGAATGGAGTGGCGCGGCTATTTCCGGTCCCACGAGCCATTCGCTGGCTTCGCACAATACGCCATCAATTCACCTTCCAGTTCACCATGACGGACCAGGCCCTGGCTAGAAAGACCCTGCAGGACCTCATCAAACGGGAAGATTTGAAGAACAAGACATGCATAGACTGTGGCAACCCGAATCCACAATGGGCCTCGCTCAGGTAAGGTCCGAAGCCACTCGCCCCAAGGATCGCGTCCGCGCCAAAATAACATACGTCCGTGGGCACCTCTCCATAGCTTCGCGGTCTTTTTATGCCTGCAATGTGCTGGGACGCATCGGGGCTTTGGCGTGCACATCAGGTGAGAAGCTATGCTTGGATCATACGGGAAGATACGAACTGGGGACCTTCCATGCCGTAGCTTCGTGAGGTCAGTGTCGATGGACACCTGGCAAGACGAGCAGATCAGGAGAATGAAGGTCAGCGTGTCGCGTGTGTGACACTGCGTCTTCCAGCTCATATTGCTGTTCCGCGAAGCTCGGAGGAAACGCGCCGTTCCGGGCATTTATGCAATCCTACCCTGCTGAAGGTGGCTACAACGACGCATTAAGCCCTTACGAGACTTATCACTGTTGGGCCGCTACTCAATACCGCGAGAAGGTTCGTCTATAACATCACCGCCTACGTCAAAGCAATAACAAGCTTTCTATTGCAGCTGGATGCAGAGTTAGCAGGGAAACCTTGGGAGCCATCTTCTCCACCAGTAAATCACAATGCACCTGGCGCAGGCACGAATTCGCCCGGCCGACCCTCGTCTGCACAAGGGCTGAGGAAATCGCGGGCTTCGGCCCGCTCCAACACGGGCAACAGCTTCCGCGACTCCCGTCCGACATCCCCATCCTCCCTCTCGTACTCGCCGAACCCATCTGGGGCATCGTCTCCGCCCTTAGACCAAAAGTCCGCCAACGAGAACTACTTCTCAAGACTAGGGCAGGCTAACGCCTCCCGACCCGACGACCTTCCACCCTCTCAAGGTGGACGGTATCAAGGCTTTGGAAGTACGCCGTCTCCGTCGTCAGGGTCACAGCACCCTTCCTTTGGCATGTCCTCAGCGGCGGCTCCCACCTTGTCTGATCTACAAGAGAACCCTATGGCGGCACTCAGCAAGGGCTGGTCTCTCTTCTCGACAGCCGTTGCTGGCGCCACGAAGGCGGTGTCCGAGAATGTCATCCAGCCTGGCATTCAGAGAGTCCAGGATCCAACTTTCCAAGCGAGCGTCAAGGGCTACGTCGCCAAAGCTGGCGAGGTTGGCAGCAGCGCAAATGATTGGGGGAGGCGCCAGCTCGGCGTCGACGTCGCGAGTACCGTTGGGGGCGTCAAGGACAGGATGGGGCTCGGCCGGCCGGACAGGAGTGGGTATGGCGCTGTGGGCCAAGACCAGTATGGGGAGCACTCTGGATTGTACCACGACGACGACGAATTCTTCGGGGAGTTCAGTAGCAGCGACCATGGCCGGAGCTCAGGGCCCAACCTATACGACAGCCATGGGCCAAGTCGCCCATCAGACACTGCCAGTGCGTCCGCAAACACGTCTGCCAATAAGAAGCACGATGATGGCTGGGAGGACTGGTGAGGTACTCATGCAAAATTGGGATGTTGAAATCACCCAATATCGGACAAGACTCTACTGCCTTACTGTGCGTTGCGTTCCTCGCAGCTTTGGATATCTGGAATGTAAACTGTGGACATTAGAACGGCTGTTATTCCATTACACTTCTCTGATAAGAAAAGTTGCTGAAGCGACCCTCGCAAGATATTTTCTGTACCTCTAGAATGAGCAGAGCACCTTAAAATCATTCGGCGATGACACGGGCACATATGTATTGGCTGGCATATTCAGGCATGTACAAAAGCCGTCTTCGAGCAACCGCTCCAGCCTCTGTCCAGCCCATCGGCGGGATGGATTGGCCTTCACCGATAGACATGGTCCGCTATAACGCCGAGAAAGAAACGGCGCGTTAGTCAAGCATTGACAAATCACAGTTGGCGTATTGATAAGCCAGCCGAACACGCACCATGCATATTGGCAGCAATTTCAGCTTCGGCCCTGTCCCCGTTGGCGAGAAGCTTCTCTTTATTGTACAGAAGCTCCTCGCGGGTCTCCGTGGAGAATTCCTGATTTTGAGCTAAAGAGGGAACGATCAGCTCGAGTGCAAGAGGACTACCGGAGAATGGGTGTGAACGCACTCTCCACTATGGCATCTACTGGGCAGGCCTCTTGACAGAAACCGCAGTAAATACATTTCGTCATGTCGATATCTGAAGGCGAAGGTGTGGGACATAAGACCCTGCAGGAACGCATGGAAGGACATGGTTTCGTACCGTATTTTGTGGTTCTTCTCGATCCGTCCTCACGCGCCTCGCTCTCAATCGTAATCGCCTGAGCAGGGCAAATTGCTTCACAGAGTTTGCACGCTGGGGTGCAATGAACCGTTAGGAAAGAAAGGGCACGAACCTTACGACATACCAATGCAACGCTCTTCACCGCTGGGGTACCGTCTTAAAGCATGCTCTCCGCGGAAGCGAGGAGAAAGTGGGCCCTTCTCGAACGGGTACATGATAGTATAGGGGGGTCGGAAGAACTGCTCCAGCACAATCCACATCCCTGACAACCGTCGCAGAGTCCTGTAAGCACAGACCACCCTGATGAATCGGTTAATCATACCTCGGAGGATCTCGGTGAAGAAGAATATGTGAACGGCTTTGTCGATGGCGCCGGGACCATTCTTGTACGGATCGATATGCTTGTCAGGCTCGTTATGAGCCATGAGATTGCCCGTGTCCGGTGGCGAGCGAGTCGGCGGCATGGCTAGATGGTCTGGCACAGGCTCAGCACGACGAGAAGGCGTGGTCGAGTGCAAACGAGTCGCGATGAGTGTCGCCGACCGACGCGACGCCAGCGTGCGGGCAATGACGAGGCGGTTGCTAAGGCCGAGGGCGGCGTAAGAGCGAGAGAACGACATGGCGGAGGTGGTCGACGTTGCCAGCAGCGGCGAGGAAACAGAGATTATGTCTAACTGCAGACGGAGCAAGGAAGACGCTTCGACCAATCACGTCACTCGGAAAACAGCTGGCGCCGGGCGCTTTACCGACCTCGCCCGCGGCCTACCAATCACGCTCTTCTGTCCCTTCGTTCACTATGGCGTCTGCAAAATCCAGCAAGGCGAAGGTCCCACCTCTCTCAGAGCAGGGTGTGTACACAAAATTGTGTCGCTTCTGCCGTTTACACTGAAATGGACCAGCCAGAGTTGCAGCAAAACTACACCAATCTGCAGAGTGATTTGCAGGCCTTGGCTGGCAAAATCGGCGAGTTAGAACAAGAGGCCGAAGAGCATACGTGAGTATTTGCTGTTTATTGTTACGCTTGGCTTATTCGATCCTGCGCTTCTGTAGTCTGGTTCTGGGCACTTTGGAGGAAGCCCTCGCAGATGAACCGGATCGCAAATGCTTTCGCCTCATCGGCGGTGTCCTGGTCGAACGGACCGTGAAGGACGTCGTTCCGGCACTCCAGACCAACCGAGATGGGGTATGTGTTTTGCTCCTCTCGGTTATTTTTCTCGCTTAACGACTGGCCTGCCGGACGTACCCACAGATCCGGAAAGTAGTGTCCACTCTCGCGGAGCAGTATAAATCGAAAGAACAGGAGTTCGAGAACTTTAAGCGGGACTATAACATCAGATCTGTCGTGCGAGCATGATCAGACATCGTATGTATAGGATTGGGATGAGTCGGGGAAAGACGAAGCCTGGCCTCCGGCGGTACCAATCCTGTGAGTCGTACCTTGATTGTCTTTGGACCCGTCCTGAACCATACTTAAGGATCAGCGATTCTGTCAATACGCTCTTCCTGATGCATATTGTACTCTATGTACATTATTGAATGCTTTTTCCAACGTCGATTCAACTCACTGACGACCTGGTCATCTTCCTCATCCGAGTTCCTTCAACCCCGAATATGGATGTCCCTCGGAGCCGGCACCGTCAGTGCGATGATAACTCGCCACTCGAACGGTATCGCGGTAAATCCTCCGGTCTTCTTTCGCACGGCGTCCCTTTAAAGGTTTCTCCGTATCCCTTTGTCTGCAGTGCTGACTCTGCGCAGGCCGGGAGGCTGGTCTTTCGGGCTGGCGAAAAGTGCGAGGCCGGCTTGGGAGACACTCTCGTGCAAGCATGGTCCACTCAGTGGATGAGGGCGCTCACTGCATAAGGAATGAATGTGGAGTGCTCACTGGCCTACACACCAATCGTTCCGCTTATACAGTAGTGCGGACTCTTGGAGCGCAAGGCAGAACGCGAGACTTTACGGGAAAGAGGTGGTACTCAGGCATGAGGCGTTTGTGAAACGGAGGCGTAGGCATCAGGCCGCTAGCCTGCCGCGACTGCAGTCCTGAGCGCCGCGCAATTGATGAGATGCATCGTCTATGCCAACCTTATACCTGACTGAGTTTGTTTTGTAGGTACCCACTTCGTGCTGATACACCTGGAATACGTGAAGAAGGCTTGTCGTGCACCAGGCAAGAGCTCAAACCGCAAGTGTAGGGTGCAAGAAGTGCGCGCTTATACCACTGCGAACTGCCCGCTTGGGGTGAAACGTTCAGTGACTTGATATACCGGTCTCCGGGTCGCCTCTGAATCGTCGTACTGGACGAAGGCTTGCATGACGCCTTGCCATCGAGGTCCCTCCCTGCGCTTCTAAATAGCGTACTTCCTAGCGAGTATGACTGCAGCGCCTTATGGGTTAGCGAAGCTGATCCCTGGTGAAATGTGTGAGGGATGCATTTGGGTTGTGTATGAGGGTGGGATGGTGTCATTATAGTTCAAGTCTCTGAGTCATGATCCGTCCATAGTACGAGGGATAATATACCTGAGATAGAGAAACAAGAGAGTTCTACACGCATATAGAGACATTTAACGGCGGCGTGCGACTTCTGTGGGTCCAGTGACTGATTGACGAGACGCGTCTGTCACGTGCGAAGATGTTCCCACGGACGAGATGTACATACGCGCCGAGTGAGTGCTGTTGTGGCGGGGTGTCGCTCTTGTTCCTCTACCACCACCTTCCCTCCGCAGCGTCCTCGACGCTGCCATCAGACTGCGGCGCGTACACTTCTCTGCTTCTTAGACGTCGCCATTGCTTTCACTCGAGCAACCTCTCTCTGCGACGTAAAATTGAACATTCCTTTGCGAAACACGATGCCACCGCGACGATCATCCAGGGCGGCGCCCGCCGCCAAACCTGCGCCCAAGCCCGCCCCCAAAGCTACTGCTAAGGCTGCTGAGAAAACCGCGACCAGGCCGAGTAGCCGTAGCCGTGCTCCCGTGAAGAGGGCGGCATCGCCTGACACATCACCATCACCCCCGCCTGCTCCCAAGCGGAAACGCACCGTGGCAACTAAGAAGGGCGAAACAACTGATACGGAGGAGAACAAAGCTCCAAGAAGTCGAACCGCCAAGAAGGCTGCTCCCGCAGAGCCTGCTCCTGCCAAAACGCCGCGAGCCAAGACCCCCGCGGCCAAGGAGGCGCCCGCGAAGACAACGAAGGAGGCTGCCCCGAAGGTGGCTAAGGAGCCTAAAGCACCGAAAGCACCCAAGCCTGTCAAGAAACAGGCCCCGTATTTCAATCCCCTTCCTGTTCCTCCCGAACATGTTCGACCTCCGTATCAGCTCTGGGGCTGGGGTGCCGGGAACTTCGGTCAACTCGGGATGGGTCCTGGTTTGCTCGATGAGTATCCTAAGCCGAAGAGGAATGTGTGGATTGAGGAGCAGATTAAGAAGGGTGCCTTTGGCGAAGAGGGTGCTGGCTTGGAGGCCATAGCTGCGGGCGGTATGCATACCATATTTGTGGATGAGAAGGGCACTGTAAGCATATTCTGGCTGTACTACTCCACTGATGACTGACAATACCGTAGGTCTGGTCGTGTGGTGTCAACGATGAGGGTGCACTGGGCCGTGTGACGACCGACGTGTCTGACCCTGAGAATGCGGACGAGAAGCTGGACGTTGACCAGCTGACTGCGACACCATACCCTTTGCAAACGTTAACAGATGAGAAGTTCAGGGCAGTGAAGATTGCTGCAGGCGACAATGTTTGCGCCGCTGTTAGTACTGAGGGTGAATTAAGAGTGTGGGGATCATTTCGGGTGAATATATCTTTCTTATCGATGTCCCAATCACCGATACTGACCCGAATTTAAGGATAATCAAGGATCGCTTGGCTTCTCCAGCGAATCGAAGCGCCAGTTTCTACCAGCACCCATCTTGGAGCTGAAGCATCACCCTGGCGATATCGAGAAATTTGTCTCCGTCGCCTCCGGCAATAACCATCTTCTAGTGCTTACAACCCATGGAAACATCTACACCCTGGGTGCTGGCGAGGAGGGCCAACTCGGACGCAAAGTGATCCAGCGTCGGAAAATTCACGGCACAGCGCCGGAGAAGATCGTTCTTGGCAGCCGTACGCGGAAGGCTAAGGTTGTGGGTGCTGGAAATAATGCTTCATTTGCTGTGGACGAGAAGGGCGTGGTTTGGGGCTGGGGCCTCAATACCATGGGCCAGACCGGGACCGGGTACTCCAACGCTACAATCGATGGCGAAGTGCACTCGCCGAAAGAAGTCGTTGGACTGAGTAAGGAGGAACTAGGGGGCGAGGATGAGGTCGTGCAGATCGCTGGGGGTGATCATCACACGTTGTTCTTGACCGGCAAAGGCAAGGTCTACGCCTGTGGCCGCTCCAACGACGGGCAACTTGGTTTGGCCGAGGACGATCCTGCATTCAAGGATAGGGAATACGACAACTTCCTACCCGTCCCGGCTCTCGTTGCTTTCCCTGACCCCAGTGACCCCGTTGTGCACGTTTCTGCGGGGACGCATAACAATCTCGCTGTCACCGCCGGAGGGGCGCTCTATGCGTGGGGGGCGCAGACCCAGGGCGAGCTTGGTATTGGGGACGATGAGGAAGCGTTGACTCCGACGGTTGTCGTCAGGAAGGAGGGCGGATCATGGTCCGCGCATTCTGTTTCGTGCGGTGGTCAACATACCATCGCGCTGTTCAAGAAGAAGACCTAAGCGGGACCAATATCTTCTGCCTATCTGGCGTGTGATATCTGCAGGTAACTTTATATTACAATGTTGTACATTATCATTGTCTCTTTTGTGCATAGCTGTTTCTGTTTGTGTGTTGACCTGAATAAAATGAGGATAGAGCTCGAACGATCTGAGGGAGGGGCACGATCACGTGCAGCAATTAGAGCCGAAGCGCGTTAACGAAACCCGACTATACTTTCTCTGAAGCTGCGACAATCTGCAAACATTACTATTCTAATTATACCCTAATTTCATTCGTCCTTGACACAAGTATAGATGGCTACCAGTCAGCCTGTAAGTCGGCAGCTTTCATCTTGGTCTGCAGTGATGGTGCTAATAAGTTCCAAGCAGAGCGTTCAACGCGTTCTACCAGAAGGCTACACGTTCCTCAACACCAAGACGTTCATCTCTCAGAAGGCGAAGGATGCAATTATTGGACTGCTCGCTCAGGCAGACCAACGAGATCCCGACAATTTCGGCATGCATATATACAATGGTGCGTCGTACGCATATATGGATAGCAACTCTCACCAGGACCATGACCAGATTACTTCAACTATGCTGTCTTGCAGCTGATACATGACAAGCTAACTGCGCTTCACGGCCAGATTGTGAAAGAGCAGTACGACGAGGCATATTATTCGTTAGAGGCGCTGACTATCTTCCAAGACATATGCTCAATGTGGCCGAGTAAATCGTACCTTCTCGTGTCCAAGTTGTGGTGACTGACAGATGTATGAAGTGCTCGATGATGGAGACCAGGTCATCGCGACGGACAAGGCCTACGGTGCATGCCTAATGGAGGTCCTCCGCAAAATCAAAGCGCAGAACAAGCTGGACACGGCGCACTTCCCGAGCCTTGAGACCCTCCTACGGGGCGCCGCCGAATGGGGCGAGAATATTATAGGTATCGGAGGCAAATCCAACTACTATGTCGTCTGCAAAGGTATCGGCAAGCGCCTCTTCGCGGACAAGTCCGAGGAGGACAAAGCCTTGGAGACAGCGCGCCGGGAAGAGTGGATTGCGAGTCTGCCCGAGGACGAGAAAAGGGCTGCTAGGAAGGCTATCGAGGAGCCTGATGATGACGAGGAAGACAGCGAGGAGGAGGGTGAGGAGTGGTGGCAGGGTGAGGCGAACGAGGGCGACAACGATCGAAACTATGATCTTGCGAAGGTCTGGAAGGACTACAAGAAATGTCTGTCTCGCGTGCCGAGGCTCCCACTCCGAGGGCCGCCTGAATGGGATATCTCCAAGTGGTCCGAAGAAGAGAAGGCGCCGTTCTCCCTCGGTCGGTACGACGGTTCTGACTCGGACAATTGGTAGATCTGTTACGCCTCATGATTTTTCTAACTCATGAACATGATGCTCGATCCTTACAATCTCCTGAATAGCGCCTAGAACGCGTAGTACTGATACGCCTGCATGATATCTGACAATATGCGCATTACGCATCCCGCCATATCATATAACCCTCATGAAAGCAAGAAATCAACAGAATACAAGATCACAAGCGCACTACATCAGGTGTACGTCTCCCCCAGCCGCCGCACAATGTACTGCTCAGTCGTGACGGGGGAGTACTTGGCTTCTTTCCCGCAGTTAGGCAAGCACGAGATCATCGCGTCGAAGTTGGGGTTGCAGAAGAAAGCAATGGACTGGCGGGCGGGCGTAATGGATTCTGTCTCGCTCACTTTCTTGGCGGGAGGGGCGACAACGCGGTGGAGGGTCGAGCGGAGGACGTCGTTGCTCCAGCGGGCGAGGAGGTCGCCCGCGTTGATTACGATGGTCCCAGGCTATAGATAGTACCATGTCAGAATAGAATAGGTCGCTAGGTAGGGGAGCTTACGATAGGGGGCGCAGCCTGGTACTCCTTCGTGTGCGGGTTCTGGACTTGGAGTCCGCCCACGGAATCTTGGAATAGCAGGGTCAAAGTACCATAATCTGCACATGGTGAGTTATAATTTCAGTGGCAAGCGTTGATTGATGTAGCACTAACCAGAGTGAGCGCCAGCTCTCGCCTGACCCTCCTTCTCTAACAAGGACCGTCGAATCGGAGGGTACGCAAGAAGCCGGAGGTTGTGCCACTGTCCATCAATCTTGTCCTGGAAGAACGGCTCATCTAGATCGAGACCAAGGGCGATGGCACGCATCACGACAGTGTGCAGGTCATGGCAAGTCTATACGCAGGCAAGCTCAGTCACCCGACTTCCAAGGCCACGGAACGTCGTACCCTGAAGAAGTCCAACATGGTCTGCTTGAAACCGGGAGCGTCAGCCTCTTGAGGCCACATGTTTCTCCATGTCGGGTCCCAGTCCCGTCCGATCTCCATGCTCTCCTTCGTGTCAGGTGCCTTGGCTCGGAGAGCTGCGATTTCAGCAGCGTCCTGCACCTGCGTCACACGTTCACGGCCGACTCGAACGTAACCACGATTTGAACGAGGATCCTCCCATGCTAGTTTATCCTGCCAGATATGGGTGAGGATCTACCGGTCGTTGTACGGAGGCAATAGGTACGCACCTTGGTCTCTTGGGGTAAGGAGAAGAATTGTGCACTCTGGGAGAAGTGCGGGAAGCTGAGACAAGAGCATTCGTCTCATATAAACATGCGTACCTTCTTGAATGCGTTTTCGACCTGCCAGTCGGGTATACCATGCTTGTCAAGGTATACGAATCCGACCTCCCGGAACCCGTCCACGATATCCTGGGCCGTCCTCTTCTTCTCGTCCGCCGTCTTGGCCTGCGTAAACTTACTGAAGTCGATAAGAGGAATGCGGAAGTTCGTTCCCGACTTAACGTCCTAGGATGCGATCAGACTTTCCGGCTCTGGGTTGAGCATCTAGTCTCATACCTCAGCTAACGTCGCGAGTGTGCACCTGGCGATCCTGCAGGGCAGCGCTGAGCGGGTGCTGCGGACGGCGGCGGAGACTGAGGCAGCCTGCTTGAGGGCGAACATTTTGCGCAGAGAAAAGCGGGGGAGGACGAGGCCAGCGTTGAGCAGAGCCAGGCCCGCCCGAATATATAGGCACGCATGGCTATCTTATCGCTGCATTTTGCGCGGCAGGTCCGTCGACCAATAAGGCAGTCAGCGGCATTCGATAGGCGCTGATTAAGCAAATGCTGTGCTGCTCACGCTCCTTCTACCGCACCTGGACGCGTCCAGGTGCAGAATCCAAGGGCGTAGACTTTTGCTAACACCATACAACAAGTATCTTATGCAACCTTCCAAGCCACAAGTAGTCACGTATATTGTCAGGCCTCAACTTCCCAGATTTCGATCGGAAAGACAGGAAGCAAGTCACGACCTGGAAAAGCCCAGCGCGCTCGGAGAACGCAATCGTCGAAACAGTGCCATCATAGTCTTCCCTCCTTCGGAACCCCATCTAAACAGAAGTCAGTAACGGAAGTAGCGGACGAAGAACTAGGATTGCGCATACTCTCCGGCCGCAACTTCTTGACAGCACTGCTCAAACTCTTCCGAGACAGACACTTCATCCCACTTCTCCACCACGTAGTCCTGTTGCGAGACTGAATATCGAGAAGCCCATTGATCTATGAATGACTGACCTCTACGAACGAATGCAACTCATCCCAAACGGTTGTCGCGAGTAACAATGCAAAGCTTGATGTCGGCGTAATCGTAGACATAATATGCTCCAAGGCAAGCGACGCTAAGCCAGGCATAGCATAACGATGCGCGACTTGATACATGGACAACGCCGATGCGGGGGGAGACGCTGCGGTCGGATGAGGATGTGGATCCGGCGTCGAACTGACAGCTGGTAGATGCCTCTGCGTCAACGGCGACAGCGTGTAGTGCGAAGAGGGCAGAGCAAGGGGGACGGGCTTCGGCCGCACCGATACGGGCGGCGCATCAGGAATGGGGATTGCTACCGCAGGCGCACCCACAGCTGTCCCAGCTCCTGCACCAGTGCGCCGCGAGACACTCGACGGCGCGGCTCGCGACATACCATGCTGGGACGGGGGAGTAGTCTTTGACGACGATACGGACTTCGATCCAGAGGGCGTCACAGGGGCTGTCGGCGTGCCCAAAGACTGCTTCCCTTTCCCGCCACGACGATCACCACTGGATCTGGCGCTCTCTACGCTTGTTACGCTCTTGGCGTCGTCCCTGCTAGCGTCATCAAACGGGACATTCTTGTTGAACGTCCTCCAATCCCATTCGCCACTCCCACCCCGGCTGCTCAACCACTTCGCACTCCAGCCTGCACCTACGCCATCGACAGCGATTCGCGGGTCGTCGCTCTCTTTGAATAGCAGCCAATTGGCGTATACCCATTTCAGGAGCCAGTAGATGGTGACGAAGTCGGCTTCCTCAACAACAATGGTGAAGACCTTGCGTTCTCCCGCCGCCGAAGCGTTCTCCGAGAAGGAGGAAGTTAACATAGTGGCGAAGTACTCCGAACGTCGTGTGAGGATGTCGGAATGTGCGTAGATAATACGCTTCCGAGCTGTTATGTGGGAGTGGAAGGGTCCATGTGAACAAGACGATGACGATCGACGACTTGTGGAAGTATTAGGTGACCCTGGCGACTGGGGTTGCAGTTGCTCCTGCCGCTCCAAGCAGACAAACCTAACGTCACCGGTGTCTATTACACTAGTCAGTTGACACACTATACACCTTGTTGCTCAAACTTACTCGCATTGTCCAATGACGCTTCGAGGCCGTCAAGGAGATCACGGGGAACATAGTACGCAGATGACTGTTGGGGGAAGAAGGGTCCAGTCGGACTATGGATCTGTACGCAGATGACAAACGAATCCGTTTCGTGGACCCTAGGGGACTCCAAGAGCGACGACAGAGAGGGCAAAGGGCATTCTGATTATGTAGCATTATTGTGGAGTTCAAGAACAGCACTGTTAAGATGCTCACCCCAAACCTCTCGTTCTTGCCTGAATATCCATTCATTATCCCAGTGCTCCCATACCCAGTCGGCTCGCGCACCTCTCTCCCCCGCGCGATCGTCTTGGCACTTGATGGCAGTCATCATAGACGCGGACATTTCATAGTCATGAGCATAGTCGACCAATAGCGATGTCAAAAATAACGACAATGTTGGTGTCCGCCCCTCAACTGCAGGTGATCTAGCTGCACAGCGACTTCCATTCAGCACTTCGCCATGACCTTGCTTACTGAAGCGCACACTTACCTATTTCTAACTTGAACTTGCCTTCACCAAGAATGGGAGATTCTTTGAATATCTCGAAATCCTCTTGCTGGTCGCCGCCGTTTGGCAACTCTTCCTCATTTACAGCACCATCCTCCATGAACTCTTTGAGTTTGCGTACATCGCGCACGACCCACTCGAACGCCTAAAACACATTAAGCAATATGCTTCACCAACCGAAGACATGACGTGCAGTGAAGTTCCAATGCCTCATCCCGTCATCCTGCATGCCAACTAGGGTGCTCTGCCTCGCTGTACTAGCAGGAACAGCTGGGAAAGGGGTGCTGAGTCTGGACAGGGACCTTGGGTCGGTTATATTTTGCGGTCCTACCACGGGTGAGGAGGTCCCAATGGTTGGAAGAGATACAGAGGAGCTTGAGTGCCGATGGGTATACGTGGTCCAGGGGAAGTGAGGACGAGACAAAGGCGATGGCCGTCCTGGGGAAGAAGACAAAGGTGTTGATAGGCGAAAGTGGTCTGACATCCTTTCGCTTCTCCTGCGGTAGCCTCGAACTACAGTAGTATGTGAAGACCTCGGTCTCTCAGATGGAGGTGAGCAGGAATTTGAATAGCATTAGGCGGTGCTTGAATAGCTAGTGTCTCGCGTGCGACAGACAATGATCGAGCACAGCAAGTGCATTATCACAAGTCGAAGTACAGAGGCAGAATGGCCGACTCAAGTTGTGTGAAACATACTGGCAGCTATCCAGAAGAGCAGGTATATAGTGAGCTCTACGTGGTTGTAGTCAAGTTCTCAAGAACGTAGACGCGGGCGCGGCGACATGATACTGGTGGCCGCGCGTTGAAGGCTTCGATAATTGGTATCACCCCTTTCACAATAACACCATAGAAGCCACGGGATAGGATAACCTTGAGAAATGGGTTGCAGTTGGGTTGCTGCGAAGGGCGAAGCTGGTATGTTATACGCTTATACATTTGAAGTCCTCAGATAAACCCTATTTTGATCAAGAAGCTGGGGTTACGGATGAGCGAAATCCGTAGTTTTAACCTTCGAGGTCCTCAAGCCGAGGGCATACTTACGGCAGCGGGCGTAGTGGGACCGAGTGCGTTTCATTGATTGGAGACTTTTATGCACGCCGCAGTGTTCCCGGGGAACTTCATGTTGGTCGCATACCCTGCAGAAAGGTGAGCATATCGCGTTCGATCGGAATGTCTATGCTACTCGATGAAATGCGTCAGGCAAGAGCTATACTTATGCTGAAACGGCAATTGTCCAGATAAAGACGACAGGAGACCAGCGTCCTGTGAACGCGGAGCCTCCGAGCCCGAGCGGTGATTCAAGGCTGTCTCAAAAGCGAGACAGGGTAGGCAAGAAACGACTGGAAGCGGAAGGAACTGACTGTACCAGGGTCGTTGACAGGACCTGTGCTAACTTGCGCCCTTCATGTCAGTGCCAGCCTCTGGCCCTGGAGGTCCCTGGTTACCTTGTAATCCTCACTGTGCTACGTCTCGCAAGGGAGGGAGCTCTTACTCGGTTCTGCCCAGGACTGCTCTCCTGGTATCTCCGCCGTAAAGAATGCGGTACGGTCGACAGTGTGTGCGCAAAGCTGTGCATATGATAGACAATCCACCCTGCTCCTTCTGGGAGGCTGTGTTCTGGATTGTCCCCTGGGATGCCGCGACTCCGGAAAATGGAAGCTTGGCTCTTCTTGTACCGTGGTGCGTTCTGCTTATTGTGCGAGAGTCCCTCTGACTTCTTTCACTGCAGCAGTGCCCGTAGTAGTTCCCTTATATGTGCAGTTGAACATCTCTGCCGCTCAAGAATGCCGGCGGCGATTTATCGATCTTCCCGCAGCGTCCCTCATTCGGTCAGATACTTACGAGAAGTCTTACTGCTGTGCAGCAGCCGGCATTCAAATTATGTCAACGCTTCTGGGCCAGTGTGCCGGACGGTGATTCCTGTTTGACCGATGGGGTTCCCCGTGGCGCATGCCTAATAGGCAAGCACACTCCTTCCATCCCATAAATTCTCTGATGCGGCGGCCACCATACACACGGTCGTCGACATATCCCAAAGTCATTTACACCTCGTCCGCACCATCGACGGTCCCGCCTCCGGGCACAATGCCGCTGCCCCATGTTGCAGACCCGCTACGATCCAAGGACACGGGTGGAATGGCGATTCACGCGCAATCTCGCAAGCTTCGGGGGCCTAGTGACCTCCGAAAATTCTTGGAGTCCGTATCGAGACTACGGGACCCAGTGACCTCGGTCGAAGTCGAAATATTGGAGGCTAATTCTGGCGGGGACATCTCCTGGTTTGATATGTCGCCGCTGTATCAATATTCCAAACTACAAAAGCTCGACCTTGTATGCCCTAGGATGTTACCGGCTACGGACGACGATGTTCTAGTTATGCTTACCGCATGGCCCAATCTCAGATGCTTGATCTTGAACCCCAAGCCTCAAGAAGCAGGAACTGTAGTCCCCAGATTGACATTTCGGACTCTCGATCACGTCGCGCGGTACGGGACCAAACTGGAGGAGGCTGCCTTCTTCTTGCATCCAGGGTATAACACAGAAGTCACTGCGACTCTGCCATCCGAGACGCTCCGGGCCCTAGACCTGGGATTGTCTCCTGGACATAGTGGGCGCGAATCGGACGAGGTCGACAAGATTGTGCTCCTTTTGAATGGTCTGTTTCCGAGATTGGAGAAATTCAGTTGGTTATGATGCCGGTCATTTCGCAGGCTCCCTAGACTTTTTTTCTGACTTTACTAAATTTGCGCCCCGTCAAATCTGACAAGTAAGTAAGCCTATAAATTGCATACGTGTATCTATCCTGCCCGCATGTATCGCTACTGCCTAACCGTCGTAGATCCATTATTGAATCCTCTGTATTATGACTTGCATTCCTTCTTTTGTATCATAGCAGATTGTTATCTTTCTCTCAGCTGTACAGAACGCGCATTATCAACTGTAAGTTGAACGGGCCTATCATGACCCGAGCAGGGACTCGCGGCAAACCCCGCGTACCATATGGTTGAAACTTTGAAACCTCATACTTCAACTGTATCCTACTCTGCTTGCTTCTGCAGGGCTGGCCTGACCGCTGAGGAATGCGTAGGATACTATGAAGCGGGTGCTGGTATTCTCTCGGACTGCCGTTGATGTATACTGAATGCTCCTGGATATGGATAAAGGGCGGTGCCTATTCCTGGTCCTGGCTCTCAGCCTTGTGCTGTAACCGGTATAAGCAGACTCTGCCGTCTATACAATGAGCTCGCCCTGGAAACGCTCGTCAAACTGCATTGCATGCTCCCATGTCGCATTTACAATACACCGGAGTATTACATCCGTGGAAACGAAATCCCAACTTGAAGTCTGCTAGGAATTGGTATTCATATTCAGTACCCGGGCGCGGCTTTCGCACCTACCAGGTCGGCAATCGAGTCTGCATATACTGTCTTCTGGCTTCCTGAAGTCCCCTCCCTACGCCCGGTCATGTCCGACTGTCTCCAACTTGCAGCACCCGCCCCGTAGCCCGGGGAGCGATCGTTCCCTTACCTGCCTGTGCTCGCTCATCCTATGCCGGCATTTGATGTTCAATCCGTTCGGTATATTGCGAAAATGCTGTGCCAGTCTATTGTCTTGGTCCATGTCGGCACTGGGCGACGCTTCCATTAACTCATCCACCTCACCGCCCGCGGACCTCCAGTTCACAGCTTCTTCGGCCCGTTCACCGTCTATCCTAACATCGTTCGAAAGGCTATGCTACCCGTTTCTGCTTCGGGTTAGATTTGCTTAGCTCCGCCGACCCGCCACGATCGATGCCTTGCTAGGCTATTGCTTACCACAATACTATCCGGCACAGACCGGTCAAAAAAGTGGCGGCGAGCCATGTCGCTTCTCAGCTGCGCTTCTTGTTCCTGGCCTCAGACCCCTATCTGGAGGCGATGGTACTGAGTGTTCAAGCCACTCGAGGCAATGAGAACGCAATATAAATTCTCCAGGACATTCTAATGAACACCAGCATCTCAGGCCCGGCTTCTCTCGCATCCACGTACCAAGCAAGATGTCGACGATTATCAAGAGCGGATACGCCCTTGACGCGTCTTCGAGCAGTATGGTGGAAATCGCCGATTTCATTCGCTTCCTCGATGAGCCCTTGAAGCACGTCAGGATCGATATACGTGCGCTGCAGTCTCGACTCGACATGCGGGACAGCCTACGCACTATCCATCACCATTGTTCTCAGCTGGAAGATCTTCGGCTGACGATCAACTACCAAGGAACAGGCGAGGATGGCTCTTGGTTTGACCTATCACCGATTCTCCTATGCTCCAGGTTGAAGCGACTCTGGATCAAGCATCCCCGAGTCTTGCCTATTGTGGACGACGATGTTTTCACAATGCTCTCGTCGTGGGAGGACATTCAAGAGCTCTCACTAAATCCCGAGCCGACCAATTATAGGGGAGAGAAGCCGGAGCTCACTGTGCTCAGTCTCGTCTACGTAGCCCAGATGGGCCCCAAGCTTCACGATGTCGGTCTTTGCATCGACCTTGGTGCCGCTTTGCCGGAGACAACTAGCCACTCCTGGAGTAGCCTGTCCAACATCCATCTGGGGTTGTCTACCCATGACGGGCAAGCCGGGGTTGATCTACTGCAGGTTGCAGAATTCATCAACGACATCTTCCCGGCCGCTCAAGTGTCCACATCCCGCATTGATGTACATCACTTGGAGTTGGAGGAACGTTTGGAGCTCGTACGAAGCAGTGCCACTGGTGCTTAGGCCCTCGAAACTTCGTCCTTTGCACGCGGTTTATACGTTGTCGGCGTCTCTTCTTTGACCATATCTCCTCCAGTGCTGTGGGTCGTCGCATGTCGCTCTTGTGTCTGCCTGCATCATTATCATCCGCACCCGTTCTGCTCTAAAGCTCTACCGGCTGGGTTTCGAGTCTTGGACCTTCTTGCTCATGGACGCCCGTATTGTCGTATCTCTTCGCTCATGTACGCAACTGCTATAGTATAAGTTCCTTCAGCTTGTTGTATTCTACCAGAGCATCTACCAATGCTCTGCCGAGGTATCCGCGCAGTCATCAATGGCCATCGCCGAGTCAAGACTCAGGGGTCTGCCCCCCGACATACTTGTTGACGATATCCCAAGAAATGCCATATCAAGACCAGAATTATACGGGCAGTCCGAAGGTCTCCTTAGCTTTCCTCACTTCACTTAGATCACCCGTGTTCTGAAGAAATGAAGGCGGATCAGCGATCGTTACACAGACTCCCGCAACTACCTCGCCTACCTTCATAACCTCGTCACTGATCTTCACGCATGGCTTCCCGTTCACTTCCGACAACTTAATAACCATGTTCAACGCCGGACTCTTCTCCTTCCCGCCACTCGACGCCTTCTTGAAGTCATTCGTCAGCCACGTGCCGATACCGAAGGAGCCTGCATTTGACAATATCAAGTATATCATTCCGTAGAGGACAGGACGCGGGACCTACAAGGGAAGCCAAGCTCGTCACACTGCTTCTTGAGCCCGAGCGCCTTCTCCATATTCAGCGCATCAGAGAATATGATCATTTTTTCTTTGTAGTCGATACCGAGGCTGGTGTAGACCTCCTTTGCCCGAGGAGCGTAAACGTAAGGATCCCCAGAGTCTTGGCGCAGGGCTTTCCAGCGACGAGCTCGTTCAGTGTCTTTGACAAAGTCCTACGTTCCGGGCATATATTCGGCATTGCAATGCGGAAAGGAGGTGCAAGAAGATTGATTACCTTATAGAAGGCTTCAGTTGAGAATGTGTCGGTTAGTGCCATCAACAGAGATCCTGGGTAAACCTGTTCCCAGAGATCAAGCGCGAGACCGTTGCAGTTCTCGTAGCCTCGCAAAGCTGCAATCTTGCAATAAGGTCATCAGCGGTACATCCATAGAATTCACCGAAGGTCTACCGACCCCCATAAACCATTCACTGCAACTTAAACATCAGACACGAGAGCTATAGTAAGAGGAGAGACGCACTGTGCAATTGTGCCAACAGGGTTGACCCCGTATTTCATTGCAAGGTGCACCTAACGCACAAACTGTCGGCACATCTCAAAGACGAAGATCAGCGTCGCCTACATTACTCGTCCCAGAGAGTTTAGCAGGTCCCGAGTAATCTTTCGTCGCTCTTATGAGGCCGTCCATGACGATATCATGCGCTTTGAACGATCTCCTGCGCCGCGTGCCGAATTCACTGAAGGTGCACCCGGCTTGGAGGAGCTTGGTACCCTTCTCATACGCAAGCTCTATAAACGCGATTTAGTATCATAACTTCTAGATCAACAGTAATAAAGACAAACCAGCTTGCCCATCATAGGTCCAATCGGTATCGACAGTTAAGAACCAGTTCTCGCTGAGCGTAGCCATCAGCGGCACTTCCCACAGTATTGTCTCCACCCAGGGACCCTCCGCCTCTATCTCAATATCACCATACTCCGCGCTATCAGCGACTGGGACGAAAGAGATGTTGACTTGCTCTGGCTTGAACCTATATGATCGGAGGTAATTGAGGTAATCCTGCGTGAAATATGGGGCCGCTTTGTGCAGCCACTCGAGCTCCGCTTCAGACGCAACCACCTCTGCAAAGTCTGTAAGCCGCTGGGTCAGGTATGTGCTATCATTCTTCGGAAAAAGGTGGTTTACGGGCTACGGCAGTCTTGAACTTCTCATAGCAGGTCTTGGTGAAGTACCGTCCCTTGTCTTTATCTCGGTTCTTGAATCTATATTTTGCCACCGCCTTCGGGAAATGATGCAGGATCGCCTGCTGCATAGTAAACTACAATATGCGGCGCTTCAGCCTGCAGCACACATTTCCGATGAATTCATATCCGAGTCATACCTTGTACAAGTCCGTGTCCAGGATAGACGCAGGAAGGATAATGTCTGGGTGTCTAGTCGTCATCGTGTACGGCGTCTGGAGATGCAGTGGAAGTTGTGTACTATGATGGAGAGAGGATAGCTACACAGTATTAATGAAGGAGCTGAGTATTTGAGTCTTGAATAGTTACTATAATAATAACTCGACGTCCGATAAGCACGATAGTTCGGTCTGCTTATCTACTTCAAACGCGTGACGTCACGCGTTTAATATCCTCTAAGGCACGCAATCGGACGCGTCCATCGTAGAATTCATCATGAGGCGTCCATATTTCCATGCAAAAACGATTCCATTGCGTACTAAGAGCAAGCATTACACATAGATAGCCACACTAGAAGCTCATTCCTTCGCGACCTCAATGACCACCTTCGCCTTGTTTGCACCTGTCAATACGGCCAAAAGGGCTTCACCAACAGGCTCCAGACCATGTGTGACCTCTTCGGCATACTGGATCTTCCCGCTGGCGACCAACTCCGGCATCACCCTGTAGAACTCCTCCTCGTACTTCGCTGCAAGGAAACCGATCACGAAGCCATGCATACTGATCTGTTTGGGGATCATTGTGAACAGGTTCTGCGATGCGATTGAGTTAAGCATTCATGGAGATGAGCAAGTGTCAAACCTTGATAGCGCCTTGCTGCGGATTAGTGAAATTGCTGATCATTCCGCACTCCTATGGCGTGGGTTAGGGCGGTCATATGACGAGCATCTCAGCTATGCGTACGATGAACGTTGCCCCAAATTTTGCCCCATCCAGGGCGGCTTCAAGAGTTGCCCCACCAATGTTGTCCCAGTAGCTGAAATCAACACCATTTGAGTGACTGTCGTAGCAAATGGATATGGAAGGCACAGACATGTCAATACCGCCTTCCTTCTTCAAGACGTCGACGGTATTTGCGGTCTTATAGTTGAATGCGACGTCAGCACCAATCCGCTTGATGAAGGCGACCTTCTCGTCGGAGCCAGCAGACGCGATAACCTTGCAGCCGTCCATCTTAGCGAGTTGGATGACCAGGCTACAGCAAAGCTTCAGGAAAAGTAGCAGTTCATAACGGGAGGTAGCACTTACGACCCAACAGGTCCAGATCCACCGCTGACAAACACGACATCGCCCTTCTTAGCTCTGGAGTGCTCCTTCCAGCCGTAATATGCGGTCTGGCCGGGCATGCCCAAAGTCCCGACATAGGCGGACCAGGGCAAGTTCTCCTTATTCTCAAGCACCTTGTATTGGGCTGGATCCCTCACAATGACATACTCCGCGAAAGCTGTGGCAATTCTTCATTTCCACTGCAGATCTCGAAGGTCCTGTATACATACGGTACGTTCCCGCATGTTCACCGTAGACATGGTCGCCAGGTTTGAAAGCTGGATTCTCGGAGCGCAACACCACGCCAACACCATAGTCCTCGACGGGCTCGCCGATGGTGTATGTCGGCTGCAAAGGTCCAATCAGGATCTACTCCTCTTGTTGCTTTCAAATCATGCACGTACCAGAGCAACGCCAGGAATTTTCGGCCTCATCTTACCAACCATGAACGGGTCGATCGACAAGACGAGCGTCTTGACCAAGAAGCTACCATTTAGCGGGACCGTGTCCGGGTCGATGGTCTGGCTGCCATCGTACACAGTCGCCTTGCCAGGTTGAGGAATCCCGCTGGGAAGCTCGTTGAAGAGCACTCGGCCGTTTCTAACAGGTGCCATCGCAATAAGATTTTAGAAATGTATCGAGTTTCAAGCGTCAAGACCGGAGAAATTGGATGAGTGCCATCTTGGCCGAACATGCAAGGTTTTATACATTGCCCTTGTGCGCAATTCAGTAACCAGTTGACTAGGTTGACTCTGCACGACTTACTCACCGGAAAGTCTTCTCGCCATAACGTCTTCCCTTGCCAGTGGTGGTGCATGTATATATATATGCGCCGGTAAGTGACGCGTTCAGCGGCAGAGCTTATCACGTATGCTCGACACAGCCACCATCCTTCTCAGCTTCTTCCCGATCTCGGAGTCTTTCTTTCATCATGCATCAGTGCGTCCTGCCCGCTTGGTAAGAGTATTGGCTGAGAATAAAGCGATTGGTCTTAATGCCGCTCAGAAACGCTTCAGTGTCTCGCATTGTCCTAACTGGTTAGATTAGAAAAAAATACACTACACCAAGTCTCTACCCGAAACAACCTGCAGCCTAGTATGTTTCCCAGAAAATGTCTGGCAGGACGTCCCGCATCACTAAGAGAGTGATGTCTGTTAGTATGCTATAGTCTCCGTAAAAATGCACTCTACCTTTCCAGTGTTCCAACCCTCCCTCCTCCTGCCACTTCCCCAGCTTATTCTTCTTGTCAGTAAGAACATAGTCGAGCTTGTCTTCCTCCGACATATCTTCTGTAATTAACGCCAGATTTATTTCTCTGGGAGTTGTGAAAACATGCTCTCGCAAGTACGAGTGAAGATAATCTTCTTCGACGGGCTCACGGAAAGCAAGAGGCTCTGAGGAGGGAGAGCAGAAGAACACCTAGTGGAATCTCAGGAATGCGTCGCGTCATTGACATGTCATTGTGTGCTGCTCACGATGTTCAAGAAGTCCGCCTTCATCTGTTCATCAGATACTTCAGATATCGAGTCATGGAACCCACGACAGCCACCAAAGCTTTGCTCCAGAGTCGTGAGGATGGCTCGAGACGGCTTCCCTGTCAGTTTCCCAGCGAAATTCTAGCACGGCTCAGCGAACTTCCGTGATTCACAGGAAAGAAGCAACCAACCACCGCAACAACGCCATTAGGCTTCATCAGCTTCTTCAATCCTTCCCAGAACTCCACTGTGAATATCTGAGCAGGGACCCCGCCTCCCGAGAAGCAATCGTGGACGACGATGTCATACAGCTTCCTCTCCTCTTCTGGGAGAGAGGATTGGCGCTTGACCCAGCGCTTGGCATCTTGCAGGTAGATTTGATCAGGTTTAGGTAGGCCGAAGTAATACCGCGCAGCGTCGTACACAGCTGGGTCAATCTCGACAATGGTGGTGTTGATGCCGTGCCGCATGAAGGACGATGCCGCTACACCGATGCCCAGACCACTGAACATATGTCAGGCGTGGCGTGGAAGTGCAAGGGAAGTCACCCACATAATCAGAGCCTTCTGCTTGTCGGGCGGCGCATCCTGTCCTCCCGCTAATCGAGCAACTTCCTGGAGCATGAAGGCAGCGTAGATAGAGTCGCCAAGCACCTGCCCATGTGCATCCACTGGGACATCACTGCGCTGTATACCTTCCTTGTACGCCACTTTGTCGTTTATCCAGACACCACCCAGGAGAGAATGTCCCGCTCGGAGATACCGAATGTTCTCTATGTGGTTCTCCGGCACCTCGCCGAACAGCGCCGCAGGTACGGAGAGCGACTCTCCGACGACGATGACACCTGTGGTCGATTGAGTGGACGAGAGGATACGGAGGGGATACGACGAATGAGAATGAGCCTCCATGAGAGGACGAAGTAATGTTGGGGGTCGGATGTAGGACTGAAGGTACGGTAAGGCGAGAATCAATGGCAAGAGATACATTTGCTGGAAGCTGAGCCCTCCCGTGCTTTGCCGCTTCTGCTTCGCCTTGTCCTTTGGCTTAGTGTTCTTATCGGAAGATTTAGTCTTCCCATCTTTCCCTGGCTTGCTAGTCTTTTCATTTTCGTCGGGAGCAGAAGCCTGGCTGATCCGGTCGGATATCCCCCATAAGATTACTCCAATTACAGAAAGAGCATAAAGCTGCATTTGTCAACATGGGCAATATAGTATTAGTGAAAGGTCACTGCTCACTATGAATTCATTGGGTATAGAGTTGAGGAACGTGAGCCACGAGAAGTAAGCAGAGTTCTTGACCAGTCCAAAGAAGCCTGTGAAGGAGAAAAAAGCTGGCAGAGGTGCAGCAATAACAGGAGAGCCGGGTGTCTCCGTCTACAGTCACAGTGTACACAATGCAGTCAGACTAGTGGCGTTTTGAAGTAGGGCTAGCACGTGAACCCTAACCCTGCCACGACTCACCTCCATCGTAATACGGATATTCGCGCCAAGATAGATGATCGGCGCAAGCACTGCCAAATGTGTAGCCAAAGGGCCGTAGACAGGATCATGGAACCGAGCAGAGTACACCCCGGCCCAATAAGTGCTGTACGGCATGACTGACAACAGAGCGCCCGCCAGGCCTATTGCGGTCCATAAATTGAAGGTCGGGGCGACGACGCCCAGTGAGCCGGCGCCCACAACAACATACCAGAGGTATAGATTTGTGGGAACCGAGCCGTATATCGGTTCGAGCGCGCGTTGATAGATGAAGAGGATGAGTGAGAGGGAGGTCGTCAGAGACATGGAGAGGATGCCTCCTTTGATCGTCTTCACCACCCTCTCCCGCGAGACCAGTCCGAGTATTTTGTTCTCAGACATCTGGGGATATATAGAAAAGACTCAAGAATGGTGTCGCATAGAGGCTGGAGTTGAAGGAATGGCCGCATGCGCGTGCCAGCGGCATGTCCCTCCGAGATCGCGTCTACGCCACGTGGCGTTCATTTCGTGCAGTGATTGGCTGCTAGACTTCGTTCCTTCTACTTGCTGGCCATCAAGCTAGCTTCAGGTCCATAATGATTTTGGTTGCGCTTGGTTCCTGCCAATGCCACCTGTCTATGTCTGTCTGCCTACCCTCGTATGAACTTCTGCTCTGAATCCTGCTCGCGACCTGGCCTAAGTTCCTTGCCTACATCACTGAAACGAGTTAATCGCTTTCTGGTCAGATATGCTCTACGCTCTGAGTCATGGCTACCGACTGACTCACCTCTGCTTCAAACCAGCTATTTATGTCAAAACTTTGGGCTGATCGCAATGCGTGCACAACATAAGTTTTGTCCTCAATTTCGCACGTCAAGGCACGCTTGATTGCCTGGCCCAATGCCTTCAGTGGAGGACATTTTGGCAGTCGTCGATTGCTCTGCATGACAGTGCTTCTCTGGTGTCAATAGCCTCCACGTATGGTTTTGGAATAGCGCGACGCCACTGGAATGTGCAACGACGACAGGGCTTCAGGCCCAGTAAGATGCCCTGAGCCTTTCGGACTCCTCGCACCATATATCCGTCTCCCGCCTGTAGCGCCTGCCTTGCGAGACTACGCTCATTTGCCCCACTATCGTTCACGCTTCTCAAAGTTCCACACTGCATCATGCCCACTCTGAGGCCGCTGCCAGTATCTCTCAAGGAGGTCATCTTGACTCATAAATATAAGGACGAGGCTACAGAAAATCAGACACCGTGGAACATCGATCCTAATAAGAAGACGTCATCATTTCATCCGTCCAACTTCTGGACAGGGGTGTGTGTGTGTTCGCATCCATGCACCTGGCACGCGCTCATAGCCACAGGGTTCTTGACGAGCACGGTGGAGTACTGGGCTGTGGAGATCCAGTGCGAAGACAACATGAGGTTCGAGCTCAGCTCAACAAAAATGGTCCTCCACGAAGTGGACGAGTACGACCAAGCGGGTACACAGTACTTTCAGATTGTGGGCCAGACCGTTAAATGCAATTCAAAGGGTGTAAGACGCCGTCCATGTACTAGGAGGCTTATTTCATGCGTACTGACCCACGTAACAGGGCGAGAGAAGATAGATGCATGGCTTTGGGCCAAGGATGGCTTGAATTCGTACGCCTTCCGTCAAGGCAAGTAGTCCCTCTAGCCCGAGGGCAGATATCGAGCTAACTTGAGTAGATCACGAACCCGTTGCCCATCGAGACCGATGTGACTACGTAACATACGTATAGCACGTGGGCCCCGTGCAGTCGTAACTTCGGCGTCATCAACGCGGCTCTGACTCGAACGGTAGCGCATGGATCGTATACTTCAATACCGGCTTCGGGCGCACCGGCGCCGATACTTGGCGCGCAGATCTAAGGCTGCCACTCGACGGGCACGCAGCCGGTAGGCTTACCAAAGCAACCGTGTGGCCCCCGCCGTTGAAAGCTTCTCTCCTGCAGAACACGCTCAAGCTATCCGACGTCCGTAAATTGCAGACCATTCGGCCCCAACCACTAAGCTGGCAAGTGGAGCTGCGTAGCTCTACTGCGTATGGACGCTGGAAGACCTCCCTGTACCGCAACGATGTGTCGGACTCCACCTTCGCCTTTTGAAGATAAAGAACACCTTCGGACAGGCCATCGCGGCGGCGCAAGTGAACTACCAAATTGACCGGGTTAACACATTCCGAATCGACCTTGACTTCGGCCATGTTGCTTCAGGGCCGGTCTCACCTGACATGAACATTGTCTAATTCCTCGATGTCCTGTGAGTGAATATTAACATTTGTATGTCGTTGAGGACAGAGCTGATTATTGCCGCGATAACGCAGTTTCGCCGATTGGGACATCTCCGTGACGCTCGATGATGGGGCGGCATGGTAAAGATGTCTCCAAGTCCATTCTTCCTCGGCTTGGGCACATCGAAATGATACGACCAGAACTGTTGACTTTCTCGGGCTCTCGCCACCCTAAACCCCTTCCTCGCAGAAGAATCGATCCGACCGGATGGAATCCCAAGTCATTCCTGATACTTATCGCGACAGCAGATACGAGGTACGGGAATACACAGTAATGGTACATACACTTCGGTCAAGTCAGTAGACTGGACCATGTCATAGAAACTCAAGCCAGGAGCGTCTGAGTCAATCCATCCACGAGCTCCTTCACTCTGATAGCCTCATACTTGGCCATAGTTGCGTTATTCTCGATCGTGATGGACTCAGTTAAGGCAGGAAGCGTAGTGGCGCCATAGCCTACGGTAGATGTCAGCTATGTCCCAAAAGCCCCTTCTGCTCGACTATCACGTACCTAGCCATTTCCCCGGTGCGACACCCAGATGCTTGTACCACTCGCGATCCTTAATCCCATCCTCCGAGATGAGACCCCTTTCAAAGGCCACAAGCTTTTTGTTCGCCGCCCTCACTCGCTTGACCGCTCTAAGCAGCTGCCGACTCGGGTGGACCAACAAAATGGGCATCTCGGCCGGGTCACGATTACGATGAAGCATCTCCCTGCACGCCTCGGCCTGTTTCTCCCTCATCATTCCAATAGCACGCCCGAGTCTTGGTTTCACAATCCTGCCATTCTTACCAACGATCGCAGGAGCGGCGACGGGCTCGAACGAACAGACCTCCTCATCCGGTTTCTTGTGATGCTTGCACGGCTTCCCGAGGTGCTTTCTAACCTTGCAAATCGCCTTCCTAATCTTCCGTCGAATAGCATGCTTCTTCTTCAGCTTCTTGATAGCACGCTCCAATGCATGCTCCGCCCTGTGCTTCTCGAAGTCAAGCTCAAGGCTCGCCTTCTCCAACGCCCTGATGGACATCCTCAACGGCGATAGGTTGACCTTCAGATCCGAAGACGAGACAAGATCCTCTACGCTGTTATGAAGTCAACAAAGAATGCGACCTGCATGACATATGGCCACCTCACCTGTCAAGATACGACTCGAGCTCATACGCGTAATGAGTCGTGTTGAGAGGAAGGATGATCGACCCGGCAAGACGCAGCGTCTGCAGTCCAAGATGCTTGGCAATGGCAACCTGTCAAGGCGCCTCAGCATCTCAGCACCATGAGTTCAATGAGGCACTCGCATGCTTAGTAAACCCGGGATCGCAGAACAGCTCCTGCCACCTCTCCGAGTCATAGATCGAGTGGTAATGATAGACGGCATCCGAGAGCGTAGACCCAAACCCTTCGTTCCCGCTAGCAACCTAGAGTCGCAACCTTATCAGTACCCTCTATCACGTCCCCAATGGCCTGACATATCACGTACCCCAAGTCTTTGCAAGAACACCGTATAATCGCTACCGCTGCCGAGTGGGCTTACACCCAACCCACCCGCCGCCCGTGCTCTTGCCTGCTCCTCTTCCGAAAACATTGCGCTCACTTCCTGGTCCGCATGCTCCCCAAAGAACGGACCAGCATCCTTTGTGGCATCCCACAGTGTCTTATCAGGGATGGTAGGATGCGGAATCTCCTCTGCCGTCTGCCTGGAGAAATGAGCGAGCGAAGGGGATGCAGAGGCGCGGTAGCGCGAGCCGCCGACGGACGAGTCTGCATTGGAATCGTTCAGTAAGCCGCATTGCACAGTTCAACCAACAATACCCGCCTAGATTCAAGTAGGTAACGACGTGCTCCTGGATCCACTCCGCGAAGTCTTCGCCCCACTCTGTGCTACCAATCAGGCCATACTAGCGAGAAATCAGCACATCGCGCCACGGCGAGAGGTATTGACTGCTACCTCTTCTGCATCCCAGCTGGCAATAACGATCGTCCGCAGGGGCTTCCACCCCTTCCTCAGCAGGACACCCAAGCCACGGATCATTTCATGCGCGGATGCCTGCAGCATACAAAGAACATATCGTTAGGGTGAGTGGTGTGATAGAGGATAGAACGTGGTACGTACGGTGCCGGAAGAGGGATCAGTCGCGCCCATGACCTACAAAAACGGTTAGCCTACACCATGGAGCGCATCTATGCCGCGTACCCAAGCTACGACGGAGGTAAGCCCTCAGTTGACTCATACTGAGGATCGGGGAACTCACCATCTCTGTGGTTCCCGACAAGGACGACTTCATCTTTGATATGCCCTGGAATGACACCCATCGTGTTCCAAATAGGGATGACTCGATCGTCCACTAGCAAAGACCACGCTCCTGTTAGTATTCCCCGCGCATACAGCCGCGACTTATGCCACTCACCATGGTTCACAAGCCTAACCGTCCTATTCTTCCCCCCGTCCCCAATCTCCTCAAGCAACTTCTCCGCATTCGCCCACGAAATCGGTAAACTCGGGATTTTTGGAATATTCACCCCCTCCGTCCTCGTACTATTCTCATACGCGGGGTAACCAGGCGTCGTCGGATCCCCTGGATACAGTGACAAGTATTGGACGGACCCGCGCTGGACAGAGGTGGGGTTGCGCGCAGGGCCGTGCGGGTAGGGCTCGTACCCGTTCGCGGCGGTGACGGTGCCATCGTCGCGGAGGTCGGAGTAGATGAGGACGCCCGCGGCGCCTAGTTCTTCGGCGCCTTTGACTTTGAGCCCACGGAAGATGCCACCGTAGCGGGTGAGGACGATCTTGCCCTTCAGGTCGACACCTACGGGGCATAGTCCGGGGATGAGTATAATCCAACAAACGACTGTAAATGTAAATGTCATCCCCACCTTTCTCCACGAGCGCCTGATAATCCTCTCGTCTGCCGTAATGCGCATATACCAGTTGGCCTGAGGCAGTGCCGTTCTTGCTGAGGCCGTGGAAGGCCGGCACAGCTTCTGCGTACTGGCCGGCCTCAGGGTCCGTGTCGTCTGCGACCTCTTCGACATTGGCGCTCCACACTACGTGGCCATCGTCACCAACAATTTCGAGCTTCCTGTCGAGAGGGGTATTCATCACGGGGTAGTAAACATCAATCCATGCGTTCGGGGCGGTAAGGTTAGTAATAGATAAAGTGGCGTTGCGTGATTCATGCGTGCCGGCAGAGTAGACGGGGTCCGCCGAGGGGGAGGTGATGCCAAACTCGTGCTGGAGGAGTTCCAGGAAGTACCTGGCCGTGTTGAAGTCGCCATCGCTGCCGGCAATGTGGGGTTTGGTGGCGTACTGGCGGGACGCCGCTATGGCGCTTGCGCTGTTGGGAACAGACCTAATACACAGTTTATAGCACAAGAAATATCTAGTGGTTACGGGTATACTCACAAGAAGATCTCCTCGACCTCCTTCCCAAACATCGGCGTCTTTCCGCGGGAAGGCGCAAAGGCATCCAAAGCCCACACCTCGTTTGCAAACTTCGCCGATCGCAGAGCCTTCCTAGCCTGGTAGTTGTTCCATGATCTGTGCACCGCGCAGATCGTCAACGTGAGTAGAGCAACTCGTGCGACACTCTTGAACCAAGAAGACGGTGCCCTGCGCTGAGGCCTGAGACTTGCAACAGGGATAGGAATGACTTCTGCTTCTTGTTTGATAGACAGGACTTTTTCAGCCGCCATGTTGACCTGCATCGGAGGTCAGAACAGAGAACTGCGCTGCGCCTGCGCCTGCGCTTGGGGGGATGGATACAGCGCACCTCCCGGTCTCACGCCGCGATGTGGGGTAATTCAGCGAGCCAAGGCGATTTCTGCGGACTCAAAACATAGAAACATAAATAATTTGTTTCGGAAATAAGTTGCACCTTTCTGTCGTCGTGGTCGACGGTGACCGATGCGAGTCCTCTGTCCAAGACTCTGTACTCAGCGCTCAGCCTGGTACTGTCGATCGCCCATGAGGCTCGGCTAGAACGGTCACATGACGCGTACGTCACTGAACGCGAGGCTGCAGCTGATCAGTGAACATTGGAGTTTGTTCCAATGGCGCCCTTTCCAAGATCGTCCAAGATCGTCAAAAACTTACTGCACTTTTCTTTTCTTCTGCCCTCATCGTCTCTCCCGCAATGCCCACCGCGCCCCTCGACCCGCAGACCATCCTCGACGTCGATCCTTGGCTAGTGGAGAATACCGCTGCCATCGTCGCGCGTCACGATGTGTTCAGAAAGTGGAAAGACTCCATCGAGCAACACGAGGGCGGATACGATGCTTTCTCGAAGGGATACCTCAAGATGGGGTTAAATGTCGCGCAAGACGGCACGGTCACTTACAGGGAGTGGGCCCCGAATGCAGTAGACGCTGTCTTGACTGGCGATTTCAGTGAGTATGTCCGTGAAACAAAGGACGCGTTTATTGGCGTCGCTGCACGATCTGACGGATGCAACGCAGACGGGTGGAACAGGGAGTCGCACCGCATGACAAAGAACGAGTTCGGCGTCTGGGAGCTCACCGTCCCGCCTAGAGACGGCGTCTGCGCCATTCCCCACGACTCCAAAATAAAGGCGAGACTGGACATACTGGCGACTGTGCGCGCAGCTGATACGCTTTGCCCCAGATCTCCATGGTCACGCCCTCTGGCGAACGCATCGAGCGCCTCCCTGCGTGGATCAAGCGCGTCACCCAGGACCTGTCCGTCTCCCCGGTCTACGACGCCCGCTTCTGGAACCCTCCTGACGACCAGACGTACACGTTCAAGCACGCCAGACCGCCCCAGCCCCGTGCTGCCCGTATCTACGAGGCGCACGTCGGTATCTCGACGCCCGAAGGCAGGGTCGGGACCTACAAGGAGTTCACCGCCAACATCTTGCCCCGAATCCGCGACCTCGGGTACAATACCATCCAATTGATGGCTGTCATGGAGCATGCCTACTACGCCTGTGCGTCCTCTATTTCATAAGTGACCTCCCCAGAGCACTGATACTGCCTGCAGCCTTCGGCTACCAGGTGACCAACTTCTTCGCCGCGAGCTCGCGCTACGGCACCCCGGAAGAGCTGAAAGAGCTCGTCGACACCGCGCACGCGATGGGCCTCACTGTCCTGCTGGATGTTGTGCACTCGCACGCGTGTAAGAACGTCCTGGACGGCCTGAACCTCTTCGACGGCAGTGACCACCTGTACTTCCACGAAGGCAGCAAGGGCCGGCACGAGCTGTGGGACTCGAGACTGTTCAACTATGGCAGCCACGAGGTGCTGAGGTTCTTGCTGAGTAACTTGAGGTTTTGGATGGACGAGTATATGTTTGATGGGTTTAGGTTTGATGGGGTGACGAGTATGATGTACACTCACCATGGGATCGGAACGGGGTTCAGTGGGGGCTACCATGAGTACTTCGGGCCTGGTGTCGATATCGAGGGCGTCGTGTATCTGATGCTGGTAGGTGACATGCTCCCTTTATCCAGAGCGAGCGAGTCTCAACGCATAACAGGCGAACGAGGCGATGCACGAGCTCTACCCGGAAGTCGTCACCATCGCCGAAGACGTGTCCGGCATGCCCCTCCTCTGCATACCCGCTTCGAAGGGCGGCGTCGGGTTCGACTACCGCCTGTCTATGGCCATACCGGATATGTGGATCAAGCTGCTGAAGCATAAGCAGGACGATGAGTGGGAGATAGGGAATATCGTGCATACGCTGACGAATAGGAGGCATGGGGAGAAGAGTATCGCGTATGCGGAAAGTCATGACCAGGCGCTGGTGGGGGATAAGACGTTGGCGTTTTGGTTGATGGATAAGGAGATGTGTGAGTGTTCACTTGGTTTCAGTGCGGTGAGCGATGGGTGTGCTGACAGATCAGGATAGACACGAACATGAGCGATATGACGGAGATGACGCCTGTTATTTCGAGGGGAATTGCGCTGCACAAGATGATCAGGTGAGGAATATAGCGAAGAGCCGCGACGCGTTAGTGCTTATATGCCTCTACTTCTGTCTAGGCTGCTCGTGCACTCGCTCGGTGGCGAAGGTTATCTCAACTTTGAGGGCAATGAGTTCGGTCATCCCGAGGTATCTACGTCGAATCCCGTAGGGAAAGCAGTACTGATGATATTCTAGTGGCTGGACTTCCCGCGTGAGGGCAACGGCAACTCGTTCCATTACGCAAGGAGACAGTGGAACGTCGTCGACGACCCATTGCTGCGGTACAAGTACCTGAACGCGTTCGACGCGGCGATGAACCACACCGAGGATAAGTATGGCTGGCTCTCTGCACCCCAGGTCTGTATCTCTCTTTCTGTAGCCACTCAAAATCAAAACAACAACTGGTCTTCGCAGGCATATGTGTCGCTGAAGCATGAAGGGGACAAAGTGATCGTTTTTGAGCGCGCGGGGCTCGTGTTCGTCTTTAATTTCCACCCGACGAATTCGTTCTCGGATTATAGGATTGGGGTGGAGGAAGCAGGGGAGTATCATGTTGCGTTGACCAGCGATGAGAAGAAGTTTGGGGGTTTCGATAATGTGGATGTGAACTCGAAGTATTTCACGACGGCGATGGAGTGGAATGGGAGGAAGAATTGGATGCATGTAAGTGTCCTTATTTCGTGGGTAGTAGTTCTAGATGTTCACTGCGTTTGTTATACAGGTGTATGTGCCGTCGAGGACGTGTCTCGTCCTGGCGAAGAACTAAAAGATGAAGGAAACACAATCGTACTCGCAAGGCCAACATTGAATGTCGGAAGATCACATAAAAGAATAGAACGAATGTAACAATAGAGCTCTTTGAACTTGGTAGACGTGACTGCTGATTGTTGTACATAATACCCAAGAAGCGTAAGAAATAATAACTGCACGAACAGCACTGTCAATGAATATAGAAAATACCATTCAAAAACCCCTTCTCATTGTTCGCGTTTATAGCGTCGATCCAGCCCTCAAGCAGACCGGGTATAGCGGAGAGAGGCACCTGTGGAAAGTAGTTCATAGCCAGCACCACCTTGTCGCCCAGCGAGCCGAATTCTTTCTGTCTCCGCGTTTACTCAGCCAGGTAGCAGAGTTGACGCTGGCTGCGACGTACACGTTCTCAGTCATGCAGTCCCGCTGACAAGGCTCCTTGCTTCGCCTGCGTTGCGCATCCTTGAAGGAGCTGAAGACTACCAGCCGCTTGTTCAGTGCGGCCATGTCCTGAAGGTGTCAGCCAGTGCCAGCCCCGAAGATTCCCCCGTGGATCGAACATCAGGGACTCCACGCCACTGTCTTTGAAGATCCCAGGCAGCTTCGTCCGGTCATTCTCTGTAAGTTGATCCTCGATGACGACCGTCAGGTATTCCTCAAGGATCTGCTTGAAGAAAGCCGGCGTATCGCTGAGCTTGGCCTTCTTCGACCATTAGGTAGTCTGCGACAGCAAGCTGAGGCATCACATCTCCTGTTCGTGCAGTGGGTAGATATTGCCATTGTGCTCCCATAAGTGATGAGGAACGTCGTCACGCCGTTCGCAATCTGGATATTCCTGGCCCGACGTCCAGGTCTGGTGCGGGACGATGTACCAGTCTGACCTAGTGGCGGAGGTATGCAGCGAGCGTGACGTGTGACGCACGCGTCTGGGGCTAGCAAGACTGCCCAAAGTTCACACGCCATCGCTAGCGCTTCGCGTTACCACAATCGGCAATTCTCCCAAAATGGCAACTTCCCGAAGCCGATCGGCGACCGACTCGGACTCCTCTTTCGGCAGCGGGCATGCAGATGAATATATACATTAAACAATCTGGGCTCCCAAGAACACCATGGTGTAATGGATGTATCATTGACATGTGTAGTCCACGTACTCTAGAGCTTACAGGTTCGATTCGGGCCGTATACACTTTTGTTTGTGTTTTTTGGCTGGGCTCGCGCGACCAAGTCCCCGCCTTCGGTAGTTCCCGTTTAGGGATAATCCCGTATGTTGCAGTCCTGCTGAGGCACGGGTTCCTCCAATAAGACTTACATGAATCATGTCTTCCTGTTAAGCGATATAAGGACTCTTTCTCCTCAGTTGCTCACGCTAGTTCAATGTATTCTATGTGTAAACTCGCCTCCGGCATTCCCCGGTTCCACATCCGGCTATATCTAAATGACATAGGGAATTTTGCTTTCCTATGTCATTTTGCTTTGCATTACAGCCCTATCTTTCTAATACCTGTCCTTCCGTATATGTTTTATATTTGTTCTTTCTGAGCAGGGTACCGTGCACTAACACATAGAACCCCCGGGCCGTCACCCATTTCCGGGTCTCCCTGTTTGGAGGTCCATCACTTCTCTCCTTGTGCGGCCAGCGCTGATCTCCTCAGAGCATCAGATCGTGCTGACTAAGCCGTGAGAACTTTGGGCACACTTGCTAGCCCGCGTCTGGTAACGCGTTCGAACTAATCAGCGAACGCGACCAGTTGACTCAGGTCAACTCCAGTATCAGCTTGAACGGCTGTATCAGACCATAGCATTTGGAAGGACGAAGCCCTCTCTGTAATTCATGGCTCTTCCGATCTCCTTGCGTAGTTCTGTGACACCACCGGAGCTAGAGTTGATAGCATCAGAACAGCTCATCGAAATCATACCTCTGATCTCCATGGACAAGACAGCATTCATTTCTGTAATACTGAGCGATTCAATACCATCCGCCGAATATTGATGTGCGTATAGGGTGCGTACGGGCCCTTGCGTCCGCCAGCAAAATGCAAACTACCCATATGGATGGCAACGAATCTAAAGCTGAAGAAGAAATGCCATATTGTCCCTCCTGACTGGCTTAGTGTTGGTAAGTGTCTAACGGTAACCTTTGAACTCTTCTACGCAAGGTTTGACGGCAGTGGTAGATTTTTTGCAGGACCGTTTAACACGGGAAACGAGCCAACTTGAATTCTGTGCAATGCCATTCCGCTTTGCAGAAATTGCAAAAATAGTCTTGGACGTGTATGTGACGCTATCACCTGTGCGGTTCGCCGATACTGATATTAGGGCCTACTACAGAGCATCTGACGATCTTGAGAACCCGGACAAAATCCGCTCTCTCCTGAAAGACCTCCGGGAAGCCAGGCAGGCGAAGAGTAGAGAGGGTATAACAAAACTCGACCACAGCGAGCTGAGTGTATGTGACCCACATCGTTCAGTATCTAATTTGTCTCACGAGGCAATGCATAGCTACCGAACCTATGTTCTATGGAGATCAACGAGATTCGGCCATTCTTCATCCGGTCAATGGGCGTGCTCACCCAGCTCACGCGACATCCAGCTCCGGCTGATGGCGCCTGAGAACTGGCAAGATTGGCTGCGTCTAATATGACGGACTACTTATACTAACTGTAACAACATTGCATGTCTACGAACACAGAGCAACAGCGCGGTGAAGATATTGTCCTTTCCAATGGAATCGTTATCATGTCCTAGTAGGTCATCTACCCACTCTTCTCATCAAGCTTCTTCATCAACACGTCTATACGATCGTGCAACACCCGAATCTCTTGCAGGATCGTAGCCTCGCTCGACTGCGAGATGCGACTCCATTAACCCAAGCGCGTGAGCAACAAAGCGCAGCAAAACGTACCTGCATCGTATTCGGGAACCCCTTGACCAGCTCCTCAAACTTGACTCGGCTAATCTCATGCCCTTGCTCCGCATCCACCGCACTCACTTCTGGGTCTTGGTGCCTAGGATCGCTGTCGTCGCCGTTGTCCTCCGGGCCAAACCACTCCTGCACCCATCGGTTATTTGAGCGGTTCGCTGACTCGTACAGTGCGATGACCGTCAACGGTACGATGAAAACGACTCGCATGACGAATCGGTTGTACTGCAAGTCCTAGAAGTCAATGCGCTGCCATCGCGACAGACACTCTGGTACTTACCGCGGCATACGCTTCTTGGCTCAGACAAGACCTAGTAGACGTTAGCTTCCGCTACGGAGCATTTGCGAGGATAAACAAACGCACTCGAAAGGCGCGATAAAAAGCAACTCGATCATATTGAACGGCGCAGGGTACAAGAATTCGTCCGGAGCTCTGATCATCCCGACTGTCTTACCAGCAAAGAACGCCAAAAATTCCGCCTCCGCATCCTCCACGACCTAAGGCAAGTACAATGTGAGCTTTTCTGAGCACGGGAGATGCAATAAATGCACTTGCATCATCATATGCCGACGAGAACAATGAGATCAGGACGTTCAGGAGGATGATCACCGTGATTGCCGTCCATCTGGGAAATAAGGGTCATTCTACGCGCCGAGCAGATGCTTGAGGATGTCCTCACAGATAATAGAGTGTTAACCCCATAGTGCTGTATTTACCAATTCGCGATAAGCCACCACAAATTCTAACGGCAGCCGACTCTCACCTCACGTCGAACTTGCCGAAATCTGGAGCCCTGAAGTGGAACGCGTCAAACACACCGACTAGAAACTAATCCAGGAACGTACTGCAGCAGACTTTGTATCATCACATTCACGACCTGGAAAGTGGAACATCAGAGGCGCAGAACTCTACGCGGCCTCCGAGCGTACGCACCGAAGATGCGCTATCAATCTGTCCGTCCGCCATATCCAAAGCATACAAGCCTTGGGCAAAACCCAATCCCAGTACGGACAACAGCTAGGGCGGAGAATCAGTGCACGCAACAAAGCCATTAGCATGGCAACGCTTACCGCGAAGAAAATCCCAGACTCCTGCAGCATCCGGGCGACGCAAATCTGCATCATACCGACGTACTTATACCCATCGAATACGGTAATCAGCTCTGTGAAGTCCTATTAGTCTAACCAGACAGTATCCGAATACAAAACCCGAATTCTCACTCATCCTAGCAGTTATTTGTCAGTACTAGCACATCAGCCAGTATTCACCGAAGGTCATACCAAATCAGTGGTGCTACAAAACTCAATGTCTGGAAACTCCGCAAACGCAGACTCGCGGAGGGCTGGTCCCCGGTTGCTAGCAGCCCACTTATCCGGAGGACGAACGCGGTCATAAGGAGAGCGTCGGTCATGGCGGCGACGACGTTCCAGAATCCGAATGCCCTCCAGGTCACGAAGCGGAGCAGTTTGTAAATCTGTTCCACAGATATTTGTTTGATGCACACGAACAGATAAAGGCAACTCATACCTTATGCACGTCTATGCAGACGGAATCAATACAGATTTCAGAAGCTCTAGGGAGAGACGACTATAGCGCACCTTCGAGGGTGAAAGCAAAAGCCATAAAGTACAGCGTGTACTCCCACGCATCAAGGAAAGGATGATGCGGGTCCAGGCGGTCCAGAGGTTCCCTTACTGAAAGCCATAACACCACGTTCAGACGCTTCAATTGCACATTGTCAGTCCATGCTACGCACCGGCTTGCGAGTACGCAAGAAGGAAAAAGAACCAGATCAGGATGCGGAAGATATTTTGGTACCTAGGTCACTCTACATTTGGTGCGGGCATGGTCCAGAGAACGGGTTCACGTACCTAGGCACGGATAATCGCGTGGGTTCCAAGTGGCCCCACAGAGTATGTGAGCGGTGCTTTTCGAACTCGATGTCTATCATCACGTTTAGCGCACGTCCATAGAGCGGGAAGTGAATTCGTAGCCTCACAGTCGATGTCATGCCCGGGTTTATTCTGCTGCACCCACTGTCCACACCACAATGCGTTGATGACTGAGATGAGTCTGTCAGCAGCATGCTCAGATGCAGAGTACTCGTGCCTACCATCTTGAGCTTCGCTGGACGACAAGAATATTGTACTATCTGCGGTTTCAGCATGCGACTCTTATCGCTTGGCGGAGAACACTGACCAGTGGGAGTCAATTGCGAGCTCCAGTGCACTCGTCATCTCACTAACATCCCCGTCCGATTCTTTTATCTGGAACCGGGTAGACATGATTGACTTTAGCCTGTCCGACGGTGCTTGGTGGATGATTTTCCGGGCCAAGACTTCGCACGCAACAGCTGCGAGTATCATATTCCAGATGAACTGATAATTAGTCAATTAAAATAGCTGCTCATACCTCGACCAAAGTTCTCGCCATAATCTGCAGGATTGTGGTTCGCTTCCCACATGAACTCTCTGCGAGCTCGTAGAAGACAGTACGGAAGCTGTAGCGTGATGTCAAGAAGGATCAAATTCATTAGTTCTAGCATACTCACTGCCTCTACGAAGTCTCCAGCGGCGGCGATGTATGCATTGATCACTCCGAGTGTGATGACCCTGCTCGTAGGTTCTTTCAGCACCTCTGGATCGACTTCAACCGGCAGTAACTTCAAGGTTAGAGCTCTCAAACGTCTAACCAGCTCTATAATCGACAAAAGAGTGCATCAGTTGAGCAAGAATTGTATAGCTGGAATTACTCCAGATTTTGATACACACTTGTGACAGTGTCAGGCGCCGGCGTCACCGACTGCACCGACAACAAGGACGTCTGGTCCTCCGGTACCCCATCACCCACTGAGCGCGACATTGTCGAGGTCGGCAGCGCGAGGGGTAGCAACCGTAAAGGCTAGAGACAAGCTGAATAGAAAGGCAGGCATAACATCATAGTCCGGTGCAATGCACCCGGCTAAGCCAAGACATCAACGTCAGTTGTCCACTCGGCAACGCCCGACATTGACTTGCTATTGACCATGCCCGTAAGTCTGCCTCAGCGCTGCCAACGAGCTCGACATTCTGAACGGCCATGACTGCCAGGCCTACCACTCCAGCTTCAACGAGTCGCCCGACATGCAGCAGGTCGGCAACCTCGCCGTCCTGCCCGTCAAGACGAAGGTGCGCGGGCCCGCTCCCTTAGGTGCGTCTCCTGCCGTACTGCGCGTGTGTCGTATCTCGAACCTATGATTCTCCTTGTGTTTCAGCCGATGCCAACTCCGCCGACATTATTGACGAATCCATCGACCTCTTCCGCGCCAACTCACTCTTCCGCAACTTCGAGATAAAGGGCCCCGCCGACCGCCTCCTCATCATCCTCATCCTCTTCATTTCCGACTGTCTCGCCAAGATTGGTAGCACGCGGACACCGCCCAGCCAGATTGAGGCCACCAAATCGCTCAACACGCTATCGGTGGACAACTTCCCCATCCCTGGCGACGCCAACTTTCCCCTCAACGCGCATTACGGACCACCTGGCAATCGACAGGAAGCAGGTCAGCTTGACGGAAATAATGCAACGTCGCGGTCCCATTGACTGATTTATTATCAGATTTCTTGCGGCAGTACTTGGTTCAAGTCCGGCAGGAGATGGCCGCCCGGATGGTCGAGAGGCTCTACGCCGACGGGACGGGCCAGCCCAACAAGTGGTGGATGTCATTCCAAAAGAGAAGGTTCATGAACAGGAGTCTCGCATGAGGTGCTTAGTACAATGTAAGATATACCATCATAATCGCTACATCAATTCAAAAACGCAGGCATCTACAAGAAAGAGGAGTGTGTTAGGACGGGGAACTGGTTACTTCCGTTTCCTCCTTTTCTCGTTAGGATTCTTTCTCCCATACCCAATTGTCGGCATATCGCCCCCTCTAGAACTCCTCCCTTTCCCTCCTGCACCAACGCTAATAATCTCAGGCACCCAATCCGGATCCATCCAGCTGCCCATCACAACTGCCTCCCCGCCCGTCTTCACCGCATTATTCAACATCTTCCTCTCCTCCCTCTCCCTCTTCGCATCTGCCTTCTTCTTCGCTCTCTGATACTCAATCTGGTCTTCGCGCAAGATCAAGCCTTCGCCGTTCCCAGTTTTCGCCGACCCTGACTTCGGTGAAGGTATAGAATACTTTGTGCCGCGTAACTTCCATTGGAAATTCTTTTTGAGATGGACTTGCATCGCAGGAGCAGATGCAGACGCTGTGGGAGAGGATATCGTGACTGAAGCGCGCAGTAGCGTAGCGTTTCCGCAGCTAGGGCAGAATTTCTTGGTCGAGTCTTTGCATATCCTGTAATATTCAAGTCGTCAGCACTGGCAACCCTATAAGGGGAAGAAACCCGACGAACTTGAAGCATGCATGACACCTCAGCACCCAAGTCTTGACCCTCTCGATCTTCTTACCATCTACGCTGACGAGGTTGAGACCCATCTGCAGCAGCACGTTCTGCATTGCAAAATCCGCAGTCATACAGCCGACCTTCATTATCTCCTGCTTAGAGTCGGAGGGAGTAGAGGGAAGAAAATCGAGGTGACGCGATTTGTGCAGGGCAACGTTGTCCGGGGTGATCCATTCACCTTCACCATCGTCTTCGTCGCTAGGGTCTTGATAGAGAGGTGCGTCGGACGCAGGTCCCGGAGGTTGGGAGGATTGTGGAGTCTCAGCTATTTCATCGACCCCGTTGTTGATGTGTTGCAACTCGACGTCCAGAGGTTCCCGCTCTTCCTCGTCACGGTCTTTGGCCTCCAGCGGATCTTGACTTTGGTCCTCCTCTCCTACCGCAGGCTCTTCCGCATCGACATTCAGGTGAGAAACCTGCTCCGTCACTTGTTCTACGGTTTCATCCACCAGTGATGTCTCATCTTTTGATTCAGTAGGCGAAGACGGGGCAGGGCCTTTTGATTCACTTGATTCTGCAGCCGGTGGCTACTGGCGCAGGGCGTCGTATCAGTACACCTCTAACAAACAGACAGAAGTGCCTTACAGCTCCAGAAGCCGGTGATTTGTGCTGCGAGTGTAAAGCATAGGTCAAGGCGAGCACGCATAAATCTGCATGCGAGAGGACAGAGTAATCTCCGGTGCTCTTGGCACTCTGGATGACTGAAGGATCGAAATCACTGGTCAACTCATCAGCACGAGGGTCCGCGACTGTCTCGCACCTTGGGCTAACGAAGCAGAGTCTGGCGCCTGAACTCGGATATTAATCCCCGCAGACAGTCCTAGCTTCTCGAAATGTTCTCTCGCTCTTGGATCCTTCAACTCGTCCAGCACCTGCGGCACCGTGTAGTACGTCTCCGCAAGACCCCTCAGCGGTGACAGAGATAATAGTGGTCCAGCATCGAGAACAAGGTGTTCACAAGAAGGTTTTCTGTCAGAGGCAGCCATGACCATACAACGTTTTCCGTTCAAGACGCTCTATACAGGAAAATTCAGATTCAGCGTCCCCGCCACCGCCACGTGGACCGTGTGAGATCTCTCAAAAGAGAGCTTGAGATTAGATCGGAGGACATCGGCCGACAATCAACAGATCTTCTGCATGATGTCTTAAACTCTCTTCTCTATTTCTTGACTCTCTTTTCTGACCATGTCTGCAAAAAGGTAGACAATGTGTGAAAGACCTATACATTGTGCACTCAAACGTTTTATATAGTTTCAAAATTGCTGTCCTTCCTGGAGACGGCATAGGTATGTGGTCAGACCAGTCTGGATGGAGTGATAGTGTTTACCTTGATTCCACAGGCCCAGAGGTTACCGGCGAAGCACTCAAGGTGCTACAAGCTGTGGCCTCAAAAGTCGTCGATGTCGAGCTCAAAATTCAGTCATACGATTTCGGCGGGTGCGCTATCGACGCAACGGGCGAAGCTCTTCCTGCAGCTACTCTGCAGGCGTGCCAGGAAGCTGATGCGATTCTCATGGGTATGCCGCTAGCAGCAACGCTCAAATTATGGCGCTGATGTGCCACATAGGTGCCATCGGCGGCCCAAAATGGGGCGTGAACAGCAAAGTCAGGCCAGAGCAGGGTCTGCTCGCCCTTCGCAAAGCCCTCGGCCTTTACGCCAACATCCGCCCCGCATCCTTCGCATCAGATTCCCTTCTCGACAACTCCCCGATCAAGCCATCGATTGCACAGGGCGTTGACATTATCGTCGTGCGGGAGCTCATTGGCGGTGCGTACTTCGGGAAGCGGAAGGAGCACTCAGTCGCTCCGGAGGAAGATACCGCTTGGGACACGATGATCTACAGCGTTTCCGAAATCCAGCGGATTACGAGAGTAGCAGCTCAGATTGCGCTGAGTGCAAACCCACCACTGCCAATCCATTCTATTGACAAGGCGAACGTCCTGGCGAGCTCAAGGCTTTGGCGCAAGGTCGTGACCGAGACTCTCCAAGCAGAGTACCCTCAACTGCAGCTCGACCACCAGCTGGTCGACTCTGCTGCCATGATTATCGTCGCGAGTCCCAAGAAGCTTAACGGTGTCATCCTGACCGAAAACCTCTTCGGTGATATGTAGGACCATAAGTCTGTTATCATAATATAATGTCTGATTTTTCTCCCTAGCTTGTCTGATGAATCCAGTGTTATTCCTGGATCTCTGGGGCTCTTGCCTTCTGCATCTCTCGCAGGGGCACCTTCCGTTCCATCCTCACCTTCCTTCCAGCCCACATCTGGTCTTTATGAACCTATTCACGGGTCCGCACCAGACATCGCAGGGCAGGGTATCGCCAACCCTGTCGGAACCATCCTCAGCGCTGCAATGTTGTTGCGCTACTCATTAGGTCTGGAGAAGGAGGCCAAGGCTATCGAAGACGCTGTCCGGAAAGTCTTGGATAAGGAGAGTATTGGTGGCTTGGGTCTCCGGACGAAGGATCTTGGTGGAAATCTCGGTACGAAGGAGATGGGAGATCAGATTATTCAGGTGCTGAAGACCTTGCTATGACGGACTGCATATTTGTAGGTCAAAATGTAAAACTAGGAAAACATCCTACCGACTGTATCGTTAGCTTTCATGAGCTTGCCCCATCCTCGGGCTTGGCATCCACCACGCTCTTTCCTTGATTGGACGCTGCATCAAACCCCTTAGCTTCTCAGGTTATGACTGCATCTTTCTCATGCGAAGGTTTGTCACGTAAAGCTCTCCGTACCATACCCGCCGTGACCCCCATGATGAAGGTCCTATCAGTGCTGCTGATAACAATTGCAATTATTCGATCCATTACATGCAGCTATGCCCAGCTGCAACCTAAGAAGCCTTCACAATATCGTTCATTGCCGTCTCTCCGGGAGCAGGCGCGCATCCTAGATGCGTGGAAAGAACGCCGGTTGTCACGAGTACCCGCACTACTGAAGAAATACGACGTGGACGCATGGCTGGTACGCCGCACAACCAACTTGATCTCCTACTTACCTGCAACCTCCCAGGACAGGTGAGCATGCGAGAGCACGCTGAAGACCCAGTCTGGTGGTCTATCAAGAACGCCACCCAGTTCGCCCCGCACAGGCGAACAGTCCTCCTCTTCCACACGGACACATCGTCTCTCGCAGGCCGTCCGAACCCTCTGGTCTGGGTGGACAACACTGGGGAAGTATGGGACGAGCTGCGATTCATTCTCATGCAGTACGCGCCCCTGCGGATCGCACTCAACACAGATAGGAACATCGCGTTCAGCGGCGGCCTGCATGTGGGCGAGTGGCTGGAATTGTACGAGCAGATGCCACAGGAGTGGATGAAGGCCGTTAACGAACCTATGCTCGCTGTGGAGTATATTGCCACGAGAGTGCCGGGACAGCTGGAATATTACCGCTTGATGCAAGAGACCGTCTGGGCCATGATAGAGGAAGCGTTCAGTGAGCGGGTAATTCAGCCTGGAGTCACATCTACCGTGGTGAGTCTTGCAGTACATGTGCTGCCGACAGAGGGTGATTCCTCGGAACATGAAGGATCTGGAATGGTGGTTCAGAGAAAAGATTCAAGCGCGAAACATGTCCACCTGGACGCAACCCCGCGTCTCAGTCATAACACCAGACTCCTTCCCAGGATGGGCTGGTACAGACGATATCATTCAAGAGGGTGACCTCTTACATGTAGACTTCGGGGTTACGGCCATGGGCATGAACACCGACACGCAGCACATGGCCTACGTCCTGCGCACGTCTGAGGGAGAGACTGAGGCTCCAAGCAGCCTTGCCGAAGGCATCAAGAAAGCCAACCGCATGCAGGATATCGTCCTGAGTCAGATGAAGGCGGGGCAAACCGGCAACGAAATCTTGCAATCGTCCCTGAAACAAATGGAAGCCGAAAACATCAGCGGACAGATCTACTGCCATCCCATAGGGGACTACGCGCATGCACCCGGTGCAGTCATGGGCAAGTCTACCTGAGTTTCAGCTTCTCTCAGGATAATGACGTTTAATGTAGGCTTTACGAACCTGCCGGAGTACGTGCCGGTCCTCGGCGAACTTTCCATCCTACCCGACACCTGGTACAGTATTGAGCTCTACGCTTACCACTTCGTGCCGGAGAGGAACGAGACTCTCCGCTTCCGTCTAGAGGAAACAGTCTATTGGGTCAATAACCGGCGAGGATGGGACTTCGCCTATGGTCGCCAGGAAAAGCTTCACCTGATCAACTGGCCGACATCCGCTGTTCACGGGGCAAAGTTGCTGGTACAGTCGTAATGTGCCTGAGTGTCGCAGCCTACATTTCCATCGCTCTAAGACATCTTCCACCAGAGGCGTGGGCTATCTCCAGAGAGCAAAGTATAGTATAACGAGTCCATCTCGAAAACATTTGAAACATACTGTATGATTAAACGATAACATGACAATCAGAACATGTTTGCGAGCTTGCTAGCAGCCTCCCTTGCGTCCAATCTTGGTCTTTGTGGCGTAACGCGCATGGAAGCCGACATGTATGACGGCTTAGCCTGTCCAAGAGGATCAAGGTCGTTGGTAAGACCATTGACATGGCCATTGGCTGGTGGCATCTGCGGCACTGATTGAGCCAACGGTGACGCTGACCCAAGTAGTGGGTCGCCAGTGTACTGCAGAGGTGAGGGAGCCGCTGCTGGCCTTGAGCCCTGGATAGCGGCAGATGACAGCGGCGGAGCTGCTGAAAGGGGTGATGAAGGCGGCTTGACGAACATGGACTTCGTCCCGTCCATGAAACGACCACCCAATGGAGGCTCCGAATGTACAGGAGTAGTAGGGAAACTGGATTGCTGAGGACTGGGTGTCGAAGGCCCAGCCCCAGGGGATTGCGGCGGTAAGGGTCCATGCACAACGCTCGACCTGCCCGATAGGGGAGGAGTCGATGTTGATACGAAGTTTGGATTGGCAGCTGCTGCCGACGATGGCCTGACTGGAGTCGGTGCGTGTGACAGGAACGTTGACTCGTTCCTAGGGAAGGAAGGCACTTGCGCAGAGCGAGGTTGGGGCTGCAGAGGAGGCCTAGAGTGGTCTTCCAGTGGCGGTACGATCATGGGTCTTGGGACGCCATTCGGCTTGGGCACATTCTTGCTCGCAGCATTATTCACATCTGGTCTGAGTGCCTCCAATTCGCGAAGAAGCTGTTTCTCATACATCAAGGAAGACCGCGCATGCTCAATTAGGGCAGCGGTCACGTCCTCCGTCACCAGCCTCTTGTGCCTGTCGAAAGCGCGATGCAGATTCTGCGAAATACCATCCGCTCGTTTCGCCAGGATCTGCTCGTACTTGTTTGCCTGTGAATGACATCATGATGTGAGTAGCTAGTATGATTCACACTCTTGGAGCACGCACCTCTTCCAGTTCCTCAAGCGCCTCATCCACCCTCTCAGGTCTGATATTAGAACTGGCCTTTAGGCGCTCAATATGTCTCCTTTTGGAGATGGTCGTTTTAACGGCGGTCTGGTACTCTTCCAAGACTGCGGTCCGCTGTTGGAGAGTCTCCTTTGCGGAACGCGCATTCATCCCCTGATACCCGAGGGAATCGCCGAGAATAACACATTCGCTGATTGACTGCGCATGATCCAAGTCCGCCAAGCTGTGCCATGTTCTCCCAATCTTGCGGAATGCATTACCCAGAGGAGGATGTGCCTCGGTAGTTGCGACATTGACAAGCTTGTTGCCCATCTCTGCGTGTACAGTAGCAAGCGCTGCGGCAACCAAGATGTTAGCCCTGCATAACGCTGCATTCAAGAGCTTGTATCTCACATCTTCTCGTTCGGGACAGTTTATCGATAGCTTTAGCTGCGTCAAAGAATTGACCTTCCAATTTCGTGAGCTCAAAGCGAGCACGCTGCAATTCCTCGTCTTCGTCGGGGACGCCTCTTCGGATAAGGCTGAAGCCCGAAGATGGCTTGCGCTTCACCCGGGGTGTAGGTTGGTAGCCAAAGTCGCTTTCAATGAATGACCGGAGCTCCTCGTCCATGGTGAGGATCGGGTCTTCACATATCCGGGTGAACCACCGCTGCAACATGATCTTCACCAGTCGATCATCTTCTTCGTCAGTAGGCGCGGATGTTTGGGGTAAAGGTAATGCGGGGACAAGTGTTTGCGGGGAGCTTATGAGAAGCGACTCGTGCAGCTGCTGGAATTCTAGATATGACCGCGAAACGTTCCGATACGTAGTGCCGACAAAGTTCGCCAAGTTCGTCTACATTGATGGAGATATCCAAGTGCAGTTCTCGGTCACAAAAGAGCCAGGCTGACGAGTACTCTGGTACGCACCTGCGCGTCGAACTTGACCAGGATATCCCTTCGGTTCCGGTCCAACCCAGTGATCCTCACCCTTAGGTACGGCTCCGCCTTCTCAAACTTCGCGCCATTCGACGCCGTAGTCGCAGTCGGGGAGATCAGCCCGGGTTCAGGCTGGCCGTAAATCTGCGGTTCCCTGCCAAACGGCCCATTCACAGGGCCTCCATCTATGCTCTTCGTTGGAGTCTGCGGGTTCGGGGAAACCGACCGCCGCAGGTTGGGGATGGGCGAGTTGGGCGGGTGCGGAGTCGTCGGCCATGGAGGAACAGAGTCGTCAGTGCCAAAGCCCGAATTCAAAGGGTCGTACATGTTGATGGCAAGACGTGGAGAGGATAGCGATGCGTGCCGGCTGCAGAGGAGGCACAATTCCCCCGGAGAGACGCTCTATTAACGTGGCAACTTCCGCGTGTGTCATTGTGGCTGATATTCCGTCGGATACATGCTGGTTTGTAGGGAAAAGATGTAATTCCGTATGTACCGAAAAGCTCTAAATTATCCTGTCCAATAAATAGCCATGAAAGCGGGAACAGGTTGTCGCAGAGCGTGGTTGTACAGGTGATTAACGTTAATACCCATGAAATAAGAATATACTAGTGCTGGTAGGGCTTTACAGTTGAGGTAAAGCCGGTTATTGATCGTCCAATGAGTCCTTGTCCGTCCGCTCAGGAAAGAGAGGAAGCATATGACCCATCCTTAAAATCTTTGTGCGCAAATATTTTTCGAGATCGTCGCCATGAGCCGCCCCTCCGCCAATAAGAGTGGCGCCCGACCTTCTCTCCTTTTCTGCCTCGTCTTCCTCATCCACCGCAACACTTGAGGGCAGCAAGCCCTCAACCGAATGCCGGTGCTGCCGCTGCCAGCTCCGAGGGATCATCGGCACCCGCTCGACAATGCGCAGATCCTCCTTCTCTAGAGCTTGCACCTTGTCGGGATTGTTCGTGAGCAGACGAACGCCCTCCCCGCCCTCTATTCCGAGCCCCAAGTCTCGCAAGATAGCGGCCGCGATCTCGTAGCCACGCTCGTCTGCCTTGTGGCCGAGCATCAAGTTCGCCGTCACAGTGTCGTGGCCAAGGTCTTGTAGATTATAAGCACGGATTTTGGACAACAGGCCAATGCCTCGGCCTTCCTGGCGCAGATAGACCACGGCTCCTCGACCAGGGATAGTCGTCGGTGGCGCATCAGGAGTCTCAGAGGGAATGGGGATGGGTTGAGATATGAGCCTGATGGCTTCGTCCAATTGCTCGCCACAGTCACATCTCATACTGCCAATGGTTTCGCCAGTGAAGCATTCGGAGTGGATTCGAATCAGAGGAGAAGGAACCGAATCTGCGCTAACCACGGGGTGATCGACGAGCGGCTGTGATGGAGTTTGTGCACTAGGCGAAAGCTTCCCAACATAAGCGCCCCGTGTTATGCGGTCCATCTCCGTCTCTGATTCTGACCATACCGAGTCTAATGAGCGACTGCGAATTGGTGGTACTGCGGGATTAGGCGCGTCGGAGAGCTGCGCCGGGTCTACCACAATAGCAAGGTGCTCCTTGTTATCCCTGTTGTTGTGGTAAAGGTGCAGGAAAGCAGGTCCGTGAGGGGTAGGGATCCGCGTTCTCGCCATGCATTTGATTTTGAGGTCTGCCGGCAGCGATGCAGCGGTATCAGTACGCGCTGCCGTCAGGACGGCAGTATTTATGGAGGCTGATAGAGACCTTTGCTTCTTGGTAGGCGCTGGTAGGTTGCCAGCGGCTCGCAAGGGTTCCACAGCCTCCCGCTGCTGAGACTCGTTTTCTTTTGACTCTTCTCCGCTGCCGAGGCCCTGCAACCGCTTGCTTCTGGGAGCCTGGCGACTCACGTAGGTGTATTTTTTCCGTTGGCCTTGCCTGGAGCCAATCTCCTCCCCCGTCCACTTCGTCCAATCATATGCCCCCTGGGCCTGGGGGTCCATGACAGGTGGAAAGAAGTCATGGTGATAGTGGTTGCGGGTTACGTGAGGACCCGAGGCAAACGCAGCGGCTAGAAGCAAGGGGTCCAGCTCTGCATCTCGCCTATGATGTGCGGGGTTGCTGTTGGGCGGTGCAGGCGCCGTGAGGAGGTCTAGTAATGACAGATCGAAGTCGTTGTGGGGGTTACCGGCGGTCATGGGTGACAGATGGGTCGAAAGACACGACAGAACTCCAGGAGAATGCAGGAGAATAAATAGAGCGTACATACGAGGGGGCTACAACATATGACCAGGGCTCGGACATTGGAATACTTATACCCTTTGCCGGTGGGGGGTTTGAAGCCAAATCAGATCCGGGTAAGACTGCCTCACGTAAGCAGCTGAGAAACGCACGGGAATCACAATCGTGGGAATACATTCCCATTGCAGTGCTGGCCGCTCCGACTCCGAAAGGCCGGCCCTGCCGGCCTGACCATGATATTGGGCTCGCGTCCCGAACTCGTCTTTTGTATCAGTTGTATCAGCCTACTGCTCGGCCTCCCAAGCATGCCGTTCTCCGTTTTATGCAGCGTCTAGCTCGCAAGCGCCGTCGAAAGCAGGTGGAGTTATCCCCATATTCGCAAGCTGTACTCCGAAGGTTCGCTGCTTCTATAAATATGGCGTCTCACGGACAAGTATGACAAGCTCAATCTCTCAATCACTGCTCCCGCCAGGCATTCCCTCGGCGCCTTCTTTGCCGTATATAATACCGTGGGCGTGGAGGGTGGACGCACTCATCCCGCAGCATGCTTTACGATATTACCGACATCGCCATATAGAGTCTCCACGGTCGTACGACCCCATTCCTTCGTCCTTCGTCCTTTGTCCTCCGACCCCCTCTCTCTCTTTCCTAGGCTTTCCGTGCACGGGCCCGCAGGCGGCTCGCTTCATGTACTTGGCACGGTCTCGTGTACTTTGGATTATTTATTATCTTTGCTGGTGAGTGACGGATCCCAGAGCCTTGTACCTTGTTCTGATTCGCTCCCGCAGTTCTGTATTTGCACAGAGCCTTGCACAGAATTCCTCTGATGTTGCTCTGCACACCCCTCTTGTTACGGTCTATCCGACATCATCTTCGGCTCTGACGTCCGTAGCAGGTATCCCTGATCATGCCAGCTCAAGTCGGTCCACGTTGCATCTCAGTGCGACGAGTCATCACACGCCCGTATCGGCACCCTCATCAAATCACACTACGCCCATTACTATGACTCGCGTCCCTGCCCCCATCGTGACAAATCACCCCCCAAATCCTCAGATGCCACATCCCTCACCCAGACCAGACCGTAATCTACCCAGAGGGCCATCGGCAGGAGTGATCGTTGGTGCAGCGCTCGGAAGCTTAGCTAGTATCATTGTCCTGGCAAGTTTCGCGCGTTGTCTGTATACCTGGAGAAAGCAACCGGACAGGGATCGCATCGCGGAGGTGGTGGACAGGTATCAGGTTCAGAGGGAGATGGAGGAGATGGCCAGAGAAGACCTCGAGGCTCTCAGGGAATCGGTTCGGCGTGCTCCCTCTCCCCCTCCACTACCTCTTTACAACGACTCACGACTCCCCGCATACACGCCGGCTCGTCCAGCAGCCGACGCCGACGTGTGATATTGCACTACACGATTATCGGATAACCTTTCTGTCATCTCACGAAGGGCCTAATTATGGCATCCCGCCAGTCCTGGCGCTTGACTGGAGTGTGATAACTCCGGCCGAAGGCTGTACATTGTCGACAATTCACCATGAATGTTGATCATCCCCACCATCATCTTAGCATGGCCCGCCTTACTCCCCTCCGAAAGAGGGGTCATCACACGGACTACTGGAGAAGACTATCTACGGAACGAACTGTTGGGTAGAGCACACTATAGATACTAGTCGGTGAGGGGCAGGCGATCTTGTATGCAACGGCTAGTAATGCTGTAATTTATACTAGGCACTCATTTATTTTTCCCGTCATGTCGCGTCGCGAGCGCGCTAATTTGCGGGGAGATTTGATCAATGTTCGGCAGTGGCCGAGGAAGCGCCAAAGACGTTCCAACAAAGGCTATTTATGGGTATTAGAAGCCTCGGTCGACTTTGTCGACGACCTCCTAACAGGAGGAATATAATATTCCAGAGTCCAGACATCCTCCTTGCATCTCTTACAGGCCAGTCATGGACGCAGCTCCCCCTCGAGCTTCGTCAGCAAGCCAAGCTAGTGACCCAGTGCAGTCAGTCCATTTACCTCTTCGTTCCATTCATAGCTAAAGGGGCACGTTGTACCTTGACATTTCCTGTTGTCTTCCAGGCTTCCGAAATCGGGTGGCGTGCGGGGGGAGGTGATAGAAATTCTGTCAAATACCGCGAATGGCGTCCTGGCAGAACTTGGTTACTACCCTGGCATCGTTCCCCAACTGGAGGCGGCTCACGCCGCAATTGCGGACCTACGAAAGCAGAACACGGCGCTTTGGGAGGACAATCGACGGCTGGCGCAATGTTTAGAGGTCGTGAAAGCTCGTCTGACGACGGTATCTGCGACGGAAGAGGATCGGGTCGAACGAGTCCTGTCGCTTATGGCGGAGGGAGAGGCGCTTAGGATTGAGAGGGACGCACTGAGTCGTACCCTTGCTCATACTAGTCAGGAGGGGAAGATGAAACGTATGCTAAAAGAACTGGACAGCCTGACTCACAAATATCAGGTCGCATTGACGGACGTTGCCCTCATGCACAATAACCTCGTCACGATCTATACTAAGCCCGGTCCCCACACACTTGTAGGCCCCGCGCCAACCTCGCAAGCTGCCTCTACCTCAAGAAACAATGTGAGACCTCATGGAAATGGTGTCGTTGCTGTTCCTGGTATGTTACGATGTGTATTCTCGAGAGTCGATCAACTGATGCTCATCATTGATACGAATCAGTGGCGGTACCAGTGCGTTATTTTTGTACATGTCCTGGAAGCAACGTTGAAGCTCTGCCGCGCAGGCTACTAGACCTGCTTCGCGGGACATGGGCCATCAAGATGTATGCGTTTATCAACAGATCGTAACTCCGAGCATTGACTGATCGTGATTCATAGCCGCCGCGACCTCAACGTCAGAGGAACGCGTCTTGTGCACGTCCTGTAAGTATTCCCCGGTCATTTTCACTAAGCATATAATGCTCACCCATTCTCGCAGCAGGCCTTGATTCCTGTGCGGTTTAGTTTATGTGGTTCATTTCCCGCTTACTGACTGTTTTCAGGTTCCCGCTGAATTTGTACAAAAACAGGCGGCACACACTGTCACCCAGCCAGGTCCAGACATGTATCAACCGGGTGGCCCCGCCGCCATACCGTCTGAGCAATCTATGCCGCGACCAGGGCAATCTGTTCCCATGACTATGCAACAGACAGCGCTTCCTATGCATCTGATGAACCAGCAGACTGCTATTCACCATCAGGGACAGCGTCGGCCCTCGCAGCATCACATGGCTCAACCGGCTCAACAGCGCCCAATCGTTCAATATGTCCTTAATAATACCAGCATTGCTCATCCGCACGGCCAACCCGTGCCTCGCCCCGACATACATCATGTGCATGCTCTTCACCAAGCTCAAAATCCACCAGTCGCACATCATGCACCCACTCCTCCGCAACATTCTGCAACTCATAGCCCCTTCGCTTATGGGGTTACGTCCACGCAGAATTCTACGCCGAGCAATTCACGCCCGCCGTCAAGCCACAGCAGTCGTCAAGCTTATCCACTGTCCATCAACACGCATATATCCCCTCTGAGCACGCCGGATGGAAGCAGGCCTCCCTCTGCGGTTCTGTATAGACGTGTTTCCCAGCATGCATATCCGATGACGCCCTCCACGCCGAGCATGAACATCAGGGAAGGCGACATGCAATTTCCTCTTACTCCTCAGTCAGCAAGGATAACTACCACGCCGACGAAGAATGTTGTGACCGGGGCGATAAGGCGCCGGGAGGTGGAAGTCACGGATTTGACTAGGGATGATGAACCTGAGCAGAAGAGGCCACGATTGGACGATGTTGCAAAAGCAGCGCAGGCTCAGCACATCGCTAAACTACCCTCGTCGACGCTGCCTGATGGCGGGACTGAGAAGCCAATAGTAGATGAACCAGAACCTACAGCTGTGGATGGAGAACTCGGCATGGCGAGCCCGACGGAGCAAGAGGAGGGAACTACTCTTCCGCCTGAGCGATGCGCTGAAGCTATGTTCTCCGAGGTAGAGCAGGGGAACCCAGCCAAGGGTCTCATATGCTACTTATGCAGGTGTGTTGCCCAAGTTATCCCGTTCATGTCACGAATTCGAGCTGACCGGCCATCCGCGCAGACACCGATATCAAACCACAGACGGTGCTGAACAACCTACAGTGTTCACAAGCCCGACGCTCGACGAACTAGTCGAGCATGTCAAGACATCGCATCCTTCCGTCTGGGATACGTTCTGAAGAATGGCCGCCGATCGTACCTCCTAAGTAGCTCAAGGTGCATCTTCGTCCAAGCTGAGCACTGGAGCCTACGTCGTAATGCGTCATGCCGCTGAGCTCCGCTGTTACGCCTATTTATGATAGTAATTGACCTTCCTCAGGTGCCAGTGACCATTACGATTTTGCGATCCTTCTCATGGATTAATTCTACCAACTTGTGTCGCGTTTGGCAGGGGACATGTTGGTATCATGTTTTTTGTGTCTGTAGAGCCTTCTATGATCATTCATCCTCTCTTGTAGTTCATGGATCGTTTCTGAAGGACTTCCACAGGGTTTCTATAAGCAACACGTCTATAGCACGGTAATCTTCCGCCGCTATCCTCATCATTCAGATCTGCGGTCATGTTGTTGAAGTTCGGTCCGGCTACTGACTGTCTGTTATTCGGAGCAGTCCAGATTCGAATGGTCATTCAAGAATCGGGAGTGGCTGACATAGAGCTGACACTCACCTTGACTTACAACCATCTAATCTTGAGGCGCGAATGGAGACGATGGCTGCTTCTCAGCCTGGCTCTGCAACGGCCGGGCCTATCATGTTGGAGGCTCTCTTGCAGACGCTCTGTCAAGGCGTTCTCTTTATGCAGGCAGTCAGATACTGGGATAGTCGCGCAGAAGATACCCTGCGACTCAAGTTGTACATGGGCGTCTTAGTGATTCTTTCCATGTACGTATTCCGTCTCTTTTCCTACCCCGAAGTTAGAGTACACTCCTTTTAGGTTGCAGACCACAGTTGAGATATACAAAGCCTGGTTTGTAGCCGTTCTACGTCAGCCCTGGGTAAGCACTTCGTACCTCTGGCCGAAACTATAAAGCTCACAGCTTCACGGATGCAGTCCGCTAGTCCCTTAAAGTGGACCGATATACTCCTGAATGGTATCATCGTCTTCCTTTGCGAAATGTTCCTTGTCAGGAGATGTTGGCTTGTGAGCTCAGTTCTACCGAGGGCCGTTCTAATCATAACCCCAAATTAGGCGACGAACAAGACAACTTGGATTTTGATCCCTTTGGCAGCTTTGACTTTGTCCATTTTCATCGTTTGCGTAATCTTGGTACGGTCCTGCTACCGATCGAAGACTCTGCTGACCTCCCGTGACTAGGCGGTGGAAGTGGGGACTACTGCGGGTAATGTTATCGTAGAAGATGTGAGTGGCTCCGTTCCCTTATGTTGCAGAATCCAAAGATTAAAATCCGGACAGCCCCTACGGGCTCAGGCGGGGCATCTTGGATCGGTGAGATTAGCATTGTCTTGCCGTACATGGGCCGCGTCAACTCAAGATAGGCTGAGTTTACGTTCTCCTATTGGATTTTTGGGTCTCTCGGTGAGTATTCCAAATTGCGTGCCTTCATGAAGAGTCAGGCTCTCAATGCGCTCATCTTCTGTTTACAGTCCTTGATACCGTCGTGACGAGCATACGTGAGCAGGACCGTGTAGACATCCTCACCGCATGTACCAATAGTCGCCTTGCTAGTGTCTGTCTTCCTGTGGCGATCGAAGACGGGACTGAACCATCTGGACACCACTCTCAGGCATATACTCACTATCACTTGGGAGTCCGCCGCCGTCCCGTTCATCTCCGAATTGATTGCGGTGTGTGTCTACCATGCGATGCCGGTGAGGGAATTCGACGTCCATAGTGACTCTTTAGCTGACGGTTAACTTCTGATCGTCACTAAATCGGGCAGAATGCAAACTACCAGCTAGTACTTCTGTTCGTACTTTCCACCGGCAAATTCTATACCATAGGAATCCTCCGGAGTCTCGCGTCTAGAGTGGAGCTGCGCACCCGCCTCAAATCGACGGATTTAGGAAGGACGTCACTTTCCGGATGGAACTGGGATCCAGAAAGGACTGCGATTGACAGTCTTTCCATCACAGAGGTAGAAATATTTCCGTTGAGTATACATGACCCTCCTGATGCCGTCGCTCAGGTCGCACCAGTGGAGTATCCTGGCTTCAACCACACTTCCATTGCTTCCACTACCGCGGGCTTCAGTTCGGACGACACTGCCTCAGACACGATGCGAGCTGGTGAAATCACTCAGGAAAGCCATCCGGCTGACCCTCCCAAACCATTTCTGAGGCGTCCGACGGGACTGGATACCACGGAGCAGGACGCTTCATAGACGGTATAACTTGCCCCTGTACGGGGAACTATATGGGAAAACCCGAGGTGTATCTGTCCCTCAAAAACATAATGCTGTCGACTCATATTGCCTGTATCAGAGTACTCTTCCGTGATAATCACTCGGAACTTCGGAGTTGGCAATTGTCTCCTAGGTTGCATGCCAGGCTCTTTCTTCATCCTACCGTTTTTCAACGTAATTCCCGCGGTGCACCGATCTTCTCTGCATTATTGGGGATCCGACTGATCAATGACAACATCTACCCGCTCCGTCTGAGTCCGGTCCGCTATTCGCCAACAGCGAGTGCGGCTGGCATCCAGCCTGTTATATTCCAGGCTCCTCGCATTCACAATCTATGGATGTTATGGCAGCTTCGGCGCAGGTTGACCATGCCGGTGTTTCGACAGCTGGACCTGTCCTGTTGTTGGGTCTTGTGCAGGCCGCTTGTCAGGGCGTCCTCTTCTCTCAGGCAGCTCGATATTGGGATAATAGCGTGGAAGATGGTCTTCCCCTAAGGTCTTATGTGCTGGTCTTAGTCCTCTTGTCCGTGTGCGTATTCTCCGATTTGCGTGCAGTGCTTGCGCTAATGGGGGAAGTTTATTGTCCAGGTTGCAAACTGCGCTAGAAGTATATAAAGTGTGATATGTGGTTATCCTGCATCACCCATGGGTAAGCATACACTGTCCTGATCCGACTTTCGGGGTGTCTCGGCTGATCGCTTTGTGGTATAGTCCACGAGTCCCGTGAAATGGGCTCCCATCTTCTTGAACGGTACCATCGCCTTTCTTTGTGAAGCGTTCCTTATCAGGAGATGTTGGCTGGTAGGCGGGGTTCCCTAAGATAGCTATCCCGCTGACTTTAGACCAGGTGACAGAGAAGAAAATCTGGGTTTTGGTTCCTTTAACCGCCTCCTCCCTCTCCCTTTACGTTGTGACCGTGATCCTGGTTTGTCCCTGCTGCGAGTTCGATGCTTTTGTTGACACCGCATCCGCAGTCCGTGGCGGTGGGAGTGTTCAAGGGCATTGCGCAAAGCGTGAGTAAACATATCTTCCACGAGATAGTCGTGTATTCACATAGTAGGCAGCCCTTACAAGCTCAAACAAGTCGTTTGGGATCGGTAAGACGACATTATTTATGGCTGTCTCCAGATTGCTCAATGAACCAGGCCAAGACGGCATTCGCCTTCTGGGTAATCGGATCTCTAGGTAAGTACTGACACCGCTGCGCATGCCGTTCTGGAAAGATAGGGCTGACATATACTATTACTCCTAATGGTTTCCTTAGTACTTGATATTGTTATGGTGGCCATTCGTAAGTAGCGCATCATATCTGGACCCTTGATGAATACTGAGAAGCCTGGCCAGTATCATTCTTTCTCTGGCGTTCCAAGACCGGACTCAGCCATGTGGACAAAACACTCAGGCGCATAATCACTGTTGCCTGGGAATCTGCGGCCTTCCCATTCATCTCGGACTTGGTTGGACTATGCATCTATCTCGCGTCGCCGGTAAGACCAACATCTACTGAGTAACATAGCCATTCAGTGACCTCATAACATATAATCAATTATTGCAGGGCATGAATTATCAGCTGATACTCCTTTTCATACTCGCCTCTGGCAAGTTCTATACGATAGGAATACTGCGGAGTCTTTTATCTAGGTCCCACTTTCGTGCCCGGTTTAAATCAACGAACCAAGGACGAACGACAATCTCCGACTGGGATTGGGATCAAGAAAGCGCATCTGTCCGCAAACCTGTGGTCCAGGAGGTCAGAAATTCTTCGTTAATCATGTACTTATGAACGCGATCGTCCTGATGCTTTGTCGTAGTTTTCGGCATTGGATGATCTTGCCACGGTCGGCCCCCCCACTGAGCCTACTGCCGATTGCTCAAGTGGAGACGAGGCGAGCTCAGACAGAACTCTGAGCGGCGACGTGCCCACCCAGAAGGCAGGCTTCGCAGATGCACGATTAGCACCTACCGAGCGTCTATCAGCGGCGAACAATACAGACGAGTATGTTCCATAGAGTATTCCAACACAAATTGTATCATGAAACAAGACCGGGAAAGCGATCCCTATGCAAGAATAGATAGACGTAACGAATACAGTGCGAACAATCAAGATCAAGCCTGGAGTTCTAAAGCGAGCGCGTCGATCAGGCCGACAAGCCGGGACACCTCGTATTCAGAGAGAGTGACATTCTTGTCGATGGTGATTGCTTCCGCAAGAGCGGGCAATGTAGTGGCGCCGTAGCCTAAATAATCAAACCTTTTAGTTGCCGGAGCGGCAAACAAACGATGATGGCCTACCTAACCACTTCCCAGGCGCGACGCCGAGATGCCTGTACCATTCTCTATCTTTGATGCCTTCTTCCGAGATGAAGCCTGCACACCCGAGGCGGCCCAGTAAATCTCAGACACCAGCAGAAAAATGAAGCATCACAAACCTCTTTCAAATGAACTTAACTTCTTGTTGACTCTTTGGATCCTCTTGGCAGCCTCGATGAACTTGTGAATAGGCAAACCAGGCAGGTGTGGGCGGCCATGGCCTAGCGGTGGAGGCATGTCACGCGGAGGGTGAGGCGGGTGAGGGTAATCAGGAGGATGGGGAAGCGTAGGCATATGCGGGGCAGTCGGTGGGCGAGGAGCCTCCGGAGAGTGGAAGTGCTCCCGACCGAGACCCAAGGGACGGTCGTGGCAAGGACGATGGAAATGGCCGACGCGGTCCTTGCGAGGGCCATAGGCCGCTAAGAGTTTGTGAGCGTAGCGAAGGTTCTCGATCTCTTCATCCGCGAAGTCGTCATGGTGGTGAGGAGGGTGAGGGCGATGGCGATGGATGACCTTCTTGACCCAACGAATGATCCTCCTTAGGAAACCAGGCTTCTTCCTGATCTCGTCAAGAAGCTTCTTGAACTCCTCCTCAGCTTCAGCCTTCTCGATATCAAGTGCTACACTTGCTTCCTGCAGTCTCTGCATGGAGGAGCGCAGGCGGGTGAAGTTAGGGGCGTCGAGAGATCCGTCGGAGGCTTGCTGCTCAACACTGAGTTGTGTTGCGATAGATGGATCAGTTTGATAAGTCGTGTTTAGTGGAGTGAAGTGGCTTACACATCTAAATAGGAATCTAGCTCGTATGCATATTGAGTCGTATTGAGCGGCAGGACAATGGCATCAGCAAGACGCAAAGTCATGAGGCCCAAGTGCTTCGCAACGGCGATCTAAACGACCAACTTCAGCAGGGCTCGACGTGTCAGGTACAGGTCATTCACTTACGTGACGGTAAAAGCCAGGATCAGCATAAACCTCCTGATACCTCTGGGAGTCATAAATGGAGTGGTAATGGTAAACTGCATCGGACGGCGTAAACCCGAACCCTTGGTCAAAGCTCGCAATCTACACGCATAGTCATCAGTACCCTATACTCATCTAGAGAACACCCGTGACTCACACCAATGCGCTGCAAGAACACCGTGAAATCACTGCCCGACCCCAGCGGCTCAATCCCAGTCTCATACTTCGCTTTTTCCATCTTCCGCGCCTCGTATGCACGCATAAACTCTTCATCCGCGTTTCCCTTGAAGGGTCCCTCATCGGTAGAGGCATCCCACAGCGTGCGACCAGCGTCGGTCGGGTGCTCGACATCGATGGCCGTCTTCTTGATGAGATGGGCGAGAGACGGAGAGCCGCCTGCGTGCCATTGGGAGCCGGCGACGGAGACGTCTGTGCGGGCCGTTGTTTGAGAGAATAGGAGGTAGAAGACAGGGAAGCTTACCAAGGTTGAGATATGAGACGACGTGCTCCGAGAGCCATTCAGGGAAGTCTTCGCCCCATTCGGTGCTACCGATGAGACCGTACTAGCAACGCCACGTTAATGACATGGATCTCCCGACATAGAACTTGTTGAGTGAGCAGACGTACCTCTTCAGCATCCCAGCTGGCAAACACAATGGTTCGCAGAGGGCTCCACCCGTTCCGCAGCAATTCACCGAAGCCTTTGATAATCTCGTGCAGAGAGACTGTACCAGAGACGGGGTCGACAGCACCCATCACCCAGGCTATGAAAAACAAGGTCATTTCACTGTCGTACAGAAGTCATCCAGACCCCTACCCACCATCACGATGGCATCCAACCAGGACCACTTCAGAGCTGATGTGCCCGGGAATGACAGCCATGGTGTTCCAGATGGGCGTGACTTTGGTGTCCACTGTGGCAGGACACAATTAGCGCATCCACACCGTTTCCGGTCTGGCAAACGTACCGTGATTAACGAGTTTCACAGTCGTGCTACTAACTGTTCCTGTCAACTTCCTGCCTTTATCGACACCACCGAGCTCCTCGAGCAAGCGGCGAGCATTCGCCCAAGAAATAGGCAAACTCGGAATCTTGGGGATATTGCTCCCATCCGTTCTCGTCGAGTTTTCATATGCAGGGTATCCAGGAGTAGAAGGGTCTCCAGAGTAAACGGAGATGTACTGAACGGAGCCACGCTGCACAGCGGTCGGGTTGCGGGCAGGGCCAGCAGGGTACGCGTCGTACCCGTTCTCAGCAGTGACAACGCCGTCGTCCCGAGGGTCGGAGTAGATGAGCACGCCCACGGCGCCCAACTCCTCTCCGCCTTTGATCTAAGTGGTATTTCAGCTTGGCGTTCTCACGAATCAACGAATACTCCCACCTTCAAACCACGGAAGTTAGCACCGTAGCGCGTGAGGACGATCTTGCCAGTCAAGTTGACACCCTTCGCAACAAGCTCGTCGTAATCCTCCTTGGTACCGTAGTTCGCGTATACGAGCTGCCCTTCAACGTCGCCTCCACGGCTGAGACCATGGAATGTAGGCACCGAGTCCTTGTACTTTGCAGCCTCCGGATCACCCTCGTCGCCGTCCTCGACCAAGTCCGCATCCCACACACTTTCGCCGTTACTGTCCAGGATCTGCAGACTCCGGTCAAGCGGGGTGTTCATGACCGGGTAGTACACATCAATCCAGGCTTTCGGCTTCTTGTAGTGCGCAATGTCGAGCGTGGCGTGGCGGGACTCGCGCGTGCCGGCGGAGTAGATGGGCTCCTCGGAGGGAGGTGGGATACCGAACTCGGTTTGGAAGAGCTCGAGGATGACTTTGGCGTCCGCGAAGTCGTCCACGGATCCGGCGAGATGGGGATGAGTGGCGTACTCCCGAGAGACGGCCAGAGCACGCTCGGCCGAAGGGACAGTCCTACAGTATCTTCAGCAACTTCAAGATGAGATATATAGACTGTGTTGACGCACAGGAAGAGCTTCTCCGCCTCCTCTCCCTTCAACGGCGGCTTGTGGTGACCATGCTTGTGAGATGCAGGGACACTAACACCAGGGATCGCCCAAGGATTTCCATGCACATTAGGGTGTGGGTTTCCTCCGCCTTGGACTAACGTCTTGATACCCCAGAAAGCAGCGAGCACCACCGCGCACTTCACGAACTGGCGGGTGAACGCACGCGACTTTCGCTCCGGAGCAGAGACATGTTGGGTAGCAAACGGAAGCGTTTCGGGCTGACCTTTGTGATCTGCAAAGTCGTATGGCGACTTCACGTCCATCGGGCCCAAATTAGAGGGAAAAGTTGAGGACAAATATTCAAAGGAGCAGCCATGGGCGTTTATAAGCTTTATCTACACTGGTGCCGCCGGCTTGCGCAGTTGCGTAGTATGATAACAGACGCTGCGGAATAATTAGCAGATCAGGGTGAGGGCGTTTGCCGAGAGTGCCTTTGCGTCTGAATTCCGCGATCATCGTCATGTCTGGCGAGGACGCGCAAGCACCGGTGGCGGACGCTACCACGCACGGTGCTTCAGCCCCAGACGCGGGCCCACAAACAGCGCCAGAGGCAAATGCGACGAGTCTCAGCGCGCCTGCACCGGAGGACGACAGACGCGAGCTGCTCGACCGCGCCCGCAGCTTCCTGCTCTCTCCCCAAGTCCGCGATGAAGATATCTGGGCGAAGCGCACGTTCCTGGCAGAGAAAGGGCTGACGGATCCAGAGATCGATGGGCTGCTGCGTGAGCTGGTGCGCTCCCTGTCTTGCTCTGCTTCTTCATGAAGTTCACCGGGGTGGTTAGCCTTCGCGGGCCCAAGTCCCGCAAGTGCCTCCGAGAACGTACCCTCAACCGCCTCCTTCCCGCCTGCCCGACCTGCTAGCGGGGATAATGAGGATAACTGGGTGGATAGCAGGAGGGTCCGCGGTGTTACTGCTAATCTACTCAGTGCGTCGTTCACGCCTCTGCAGCATACGATCTCACTACAGCTACATCCAGCGCTTCATACTCCCTCGCCTCGCGCGCTCCTACTCCTCCCGCCACGCCCTCATCACGCACCAAAAGTCCCTCCTAGCCCGGCTCACCGCGTCCCTCGCCTCCCTCAAGGAAGCCCAATCTTCAGCGTACTCTGACCTCCCGCGCCCTGACCCGTTCAGGGAGCCACCAGAGTACCGCGTCTGCCGGACCATAGATGATATACTGGCAGTGTGCGAAGATAAAGAGAAGATCGACGAGGTCCCGGAGTATAGTCTTGTGAGGTGTGCGATTGGGGAGTTGGAGAGGGAGGGCAAGGATGTGACGACGGGGGCGCTGTTTGAAAGGTTGAGGGCGAAGATTGGGTGGTTGGAGACGGCGGAAGGGATTGTGTATCAGGTGTGTCGCGCAGCATTCATCGTAATGTTATACCATGGGCTGACTTGGCATCATATTCTGGAGGAGCGACTATGGCACACTTTAACCACCGCCTCCCCATTCACCCCTTCCAACCCCTCCAACCCCTCCTCTAGCACCTGGACTTACACGCCACCGACCCCTCCGCCCCCCTCCGCCCTCCTCACCTCCCTCTCCACCCTCCACTCTTCCCTGCCACAGCCAGTCCCCGCTCCTCGCTACCAGCACACCCAACAAGCGCTAGCAGATTTTACTGGCTACCTCACAACGCGTGCGTATGCCTCGCCGACTTTCCTCAAAGGCAGTGGGTACGGGATTGGCGGGGCGGCTGAGGATGGGGGGACGAAAGTGGAAGAAGAGGTGAAGAGGGAGATCAAGGCGTTGAAGGGGTTGGTGTTGAATAGGTGAGCGGCACTTCTGCGCCTTCGTGTGCACATGGCCGTTGAAGCTGAGCGTCTTCCCTCGCGCACAGGCGTTCGTTCATGAGCTCGTTGCACCGACAACCCAGCCAGCCTGCTCTACCCGTTCCGCCTACCCCTGGGGGATAAGACTAAGACCGACAGTCGTAACAGCTATTTATCTACCTGTCGACGATTACTTAGGACCCACGAAGTAAGCCAGAATCTATCCTCCTCAATTCTCTCTAACGCAGTTCTGCCCCTTCTTTAAGATCCGGATGTACTAGGATTTGTTTGTACGATAAGCAAGCTTAATATGCTCCCCGCGCATCTATCCTTGATATGTCTGAGCTTAAGGTTATAGGCTGCCAGGCAAATCCGCCTACCCCGCGGACTTGAGGTTATCGATTATTCCCCTGCATGAAGCCGACTCGGGATCCCGTCCCCTGGTTCGATACTCCGGGCCTTGCGCACTCTGGTCCTCCTCGGGGTTCGGATTTTGAATGTTTACGAATGCGCTACGGGGTCATCGCCACTAGAAGCGTGTCCAGTCGACTTGGAAGTTGGAACATGTCGATGGTCGTCGCCTCGTTATGCTGGTCCTGGGCATGTTGGACGCTCTTGAGGGAGTGGTAATACTGGTCCTGGATAATACGCGATGCATTGCCCGGCGCAGATGGGCGTTACAGCGGGTAGGAGGACGCCACAGTCATGTCGGCGTCACGTTGATCAAGGCCTACAAGGCTGGTGGCCGCTGCCTGAGCTTCCAACCATGCCATGACTAGTTGAATATATTATACGGCGGGTGGTGGTGGCTATAGTGAATCGATAGACACGTTCGATCGGTCGCGAGTTCGGGGAATTCCGATGAGAGGCAGTGGGGATACCTCTTCTGATTCACAGTACCTTTTTCGATCTTGGATTACTCTCCTTCTTGTGCACTCGTGAGGACGGAATCGAAGCGCTTGTAGAGCTCAGTCACCTTATCTGGAGGTTCTGCGCAGCAAAGGAGATCTTTTCAATTTTGGAGCGTTGGCTGCGCCCATGAGGGATACTGAAAGCATATCTGCAGTAGACTATGGATGGCGGTCCAGTAAACCCCTCAGTGGATCTCATGGATTGCGCAAGTTCATATCATATCCATGAGCATGTTTAACATACGGATCATATTTAAGTACGCCGTGAGACGCCGCTATTGAGAACATTGCCTGTATTAATGTATCGAGGATCGCCTTCCATTGCATGCCCACGTAGCAGGGCGCGAAGCACTTGCATAGGCAGTTTGTCGGCTTTTCCTGGGCCTCATGGTGGGTAATGCCATTGTCGGCGGACATTAGAGGCGATGGCGTCCGAGGAGTAGCAACGATTTACGTGGCTGCTATGCAGGAATGGGAAGAGTGTGTCCTGGTTGCTTGGTTGCTATGTTCATATAGATAGCGGTGTTACGACATTCGACCTTGTGCGTTGCATGCTGTTTGGGAATGGCCAGGTACTATCATTTGTATAGTTTTGCAAAAAATGTAGAGAATCGACGTTTCCCGCCCACTACACTAGACCTTTTGCCGGTTCTTTTTCTAGGCATCATGTATTGAACTCTTCTGTACATGCTCATGTTTTTTTCGTATTTTAATCTCTATCGTACGTGCTGCAGGAGCGTTGCCGGAACATGCATGGGGTTTTGCAAAACTATGTCACACTTATGTCACACGGCACGCTCAATCTCCGACGCGGCAATAGCCGTACATGGCAGGTTGCCTGATTCGGCACGCTCGCACCTCAGGCCTCCACGCTCGCGCAATTGCACGTTCCGAACAATGCATATATAAATGTCTATACTACAACAGAAAAACAAGAAGTGAAGGCAAACCAGCTCTCGTTGAAGGCAGAACCACTGAGGCGCGTCGGCGCGTCAACAAGCGGAGCTTGAATTTGACCTCAAACCGATGTCACGCTCGGCGCGCATAAACATGCAAATGCCTTCACAGAAACTCATGACATCGTCAAAATGCTTATCGGGCATGACGGAGCATCTCAGAGAGAGTGTATAAGTATTCGCCAAGCTAAATGGAATGGATCGAAGTAAGCCCAGAGACGAAATCTGACAGATATGTTGCTTAAGCCGTGCCTTCGCACATGTCTTTCTGCTCGTATTTCTTACCGCGACGAGATTTTTACAATCGGACTTCACAGAGGGTGTCTAACAGTGTATTTCTATACCCTGACAAAGCCTCGATTTTTTTTCTTGAGTATGGAAGGCGCTGCAGCACCCTGTGGTAGTTTTGCAAAATTTGCAAAACTATACAAATGATAGTACGAGTCACAGAAGGCGTCATGGATAACACACCGGCTTTGTAAAACAAGACCATGTCTTATGGTCACACGCCAATGGAGTGCCCCGCGGGGAACCACTGGCCTGGACCCATGCCTCGGATGGGAACCCTAACCCCAGCGATCATCCCGCACTCTAACTTGCATGTGCGTGCGGGGACTTGCCAGGGCCACTTGCGTCCGGATTTTCTCGTGGATTCCAGCACATCCGCCGAGTATAGCCCTGGCAATGTATTGGAATGTATCAGGGCAAGACGATCGAGGAACAACTCTGGCGACGAGGATATTTGTGGAGGTGGAGTGCGAGATCTGGGAAGAGTAGGACCGTTTCGGTGCCGACGCTGGGTACGGATGCAGTGCAGCAAAGGCTAGAAGGGGACGTCAGCGATAACGGGGCCACTTGCAAAAGCGCACTTTGAAAAACCTAAACTTGACATCACACCACGTGACGTGGGAAACGAAGCAGAACCGTACATTCGCGATTTATTCTTGGACATCGCAATAATGAATCGCCCTGAACCACCAGCCAGCCTCCCTCACGCCGCATTTCTGCTCTTCGCCGTCGAGGACGACGACGACGACGACGCCCGCCATGTCCCTCCCGTCCCTCCACCACACGAATAACGAGGGCACCTCGTCAGAGTCCTCCGTCATGAACCTCGTCGAACAGTCCGGCACTGGCAGCGAGGCAGCCACGCCGGGAAGCACCACCCCCATGATCTTCCCCATCCCCAGGATACCAATGGCGAGGAACGCCAACTCTTTTTATGTATGTGTTCTTTGCATTGCTCGTCGCCCCAGGCTCACCCGACGCATCGCTGCAGACCGACTCGCGGTACTCTTTTGCTAGCACGGGGTCGCGAGTGACGTCGATCGCCGAGAAGGTGGGCATTCCTCGTCTCTCGTCTGTCTCGGGTGGAACGGTGCAGTCGTCATTGTCGCCCGCCCAGCCCGGCCCGCCACATTCCTCGCGGGACGGTTTTGGCGGAGAACGTCCGACACAGCCTCACACGTTAACTGCGCATCATGATATGCATCCAATCATTGCAGTAGCGCTCGGTCTCGAGATTTTGCGAGAACTACAGACCCTCCTCAACTCGAGCGTACCTCTTTCCTCTGCATAGGATGCCCATTTCTGCGGATAACAGGTCATCTCAGAGGAAACAGGTACGCCGTGGGCGCATCGTGTGTTGATGCGCCATCCAGGAGTGATGTCTGATGTGGCCACAGGGCTCGGCCTCCATTGGGGATGGAATTTGGCCCGAGTGCTGATCCATTCCAGAAGCCTTAATTCAATCCATTTTCGTATTCATACGTACCTTGACAACGGACCATCCGCTTTTTTTTTTTTTCTTTGTGTCGTCTCGCGCTCGTTCCTCGGCACGCTGCTTTCCTATGTTCCTCTCCGCATCCTCGCGCACGTCTTACTCCTCCCGTTCCTTCCACGACGTCTACCCGTCTTCAACCTCACTAACCTACCATCGTCTCCCTTCACAGTACACTCTCCCCCCGGACCCGCGCGAATGGGGCGCTCTAGGCGATCTCGCGGAGGAGGACGACGAGCTGCACTCGCCGACATTACCGTATGCCAATGCCGCTGCGGGGAAGGAAGGCAAGGACAAGCCTGGCAAGTGGAAGGCGAGCATGATCGAGAGGGATAGACAGTTCTTCTCGTCGCGGGGTGTGGCGAATTTGGGGTGCCTTCTGCTGCTCATTGCATGTTGTTTGGGGTTATTGTGAGTGTTTTCCTCGTGTTGAGGAAGTGGCGCGCTGATCACTCATGTCATTTGGGCAGTGCGGGATTCCCGATTGCGATGTTTGTGACGAGAACGTCGCTGTCTACGTTCGGAGCGTACAATATCGGAGGGATAAACGCCAGCGGCCAGGTGAGCTGCCAAGCGAGTGTCGAACGTGCTCCGGTTCGGCTTACGCTTCATGCCCTATCAGATAGCGAAAATGCCAGGAGACTGGGGTATCATCGACGCCGAAACGCCGACAGATGTCTATACCAAGGCATCCTGGCACGATGGGAGCGAGCTGCAGCTCGTGTTTTCGGACGAGTTCAATGTCGAGGGGCGGAGTTTCTGGCCTGGGGACGATCCCTATTGGGAGGCGGTGGACCTGCATTATTGGGAGACGAATAATATGGAGTGGTATAGTCCTGACGCGATCACGACGGCCAATGGGAGCTTGGTGATTACGCTGGAGCAGAAGGTGACGCATGATTTGAATTATCAGGGAGGTGAGTGTCTCGTCATTTAGGGCAGGGAGGGAAGAGGCTGATGGGATTTGGGCAGGGTTGATGTCGTCGTGGAACAAGTTTTGTTTTACGGGTGGGTATATTGAGACGAGTGTGGAGCTGCCGGGTTTGAATAATGTGGTGGGGCTTTGGCCTGCTGTGTGGACGATGGGGAACCTGGGTCGGGCGGGGTATGGTGCGAGTTTGGAGGGCATGGTACGTCGATGTACTGTTCATTTCCACGAGCTTTTGAGACTCATATTTTACTCTGCAGTGGCCGTACACATATGACGCGTGCGATGTTGGGACTGTCGCGAACCAGTCTATCAATGGGCAGCCCGTCGCGGCTACGATCAACGGCGACCAGGGCAAGGGCGGCGTTCTGTCGTATTTGCCCGGCCAGCGGCTGTCGCGGTGTACGTGTCCCGGGGAGAGCCATCCTGGTCCGAAACACTCGGATGGAACGTTTGTGGGACGGGCGGCGCCGGAGATTGATATCTTTGAGGCGCAGATTACGGGGACGCCGCTGAGCTCGCAAGTCTCGCAGAGTGCGCAGTGGGCGGTGAGTGGTGTTTTGTTTGTGGACGCGTAGTGGCGGGGTGCTGATTTGGGATGATATTTAGCCGTTCAATGCGGGGTATCTCTGGGATAATACGACGGATAATGAGGTTATTGCGGACCCGAATATTAGTATCCTGAATAGCTTTATTGGGAGTGCGACGCAGCAGGCGACGAGTGTTGTGACGGATACGACGGGGGCGTGTTATGAGTATGAGCAGGGGTGTTATTCGGTGTATGGGTTTGAGGTGAGTCGGCTGTTCAGACCGAGAGTTGAACGGTGGATGCTGATGGATTGCTGGTGCGCAGTATAAGCCTGGGTTCGACGATGCGTATATTACGTGGATTTCGGAGAACAAGGTTGCGTGGACGCTGAATGCGGCGGGCATGGGCGCGGATACGGCGACCGAGATTTCGGCGCGGCCTGTCCCTCAGGAGCCTATGGTAAGCGAAGAGCATTCCTGTCGAGAGAACGCTGACTCTTCGATTTATGACAGTATATCATTATGAACCTCGGCATGTCGACGAACTTTGGGGAGGTGGATATTGCGCACCTGCCGTTCCCGGTGCATATGCGCGTGGATTATGTCCGGGTGTATCAGAGGAAGGACTCGATCAATATTGGGTGCGACCCGAAGGATTTCCCGACGCAGGCGTATATCAATCAGTGAGAGGCAGTGCTGGAGTTTTGGTGTGTGGGATGCTGATGTTGTTTGGACAGGTACCTCGAAGCGTACACGAACCCGAATCTGACGACGTGGACGGGCGACTATGGCCAGCCTGTCCCGAAAAACTCGTTCCTCGGCCAATGTTGAGCATCGCTCCGGCCCTCTGCATCTGCACAAGACTAGTCACCGAAACTGACGTTACACGCTCTGCATATAAACCCATAGACTCGCATTTCTTGGCATCATCACTGTCTTCTCCTCTCTTTTGCACTTGGCTGCTCGGTTGCAGTTTAGGAATCCTGTCGTTATCTCTGTGGTCATCCACGACTTGGATACGACCGAGACTGCAGCGTATACACCCTGGAGTCTACGACCCCCGGATGCTGCGCGGCCGCAGGTTCCATCCTCCACCCTCGTCATCTATCTCCGTCTCAAATATAGGCTTGCTTTCGCTGGGTGCATATACGCAAGTAGAGCCCGCCGCAGCAGGCCCTGTTTGCCGCGGATCTGATTTCTGTTCGCACCCCTACACCTGCCACCTTCTTGACGAACATTCAAGGCCCTAACTTAATATTATTATACTCGCCATAATCGAGTTTGGACTTTATCATGATATCGATGTATAAGTAGGCTACCCGCGTTTCATAGTCGTTGTTATTGTTTCATGGCTGCATATATTCATCTCTTTGCACGCTGTCTATGTGAGGACTGCGACTGCGAGAAGCGGCGGAGCGGCGGAGGGACGGCGTTCGCGCATTGTCAATCAATCACGCGCTAAGCACATTAATGGCATCGCTCGACGAGAACCTTCAAGTTCATTTTATTACCGACAGATCATGTGCAACAGAAATACAAGTGCGTCGGAGAGATATTATAGTACAGGTGATGCGGCATCAACCAACAGTGAGCTACAAGATACTAACGTGTGCTATAGTGTACTAATGCTTTGATGAATGATGCTGGGACTGAATGCATGTGCGGATTGCGAAAGCGTGAATAATGCGATGCTGAGAGACCACCAAGAAAGAAACGCAGAAACGAGGACCACATCCTGGCGCAGAGAAGAATAATAATAATAACATGATAATCGTGAAAAGAGGCAACTTGCGAATCTCAGACGGCTGGCACGGGTCGTGCATGGCCGTGGCCAAACGAGTTCCAGCCTTCCTTCTTGGCCTCGGCGCAGCCACCAGTCGGCGACAGCTCGGGGAAATAGCCGCCAGCCCCGTCAATCTTCCCCTTCCCTCTGGCCCTCTCAATCGCCTGCGCCTCGGCAGCCGTCGCACCGAGCTTCATCTTGCTCAACGGGCTCATCGCATCCTGCTTCAACAGCGTTTGAGGGTCGAGAGTGCAAGGAAGCCCAGCGTCCGTCTGCGCCTTGACGTAATCGTACAACGCCGGATGCATTAACCCCTCGTGGGGCATTGAAGTGATAAGTTCGTCGAGGCTGAGCTGCTTGTTCTCCCCGCGCTGCAGGCCCTTCGAGGTCCTGGCGCCCTGGAAGGGATGGGTATCGGGAGTGGTTGTGCTGGGTATACGTCTGTTGTTGTCGTCCTTTGAAGAATGGAAATTCGTGCTGGATAGATTCGTAGCGGGAAGTGACGGCGAAACGGATGCATCGACTAATGTAGACTCCGAAGAGGGCGACGATTTCGCGCGCGGGCTGTTGCGCGAAGAATGGGATGACTCTTTGCGCGAAGCCGACCGAGAAGGCGACTGGCCTCCAACGTCCAAAGTACCACGCGGCGGCGGGTATCCCGTAGATTCCGGCCTAGGAAGCGCATTCTGAACAGACGCGAGATGCTCCGATTCAACAGCCTGTGGTGGAACAACAGCAGGACCAAAGTAGTCGTTAGCAATCCCTGGCTGACTTTCTCCCGCAACCAGAGATTGCGCTGGATACTGACCTTGTGAACTCGACCTTGTCCGGCCAAGGCTATAATTTCCAGACCCGGCGCGCGACCCTCGCAGACTCCGCGGCGCGTTGCCCTCCCCAAACACAATCTCCCTACTATGCCATCCACAGCTCTCCTTAGGCGACCTCATCGGCGGACTCGCACGCGGCAGCGGCACCGCCCCCGCCGCGTCCATGTCCAACACCATCCTCCTCATTAATTCCGGCAAGTCGCAAGCCATGTCGACCTCAGTCATCGCTGTCATCGTGAGCGGCCTCAGCGATCCAGCAGGGTGTGTAGCAGGCGCCAACGTAGCAGGCAGTACAAATCTGTCTGGGGCCGGTTTTTGTCCCGAAAAGATGCTGAGTGAACCACCGTGCGGGGGGTGGCGACGAGTAAGGAGGTCCGGGCGACTGGAGCGACGCTCTTCACTTGCCGCCGGCGACCCGGCCGGGAAGCCTCCCAAAGGGGAACTCATATGCTGAGCTGGAACCGGAGTATGTTCTATGAATCCTGATTGGCTGTAACTGCATCGCGGAGCACAAGCCGCCGCAGGCAACAGGTGGGGCGTGCTGCACAGCCTTTGGGGCAAAAGAGCAAGATGAGCCGGGGACGGGTGCAGACTGCGCATTAATGATCCCTGGAATCGCCGCGGCAGAGATCTTGTTGCCTCGGCATGGGGCGCATGAGGGTTAGCCGTGCTAAAAGTAGAAGGAGAAGAGACCTTGGTAAATGCAGGGGCAGACAGGATTAGCTCTTCCGTTGGAGCGCGAACGCGGACCTGCACGGGAGACTCCAGGTGATCAACAGTCGTGGTCGGCGCGTCCTTTTCCTGTTGTTCAGCCAGCTCCTGCAAAGACTTGATGATTTGCAGAGGGAGTATGGGCGCGCTGTGGGGGAGACGGCGCGGCGAGCGAGAGAGCGAGGCAGAAAGGCGCGTATCCTTGCTACGCCGTCCATTCCTGGCTCTCGCGGGGCTGGCACGTTCGCGCTCGCGATGTCGACAACGACCGCGGCTGTGGCTTCGTGAAGCACGCGTCTCGGCCTCGTCTGGCGCTACAACCCGATCCAGACTGTCGGGGCTGCTATGAGAGCCATGGCGACGACGAGCTCTGTCGCCCTTGACTCCGGAGCCTGTTGTATTCACGCCGCTTGCGGAAGTGCCCCAGATGTGCGACTGTCGAGCGTGGATCGGAAGAGATAATATAGCTAGTCTGAATTGGGGGAACCGGTCCGCTAACTAATGGGCGCATGTACCCATGTCAGCACCGGTGAAACGCACACTGAAAAGCGTACGCACCTTCGTCGCCTCTGCGTACGTCGTCGGAAGGGGGGTATTGATTGATCTCAGGAAATCAACTGCGACGAGGCTCGCAGCTGCACGGTCCAGAGGCTGAGAACGTGTTCCAAAATAAGCAAATCCCGCTTCGCTAGCTGTAAACAAGTACCGACCTCACTGCTTGATGCTCCCTCTCCTCGCGTAGGTCCGGTCAAGCTTGTCTGAGTAAGTACTCGGTCAGAAGGAGAGCGGAGAAAGGGCAGGAATGAACTGACGGAAACCGACTTGTCACCCCGTCCAAACTCGTCGACGCCCTGCTCCTCAGACACGAGCGTGCCAGCGCTATCGCACCGACTGACTGAGCGCATACAACCCTGACCGACCTGACCCAGTGCAGACAACGAGGGCAGCGACATGGAGGACAGAGCGAAAGAGAGAACGGGCGGACTCAAACTTTCTCGAGCCGGACAGGCATGCCGCCAGAACAGGCTCCTTCACGCAGACTATTAGCTTACATTCGAGATCCGCCGCGAGAGAAGTCATTTCGACACCGAGGCTCGGTAATGGGCTATCTGCATTGGGCTTTCCGTCTCTACTGTAATGCCAACGGCCGTTTCTGAGACCGCGCAAAACCCTTGCACGACCAATTCGGGACGGAATAATCGCACGTTACCTCTGAAATGAGCCGCCCCTCGCACGGACCCGGTCCCAGGAAAGCATTCTGATCACAGCAGCCATGATTCTGAATGAATCGAGCGGGAACAAACAGCGGATAGATATGATTTCCTAAACGGTCGGCGCAGTGGAGCTGACAAGAACCCCTCGCTCCACAGTATACCGCCGGGAACGAGGCCCGGGTCCGATCGCGATGCATCGTGCGGGACGCCCTTCCCAATAAGGAATACGGCGGGACTCCGAGCTGGCGGGGCTGCGGTGATTAGATCCATCCTCTCTTTCTTCTGACACTGACACGTCGAGGCCGGTCCTCCTTCTCATTCCCTCTATCCTCTGGCAATCGATCTGAAACCACTGCAAGATGGAAGCATCGGAGACGTCGCCCGTTTGGGACACGCTCACCATCGACCTGGTCGTCAAAATCCTCTCGCACACGCTCTTTGGTACGCTCCCTCTGCGCAGCCCCTACCTCGCACTCACCCTGCCTAGGTCCCTTCTTCCTCACCTTCATCCCCATCTTCTACTGGTCGCTGGGCTACAGCCCTACCGGATCCATCATCGTCTCCTCGACAGCCTACTGCGCCGTCGTCGCCCTCTTCTGTGAGTGCACAGCTACCGCGTGAAAGCTTGAACGCTGAGTGCATGCAGGGTTCGTAAAATGGTATTCGCGTCTGTATGCCAACCAGGCCAGTCTGTTCTTCGCACCTCCCCCTATGGACTGGAGCGAGGAGCTTGTCGTGATCACGGGAGGTACGTGACCACACCGCCCCCTCCAAGGCCCGAGTCTGATTGACTTTATAGGCGCGTCCGGCGTTGGCGAGCTTATTGCCAACACGCTCGCCGTCAAGAACGTGACTGTCGTAGTCCTTGACATGAAGCCCATTGCCACCGACAATTGTAAGCACTCTGCTCTTAGTATTCCGTTTTGATCTTACAAATACGTCGCAGACAACATCGCGTACTACAAATGCGATGTATCGAAGTGGGAGGAAGTGGAGGCAGTGTCGAAAAAGGTCATTGAAGAGGCAAGTATACCCTATAACACAACCCTTATATTGATGCATAGCTGACGAGAAGCGGCTCGCTAGCTGGGCCATCCAACAATCCTGATCAACAACGCAGGCGTTGTACAGGGCAAACTCATCCTCGACCTCAGCCCCGAAGACATCAAGCAGACCTTCGACACGAATGTCCTGGCGCACTTCTGGACGCTGAAGGCGTTCCTCCCCGGCATGATCACCGCGAAGAGGGGCCACATCGTGACCGTCTCCTCTGTCATGGCTCAAGTCGGCTGCGCCCAGATGTGTACGTATCTTACAACATATCTACCTTACTGTAACTAACGACAATCCCAGCCGACTACTCCGCCTCCAAAGCCGCCCTGCAAAGCCTTCACGCCTCCCTGCGGTCTGAACTCGACACACACTACGCCACCCCCCAAATCCGCACCACCCTCCTCACGCTCGGCCACATCCACACGCCGCTCTTCTCCACCACGCGCCTCCCGCCCCCCGAATCCCCCCTCGCGCGCCTCCCGTTCCTCTACCACTTCCTCTTCCCCTCGCTGCACCCGGTGGACGTGGCGAAGGCGGTGATCCGGACGCTCGACGAGCAGCACAGTATGGTGGTCAAGTTGCCGTTTTATGTGCATTTTGTGGGGGGGGCGGCGGAGGTGTTGCCGAGTTTTGGGTGGGCGGCGTGTAAGTGGGTGACTGGCGCGGATTGGGCGATGAGGGGGTTTGTGAAGGTTAGTGGGAGGAGGGAGGAGGAGGGTGTGGTCGGTGAGAAGAAGGCGTGAGGTGCTTGGTGCAGTCGATGGATGTATTCGTTCGTTGCCTTTGTTCGTCAGGTTCAGGGCTCTGCTGCACGGAGGGTCGCCTTTAGGATCAATAGTGCCGCCGCCGACGACTGGTGTGGTACTTCGCTTAAGGTCGAAGGCATGGAGACTGTACTTTCTACTCGGAGGTGCTCGCTTCAACGCCCAGCCTGCAAGTCCATAGCAGTCATGGCCGTTTCACGTAAAATCATGCATGGACTCTTACTTCGCGGTGCAGCTGTCTTGGGGAAGACGCACTGGTGCTGCTTCGCCTGGGGAGGTGCCCAAACGGCCAGTTCTAGTCACGGTGCAAACACGTAAATTGACATTCTGTGTCGGCTTACACGGATTAGCCTGCAAGTGGCGGGAGTGTATATATATGCTGGCTCAGAGTCCAGACTGCGCTGGTCGTTGGATATTATATATCAGCCACCTAGACCTTGCATGCCACAATTGCACGGGACGCCGGACCGAGCGTTGTAGACATGATCGCCGTGTTCCAAGTATAACGAGGCGCTGACTAGACAGACGGAGGAGTGATGACATCCTGAGTTGTCGGATCCTCGTATGTTATAACAATCCCGCTGGATGACTTAGCTGTGCCTTTGTTGATCATCGTCCCGGATTGTTGGATGGGGCTGACGCAGATGAAGAGCGGCTGTGGTGTCATGGGTGATACATTGCAGGTGAGAGGATGAAGATGGAACGTTGGCGAAGGTCCAGCCACAATACATTGTTGCCGCCACATATCCGAGAGCGGAATTCTCAACGGCCTCGGGATCCAGATCTTACACAGCACAGCACGCCGATCAGCAACATCTGTCCCTTGCGTGAAGAGGACCAGGCCGGTGCTGCCGTTTCCGACGAGTCATTCAATCACGCCAGGCCTCCTGACGCTTCCGCTGCCCCTCCGTCTATATAACAGGGCACCTGCTACGCGTAATGGCGTCACCGCCCGCCATCGTATTTTACTCTGTCGCAACGTATTGGCGCTACCGTGTACATGTACGAGCGTGCCGCCGCATATATTACCAGCCCGCGAGCTCACCTGCGCCCTCTCCCCAGACCTACCAACATGCCAGCTTCTCGCACCTTCAGCAGCGGACACCGCCTCGAGCCCATCCCTGAGAGCCCCGGGGCAGAGTACCAGTGGACGTACACTCAGACGTCGCACCACCGGCCCAAACACGCATACGCCGGGCCATCCACGTCGCCTCCTATATCCACAGTCGATGCGCGCACCAGGCGGGTACCCCAAATCGTCATCACCCGCGCACAAGCGCAACCACCATTATACCACCACCACTACCCGCGCGCATCACGTACCTATCCAGCTCAAAACCCCGCATTCTTGACTACACCAAACGCCCCGCGGAAGTCGACCGAGCTCTACGGAGACTCCGAGTCATACAGCTCGTCAAAGACCGAGAAGCGTACCGATACAAGCAAGACAAGTCCGAAGTTGCTATCGCCAGGTGCAGCCGCCCCCGCGGGGAAGCTGTGCATCTCCAGCCCATGCCGGCAGCCACGGGGCTACACTGTCCAAGTGAGCGTTGTCCCGGTAGACTCGGACGATGAGGAGGACGATACGTGAAGTCCGGGAGATAAAGCGGGGATATCCGAGGACACTCTTCTATCTTCTATCATGATGTAGACCCTATTGCAGTGTATCGTCACTAATTCACGTTATCATCCTACAAGGTCGTAATCTGTGTCAGTACTGGACCCCTTCTCTCGTAACTTACGCAGTGTATATCGCACCTGGGACAGTCTACTATCTGAACCTGATTGTCACGAGACGAGCCTGGTGCGGCTTGACGCAGAAGGATCATTAGAGTCGACTCCCCAAAATTGACGCTGACTCGGAGGGTAATCCGCTGCTGGCAGCGAAGGAAGACTGCCTTCATAAGAGATGGATGGCAAAGCGTGCGCACCATACACTGCGCGCCGTATGTATCAGAACCCGTACAGGAAAGAGCAACTCGCGGTAATGGTTTCATGCGTCAATAACAGCCCAACATTCGAAACGGGCGTGGCTCTATGGCACCGCCGCAGGGCCTTGGGCATTACGCGCGCGCCGAAGCCTTTCTGCAGGTTCGATTGAACAACAGGCAAGAACGTGCCGAAACGTCCAGTTCCCGCAGAAACACAGAGGGCGGGTCGGAAATCGAAGCAAGGGCGCCAGGAGATGCACTGACGTGGCGGTCGAGTATAAGGCATATTCAGAGATTATGCCGAGAGCGCAGAAAGCCTGAGGATACCAGGTGGTACGCCTGGGCAGCTACTGAGGGTAGGGTGATGCTTAGATATCACCGAAGGCGCTGGATATTCGACAAGCATCCAGGACAGGGGTCGATTTGCCGGAATGAATCGAGGGACTGCAAGGGGGAGGAGGCTGGCAAGGCAATCAGAGCGTAGATCCTTCTTCATTACGTGCGACATGGTCAGACAGGACGCCGAGGCAGACAAGTAGCCCCGGCAAGGCAGGGACCCGGCGAGTTGGAGTCGAGCGAGTCGAGTTCCGTTTCTGCGCGGACTGGGGAGAGCGGATCTTCTGTGATGAGGAAGTCCAGAGGACAGGTGATGACTCCAGGCGAGAGCAGTAGATTGGAGGTATGGGAGATAGTCAGAACCTAGCAAGGCACGGAGCCCATGGCTGGTATGGCAATTGTGAGGTTGCGATACTGCTGGGAGAGCGAGCATACGTTGTACGAACCGGTACCTCCGGACAGAAGTCAGCCATCCTATCATTGTCCGCTGACATCTACATTCCTAACGAAAGCACTAACCTCACCTCATCGAGCCCAAGCCAGACGATAGCGTTTAACCAGCAACGATGGCGCTATCAGAAACCGGAGAACACGTCCCGTAGACAAGGAGATGTCCAGGCTATCTTGGAGATGCTTCCGGTGACGTTGCTCGGAAAGGCAGGATCAGATCGCATCGAGGTTGGCCACCATTCCGAGTCCGAGTCCGCGCCTTCCGGACGACGACAACAGTACTTGGGAGCTTCCATATGCACTTTCTGTGGGCGCTGGCTGGTAGTCTGTCTGAGGTGATGGATATGAAGAATAGGGCGAAGTGGAGCGACTAGGCAGTGTCAGCAGGTGGGTAGCAAGACCAGCTCTAAGCCGGTAGTAGATTTGGATAGCGCGCGGCTGAGATACCGCGGGCTTCCGAGAAGTGTGGAATGCGAGTGGCATTCTGGGCTGCTAGCGGGTTTGTGGTGGTCAGATGGATGTGCCAGGCGGCAAGGCGACTCGTCAGCAACGACAGAAAGAAAGAAGCGCGTTCCGCTGATGAAAGGCGCCAACGCGTTGGCGTCATGTCCGAAAGACACCGTCTCGAAGAAAACTCGTCTCCCGCTCAAGGCGTCATTCACCGTCATCCTGGAAACTGTAAGACAATTGTGGGCCTGCATGAGCACATAGTGATCTTCGGAGGCTCATTACAGTCAGTGTTCTAGGAGAGGAACATGATCTATGATCGAGCGGACATACCAGTACGAGTCTAACAAAGGAAATGAGTTCCTGCAAAGGTATGGGAGGGTTTGATCTCTGTGCAGGGACCCCGAAGACGCAGGGAGAATGACCAGAAGGCATCCCCGCCGAGGGAGATACGACGCTGTGGCTCCATCCCACCAGCATCTAGCTCATTCCCGGATCATCATCTTTACTGTTATGGCCAACTTCGTGGCGCGTGCTTGGGGGGGAGAAGGTGAACGCCCGAGGCCCCAAACGATGAGGTCGACTTGCTCAGCAGTCTGGACCCGCCGCTGAACGTGCTTGTGCAGTGGGAACGAAGGAAGGCCGTCCGTGCCCGTTCAATTCACTGTCGGATGATGCAACACTATGGTCGGGCCATATCACGCTGACCTCACTGGCCATGATGGAGATCCTTGACGGTTGCGGGGCAGAAACTGGAGACTGCACGGGGAATAGGATACCGTCAGCTGCGCATATTTGAATAGCGTCAAACATGATTGCCAACGAAAGGGAGCAGGACATACTCTTCTTTGATGCTATCCAGAGAAAGACCCAAATATCCCTTCGACCATTCGTTCCCCATACTAGAGGAAAGATCAGCAGCAGAACTGGTCGGGGTCCGTGACTGGCCGAAGGAGAGCAAGATTCGGCAGGGTCTCGTAGGAAGATCGAGATAAGGAACCTGCACGGGAGGAGGAACGGCTGATGATGGGAGTTTTCGGAATATTGCAGGATGGAAGGAGGTACCTGGCAGAGAAATCTGAAAAGGGGCGCCAACAGGACGCGATGGGACTGATCCGCCGAGGAAAGTACTTGGGCAAGTACCCTGCCGGACAGCCCAAGTAAACGAAGGACGTAAAGCAGTCAGAAGTGGCCGGGAAACTCGGTGGAAGAAGAGCGGGAAAGGCATGGACAATACATATGTACATGTCGCACCAATGCCCTCAATGATGGGACAACGAGGGGGTACACGCGTTATAGGCAAATGATTGAATTGGTGTGAAGGGACACCAGTGATGGGACTAGACAGGTCTATTAGTCGTCAACTAGTGACTTTCTAGTACCATAACAAACCATTTGTAGTGCCGCCGGAGGTCGGAAGTGCTCGGACCGGCTGCTTTGATGAGGCCAGTGGTCGATCGAATTGAGCAGTCATGTTTCCAGCCAGTTTCTCGCATTCATGCAAATTTATCCTTTTCTTCCTTTTCTACATATTCTCCCTCCTCCTCCCCTCCGTTCCTCCTCCCTTCCACCATGTCCCCGAATGACCCTATGCAGGTCACAATATCCCTCCTCCCTGTCCAGCTCGCTCTCGTACACATCCCTCGCTCCAGACTCCCAGATTACACCCACCCCGTGCTCAGGCAGCTCCTGAAGCCGAGCCCGGTATTCCTGAACATCACATGCAACGACATTGAGCTCAGCCTCTTTGGAGACTGGGACATGAGCGTCGAGTTCTCCTCGGTCAGGAGGCGGTCACGGAAGGAGCGGGTGCAGGAGGACATCGAGGTCTCTGAGGAGCCATGGAGCGTCCTGCAGATCGACTCCCACTCTGACTCGGTCGGTGCGTCAAGTCAATCCACCTACATGCACGTATTATACCTACGGCAACCCTCCAGATAACTCTGGTGCCCGGATTGCCGAGCTTTCTCGACCTCTGGCTTCTGCTGGTATCTCTATCCTGTACCAGTCGTCCTACACCTCCGACTTCATCCTTGTACGCTCGTCCCGTATCAAGGCTGTCATGCATATTCTTAGCGGTTCGGGCTTTGACTTGTATACCGAGGATGCGGACCAGCTCATCAGCGGTATGAGCCCGATTGTAAGCCCTACAGCTTGCGAGAACGGCGAAGACGTCGATGAGCTCCTCGAGAACCGGCCCGTCGGAGACTTGATCCGCTGCGGCAGCGGTGCAGTCCTGACCCGAACAAGAAGCAGCACCGATTCCTCCCTCCGCAGTATGCCTTCCATTGTCAGGGACCGCCACCCCTCCTCCTCCCGCTCCATATCACCTGCCTCCTCGTTCTCTCCCCTTTCGCCCGTCTCCCCGCTGCCCACGCCTGTCCCGACACGACCGTCTCTCTCCAGCCGAACGTCTTCACATTCACCCAGCGCAACCGACGTGGAGATCCTAGAGCCCGATTTGACGTGTGTAGGTCTCGCTGAGGACGCCTCGGAGACATGGACGCTGAAGATGGTCAAATTGGTGGCGTACCCGGAGCTGATACCCGGTGTCGTGCCCAGGAAATTGCGGCCCTCCCCGAGCCCACATGTCGGTGAGGACGCCCGGCGGGCTCTTCGGCTCAGCGCGCTGGCGCCACAGACGTCAGAGTCGGTGTCGCCGACCTCGTCCCCTACGGACAGCTCCTCGTCCGAGGACGAAGATGAAGACGGGTCGTACTTCAGGTCCAGGAACCGCAACCATTCTGTGTCAGAGTCGTCGTTGGCGTCGTCTATGTCTCCTTGCACAGAGGACGACGACGAAGAAGTGGCAAGTCCGGTGGAAATGGCTGAGGACGAGAAGCTCAAGGGAGAGGTCGTCGAGATTGAGACGGCCCCGGATCCGACAGCGACGCCTCACGTTGCAGTCCCGCCTTTACCCTCGGTGTCCCCGTCATCTCGGCGCAACCTCGCTATTTCCCCGAGCACGTCCGCGATCCCCTTCTTCTCATTCACTCGCACGCAAGAGTCGTCTTCGCTCACCACCGATGCGGGTGTTCTCGCGAAGTTGTTCCCTGCGAATGAGCGGCATATGGTTATATGCAGCGGGGAGCTGGACGTGGCTGATCAGCCGCATGCGCCTGCCACGGGGGAGGACGGAGATGAGGAGGAGGGCGCCGAGGATGAGTCGGCGGAGGCGTCTTCTCTGATGAAGTGCCTGCAGATCGACTTGAGGAAGTATGGGCTTGAGAAGCATGGCTTGGTCAATCGCTTTTCGAGGGTGCTTGAGGAGAATGGCGTGAATCATATGTATAGCAGTACGTTCATGAGCGCGAACTTGCTGGTGCGTGGGATGTGTCATGTTGCAAGCTGTGTTCTCCGTGCTGATGGCCTCTGTCCATAGGTTGATAAAAGGAGCGCGAAGCGTGCCCAGCTACTGTTACGGACCTCCTAGGCGTCGTTACTCGTGGCTTGACCGCGAGGGGCGCAGGTCAAGACTGTATAGAAGCTCACGACTCAAAACACGGCGGCTCGACATGACCGTTTCACGATGGACGTCAAGACCCGCAGCATCACACCTCGCATTGGCTGTATTTATCCGGGCTGCTCACAGCATGCACCTCAAAATTCCGCTCTTCTTGGATCTTGTTGGATTTCATACCCTCCCAGGCAATCTCGGTTGTATTACTATCGTACCTCTTGCACGCCCGCCCACGTACGGCGGACCTGCTATACCCCCACTCCACTCACTGACAAACGAAAATATCACCATCACTTCATGCTGAATCCCATGTATATCTTGCTTGCATCCTGTCACATTTCCACTCATTTCCATTCCGACCTGCGTCGCCGTGGTCGCCTCATTCCCTCGTTGATCTTGACTTATTTTCTTCGGCTTCTCGTACATATCTTCTCTTGGATCTTCCACGCACACGCCCGGTCAGGGTCTTGACGTACGCACATCTCCAGAATTTTATAAAAGAACAATCAATGTATCCACTGCGTTTGGGGTCGTGTATCTTCTGCTAAGAACGTTGGGCATGGCATTCTTGTATCTGTATTTCGAGCTGAATCTGTCGAATCTCAGTTCCGTGTTCGTTAGGACGTAAACTAGGGTGATGTAGGAAATGTGGGCCCGGAGATGGACTCTGAGAACGGGGTTAACGATATGATAAGAGACCGGGTGAATGAGGAAGCCGTCCGGAGGGAACGGTAATGCAAGGCTGAGCGGCGGGACCGAGGGATAATTTCCGGGCAGAAGGAAGGGAACAGGATATCCACGCGTCGGGTCGATTGGCGGGTCGTTGAGCGACGGTCGGAGCTCCGGTCTTCCCGTCAAAAGTCGGAAGAGGGGAACAATGGGATGATGGCGGAAGGTATCCGAACGCATAGGTCGCGGTAACAATGGTGGGCCGCCGTGCAAGAAGCCTCCGTTCAGGGTCAGTTAGGTTGATGAGTTCTTCGTTCGCGGTTCGCCGCTGGAAGATGGAAGAGCGCAGTATGTCAGGTGACGGCTGCCGGCTCGTCTATATCTGGGTCCGTTCGAAGGTACTGTTCGCTGCGATGAGAGAGAACCAGTCGGAATTTCTAGACGCACGTTCGAGGGCTTGTCTCTAGTGGTTATTCCGCGGAATATCCTCTGCCTTTTATAAGGGGAGGAGATCCCTTCCGTGGTAACGAGTCCGTCAGATCAAAGCAGAGTCTCAAGCCCAAGAGGCAAGGTGCTTCTGTCGGGGGATTGGAGAACGTTGGACATGGGTCGCGCTTGCCGAGAAGGACGACCGCCGTTTCGAGCGCGAATCTACACGGAGCGATGTCGGTCAGAAGAATTTGCAGCAAGTAAGCACTTAAGTATACTGTAGATATTCGAGGAGAGCCAGGAGACATTGATATGCCGCCTATTCGGGCAGGTGAATGCTTATTGAGCTACGTCAAGTTGCGTCAAGGCAGTTCGACGCGTTGTTTGGTGCATCACGGTCACGTGAGGAGCGGTATCATGTGACCGGGACGCGCCTGGTTGATTCCGAAGATCGTTCAGGCCACGATCGACACGCTCTCCGCCACAGCCACCAGCGCCAGCGCCACATCGACTAGAACTACTGGCTAAGCATGCTTGGAACGAGGACTAAACAAGTCCAGACTTATGGCAAGCGAGGTCGAAGGATCGTCAACGTCTCAGACAGGCGCAGCTCGCCCTGGGGCGAACCCAGTACAGTCCGCTCCATTGCCTCCGAGCCCCAGCCTACGCAAACCGACCGAGAGCATCCTTTCGTGTTAAGCAGTCCTCCGCGAGCAAAGCGAATTGCGAAGAAGATCAAGCAGCTCTCTCCCGCCAGCTCATCTCCCTCTCCTGCCATCGCTGCGAAAGTCATCAGGAAACGGCAGGTTATCAGTCAACGCAAGACCTCCCCTGTAGCCGCTAGTCCCCCACGAGCACCTCTGGCATCTGTTCCCCCGAATGTCGCCGATGCGCCAGGTTACTCCGCGGGATGGAAGAAGAGTGGAATAAAATATGGGGTCAAGGGAGTGCCATCGAATCTCCGTAAGCCACGTTCGCCAGTGGTAGCCGTGGATATAGTCGTCATGGACGGGGACAAGAAGGTCAGCGAGGAGAAAAGGATCACCAGGACCGATGTCGACACCAACCCAGTGAGAACCTCCCCATTTCCTATCAAGGCCGCTGCTCGTCCACCACCTGCGGCGAAGCCCAAAGCATCCTTGATTATTACCGACAGCGAAGACGACAAGCCAGATCTGCCTCGAGCAAAGGCGCCGGTTAGGCGTGCAGCGCTCCCTAAACCAAATAGGTCCCCGATCGTCATCACCGACACTGAAGATGAGCTTCCACGGCCCAAGCGAGCTTCGGGAAAACGCGCAAAGCCACAGGTCATTTCTTCCGACTCTGAGGACTCCCTCCCCTCCCCAAAAACACTCGTACAACAATCCGCGCGCCGGCACGCTCCCAAGCTAATCTTCGAGCATCCCCCCTACCAACCTCCCAAAGCCGCCCAATCCACCTTCCAAACACCCCTTCCCAACGCGGCAAAGCCCATCCACAAGCTTACCCCCATCCGCTACCAAACTGTCGCCCTCTTCCCGCACGCCGCGTCCCCGCCCTCCCCAACCACCCCCTCCGACTTCGACCTCTCCCTCGACTTCTCCGAGCTCGCTCTCGCAGCCACCCCCACCCCCACCCAACCCCCCGCCCCCGCCCCCGCGTACCTGCGCCCCCTGCTAGCCGAATGCAACCAAGCCTCCCCGCACGAGTTCTCCGCCTTCATCGAGACCTTCCCCTTCGACGCCGTCGTCCGCCCGCTCGACACCCCGCCCCTCCCCCCACCCGCCTACACCTTCCGCAAGATCGGCGAGGCGTCCTACTCCGAGGTCTTCGGCATCGGGGACGTCGTGCTCAAGATCGTCCCCCTGCGGGACGAGGACACCTCGAAGGCGGGCAGGGCGGAGACGCCGCCGCCGAGCGACGCGCGGGACGTGCTCAGGGAGATCGTCGTCACGCGCGCGATGGGCGAGATGTGCGCCGGCTTCGTGCGCCTGCTGCGCGCGTACGTCGTGCGCGGGCGCTACCCCTCCCTCCTCCTCGACCTCTGGGACGCGTACGACGCCACCAAGGGCTCCGAGAGCGTCCGCCCCGGTATGCCCTCTCCTGCTTTGTCCTTGTCGGTCCGCTGACGGGCGCAAGGCAGATAACTTTGTGGTCGCGCAGACGTACGCGATCATTGTGCTCCCGAACGGCGGGCCCGACCTCGAGGCGTACGCGTTCGCGCAGCCCGCGAGGACGGGCTGGCGCCAGGCGTGCAGTCTGTTCTGGCAGGTCACCCGGGCCCTCGCGGACGCGGAACGTCTCGTCTCATTCGAAGTACGCATCCATTCCCATTTCACGCTCGCACGCGCACTCTACTGATGTTTTCGTGGCATGCAGCACCGCGACCTGCACTGGGGCCAGATCCTCGTGAAGAACACGTCCGCAGGCCCCCCGCGCCGCGCGGCGAGGAATAAGGTCCGGATGGACAGCCCTGCGCACGGCGTCGCGGTGACGATCATCGACCTCGGGCTCTCGAGGATGGACGCGGGCGACCGGCAGGGCGCGCAGACGCACTGGACGCCGTTCGAGGAGGAGACGTTCGAGGGGGAAGGTACGCCTGCAGTCTCTGTATCCATACGCTGGTCTGAACGGGCGCGGCGTAGGGGACTACCAGTTCGACATTTATCGCATGATGCGGGCGCATATTGGCACGGCTTGGACCGCGTTCCGGCCTCTGACCAATGTTATGGTACGCACTCGTCTCTACTACAAGGCCCGCACCAGGTTTACTGAATCCCTGCAGTGGCTCCACTACCTCGCACTGAAGCTGCTCCAATCCAAGCGCCTAAATCCCCCTGCGTCTCGCAAGACATCCGCCCTCTCAGAGCACATGTTTACCGAGAGGGAGTGCTACGAATGCCTCGTCGAGGTCGAGCAGGTCCTGGCCAGTGTTGTCTCTCCTTTCAACATCAACAGGGCCTCCTCTGCTCAGAAAGGCCGCCGAAAGGCGCCAGGACCTAGCCAACAAGTATCTGGAGGTCCGCGCAGCGCAGGAGACGTCCTCGGGTACGCAGCGCGCAGAGGCTGGGTTAACTGACTGGGAGAGGAGGGCCGTGTATTTCTTGGGTATATCTCCTCTTGGGTATGTAGATCTAGCACACTATATAGTAACACTCCACATCTCGGTACTGCTTCCTTGATTATGTATACCCTCGTCTTCGTACGTCCTGACTGTAATTGCGCCATTCAACTATCCGTACTGGGTGGTGAGCCATAATGGAAAGACGAAAGCTGGCTCCCCACCCCACTCAAGCAACGAGAAGCAGTAAAAGTACAACAGGCCCTTGATCCTAATTACTCTCCCACAAATATGAATGCATGCATAGAGCTGAAATGATAAGTTACCTGCAGAGAGGATGAGTATCACGAGCAGACCCAGACGTGACTCAACGTACCGCATAAGACAACAGCTGGAAGATAGTAACGACCACCGCCGTTTCACAGCCGGACTGAACGATTTGCGCTACTCCGGCGCGTCTTGGGGGCATCTTTTGCCTTCTCAGCCTTGGCTGGCACGGGAGCAGCCGACGTCTTGCGGCTGGGGGTCTTGCGACGGGGAGGAGTAGTCGCTCGCCGTGTGGACCGTGACGGGGCGGTCGCAGGCACGGGTGGGGTAGTAGCGAGACGCCGCGACCTTATGGGCGTAGCCGTAGGGGCTGGAGGAGCCGGCGAACGCGAGTCAGGTCGCTTGCGCAAGGAGTACCGTCGGGGTGCAGCGTCGCCCGATGCAGCAGTCGAGGAATGTGCAGGAGTGGTCCTCGTTCTTCCCCGCGTCCCGGCTTGTCTGGGAGACGCTAGAGGGTTGCGTGCCGAGGGGCTCGTGGTGCTGGGGCCACCTGCATTGACATCGGAAGAAGATGGCACCGGCGACGAAGGCGGGCAAAGCTCGCCGTTCTGCTTGTCTTTGTGAGAGGACATCGCTGGCTCGGAAGTGAGTGCATCTTGGGCGATGATAGGCGGCAGCAACGTTGGGGCGGCTGCCAGTTCGTCGTTTCTGGATTGAAGGGACCCGTTTGGGGTCGCAATAGGGGTGACGACGTATGCTTCCGTATGTTCATGGGAAAGGGTAGGGATTTGTTCTCGATTTGGAGACTTTTGAACGGTCAGACTTGGAAGCATCGCAGGGATTTGTGATGCGACATGCCCATTGAGGCCGTAATCCTCGGTATCTTGACTCTGTGAAGAGGGCTCTTGAGACGACGAGTAACCGAAGAGGTCCACGATGACTCCATGACGTTGCGGTCGTCTTAGTTCCCCTTCTTGAACTTCTTGGGACCCCTCGCTGTCAATGACAGGTTCGGTTGGGGTTCGCTCCAAAGGCTTCGGTTTCTTCGCAGACCCTGGTCCTTGCGGATGCGATGAATAGTTTGGGTAGGTATTGAGAGGGCCTCCCCAAAACGGAGTCTCATCATCCCAGTCTCTCCTTGATCTCTTTAAGAGTCTCGGACCCCCATCTACTTGACTCGGAGGCCGGGGCGGCAAGCGAACGGAGGGAAGAGGGGGCAGCGTGCTTTCATACCCAAAGTCGCGCACCTTGATTCCGTAATGAGCCAAGGTCGCAGGTGCGTATGTCTCCGGATTGACTCGGAGGTAGACTGGGCCCCTTCCGGCCGAGAAGAAGAGTCCCGGATTTCTCGCTACATTGCTGCTGGGACTGTTCGGCTTTGATGCATGCAGCTTGAGGTCACACTCGTCTCTCTCCAAGTCGACAGCCCCACTCACATGCATGCCCTTACTCTCATCCTCAGCTACATCCATAAAATCATTGCTCTGGTCGGGCTCATCTCTCGCCTTGCCCTTATCCCCGCTGTTTGACGGACCAGAAATGCCGTTGCCGGCTAGAGTAGAATGCGACGACAGCTTGTCCTGCGAGCCAAAAAGGCCCCTGTACAGGTTCCCAAATACCGTCTGTAGAGCCAGAATGAAGAATATAAGCTCGTCGTCGGCGATGCCAGCGACTACGATGACTAGATTATGGTTTGGACGTGTGGAAGGAAGACGGTGCCGCGGTCGTATTCAGGCGAACAGTCACGTGATGGCGCGCTCGATCACGCAGTAGACGCCCGTGCTCTGGGAAAGCCCCGTACGCGATGGCGCGCGATGGCGGACTCACTCTAACCGAACGTTGTACGAGTGCTCGTCGTTGTCTGCCTCGGCATCCACAAATACTCTTCTAACTGCCCGAAAGTAGCCAGGAGGTACGCCATTATACTGGCTGTGGGATCTAATAAATAGGTACTCACGTTCAAACGATGACGCAACCTCCCAGGGTGCATTTGATACCAATTTCTCTCTTATATTGGGTTAACCGTGAGTGATATACCCCTCAGTAAAATGCAGCATATGCTTAGATGCTCCAGGGGAACGAGTGTCTGCCGGCTGCAGCCAGTTCCAGCCTGGAAATCCGTCACCAGCTGCAGGCTTTAATGTGGAGGCGCGCCTGGAAGCCCGTTGCAGCTACAACAGGTGTCATCGGAGCATCCACCTATCTATGGTACTCCACCGGCAGGCCTAGCAGGCCCGAAACTGTGGGCTTCCGAATCCGAGTGCGGGACTCAGAGGGGAAGCTTGCTTATCAAGAAATGAGCGCGCCCTTGCTTGCCAAGGAAGAGGTGGAGAAACGCTTAAAGGAGAACGCAGTGCTAGAAACTGTGGCCTCGCAAGATACAATTCAATGGAAACGTGCCACGGTCTCTCTCGCGTCCAATGACCCGATTGAAGACGCCAACGTCCACGGGGTTATACCCAAGGATCTCCTGGCGCGTGGCGCTGCAGGAGATTTCTTGCTCTTTGCTGTCATGGATGGGCACGCAGGTCCTTACACGTCTCGGCTGCTAACAAAGACCCTCATCCCTGCGGTCAGCTTGCAGTTGTCAAAAGCGTCGATGGGCAGCAACAACAAATCAGCATCTGGCGTCATGGAGTGGGTCAAATCCTTCTTTCGTTCCTCCTCCTCATCACCGTCCGATCTCGGGCCAAATGGTACTGCCGAAGCTCTCGAGCATGCATTCGTAAGCCTCGACTCGGAGTTGATCAACGCGCCTCTGCGAGTATTGGCCGCAAATATAGACCAAACTGCGAGAGAAAAGAAAATCCTGCCAGACCTCAGTCAAGACCCCATGGCGATCGCCACCATTCGTCCAGCCCTATCAGGTACGTAAGTCCCGGTCTCTGGCAAGTCATCTAATTGTCGTTGTCGCTAGGTAGCTGCGCTATCGCCGCTCTAATAGACACTTCGCAGCAGAAGCTGTATGTTGCATGCACTGGGGACAGCCGTGCCGTAGCTGGCGTGTACGAGGATAATGGTGACGGTTCAGGGTCCTGGCGCGTCGAAGCCCTGAGCGAAGACCAGACCGGCCGGAATCCCAAGGAATACACGAGGTTGGTAGAATTTTTATGCGACTCAGATGGTGCCATCTGACCTATACGCACAGAGTTCGTTCGGAACACCCTTCGGACGACCCCTCGGAAGTCATCCGCGATGGTCGCGTCCTCGGCGGGCTCGAACCTACGAGAGCGTTTGGCGACGCTCGGTACAAATGGCCTCGGGAAATCCAGCAAGTGTATGTCCTCTCTTCATTCATCCCGAGCCGAAGCTGCGAACTGAACTACTACATCTTTCCAAGTCTGAAGCAGACATACTTTCCCAGCAGCAACGAGATGCGCAACCCTCCTGCTCTCCTGAAAACGCCACCCTACGTTACAGCTCGTCCAGTGGTAACACAAATGCCTCTTTCTCTCGTGTCTGAGTCTGGCGAAGCGAAGCAGAAATCAACGTTCCGCTTCCTGATCTTGGCAACAGACGGCCTCTGGGACAGAATCACGTCTGAAGAAGCAGTGGCGCTTGTCGGAGGCTACCTCTTAGGTCTCAAGGGCTCAGTCCCGAAGGCGTCCCTGCCATCATTGGTACCTACCACCACCGGTACGGCCACTGTCAATGGGAAGGCCTCAAACCCCGAGCAACGTCCTGGTCAATGGGCCTTCGTCGACGACCACGTCGGCGCCCATCTGCTAAGGAACGCTTTAGCGGGAGCGGACGAGATGGACTTGCGAGAAGTCATGAGCATTCCGCCACCTTACTCTAGACGCTATCGGGATGATATCACTGTAACTGTTGTCTATTGGGAGGAGCAAGCACCATCAGCAGGGCCAGGTGTTATCAAGGCCAAATTATAATAACACTTTGTATATACATCTTTCTTGTACACAACCCGCCTAGCAACACTTGTAGACGCTGGAACATGACAAAGAGAGTCCACCCACTCGCAAGCATCCTAGAGGGAGAATAAACAGGAATAAATCATCTCACAACGAACCCGTGGTATACAGCTCTAGATGAGCACGGGTCGCCTCTTTTTCCCGCCGTATCTGTGCTTCGGGTTGTTCCTGGGACCGTCGTCCCGCTGAGACCGCAGATTGTTTCCTCCGGAGAGGCGGTTGTATGGATTATGATAGCCACCCGAATGCCGTCTACTGGAATCCCGATCACGGTGGTCCCTCCGCTTGCCATGCTGTCGCTGAGGAGAGCTGAAGGGTAATGGCCTTCGCGCCCAGTCCCTGTTATCCTCGGACCGTCTGTCATCGCGGTAATCGGGCGACTTCCGCTTCTTATCGGTTGTCGGCGCGGCATAGAAGCTGCTAGGCGGCACAGGCGCCCTAACTGGCGTCGAGGGAAGCGGAATGGAAGGCCGGGCGACTGAAGGCGGCGGCGGCGGTCGAACGGGTGATGCGCCACTCTCCTCCTTATCCTCAGTCTGAGGCTTGAGGTCCGAGTTTCCTGTAGCAGGCAAGGCTGAGGGTTTCTCCCCTTCCTCGTCGTCATCGTCATCATCAGCATACTGGGCAAGGTTCTGCAAAGCAGGGCTCTTCGTGAGAGCAGCTATCTTCTTCTTGACCACCTCGGCCTGAGGATCAGATTGGGGCACACTTTCTTCAGCAGCCTTTCTCCCTGCCGCGATGTGAGGAGGAATGACAGGGCCAATGAACCGCTTAGGAGGCGAAGGAGCCGCCCTCACGCCAACGTCCTCGTCATCCTCCCTCTCCTTCCGCTTCTTCATGGCAGCGGCGACACCTGTCTTTCCAGCTAAGCCTCCGGGCCGTGGCACAGCTCCTGAGGACACTGCAGCCTCGAGAGCCTGGCCCTTGTCCCTCATGTAGAACAAGATGTAGGCGTTCTTGATATTGGTAGGCGTACCCTGGTGTGGCGACACGGACTCGTCATTCATCTCGTACCATCGGCCGTTGCTGGCCTTGATGTATGCGTAGTAGTGACCCGAGTTAGGCCCACCACCCGCATGGCAGATGACGCCATATAGCGAATACGCCGGTCCGAACTGACCATCACTCATATAGGGTTGCAACGATAGGTGCTCCTCATACTTCAGCGGATGTCCGATCTTACGGCCAAGGGGAGTAAAGCGCTTCAAGTGAACCGTCAGGACGAGCGGGGCGTCATGGATTGTGAAGCGCTTGTGAGCAACCACAGGCTTTGTGCATCTGCGTCCAAATGTTGTTCAGAAAGTGGTACCCTCAGTGGGGATATCTTACTCACTTTTCACATTTATATTTGTTCTGTCCTTTGAGAACATCGACAGCGACGAATCTCTTTAGCGCATCCCGGAGTGTTCCACAGTCATAGATGTCGATGCTCAGGTCCAGAATACTATCGTACGTGTCACTATTGTAGTGGCATTCCTGGCAAGTAACTCTGGAACGGAGTCGTCCGCCCCACAACTTGTGGACCCAGGTCGTTTCAGCGAGTTTTGGGTCTATTTTTCTGCGCAGGACATCAACTACTATAGTATAGTAGCCTTTTGCTGGGTGGAACTCACGGTGAATGGCCCGTCAAGCAAGATTTCTGGAGAGCATCGATGGCATAGCGGAGGAACTCGTGAGAGTCCTCTTGCCGACCTTTCTTCATGTGCTTCGCGATAGCTAGAAAACAGTCAGTTCCGTCAATTATCGGGCGCAGTTAAAGCTTACATTGCATCTTAGTGGTAACTGGCCAGGGGTTGAAAGAACGCCGCTTGCCAGAGTGAGAGTCGACCATCACTTGCCGAAGAGCACAGACCATACAGAAAGCGCTTTGCTTCACGCGACCTAAGATCAACGCGTCTATATGAGCTGACGTTAGACTTGCACATAATACAGTTCCTACATGGGTCATCGCGTCCCTTGTGGGCCCATAGCACTCTAAGTAGCGGTGGTGTATGCAGGAGGCATTGCAGGGCACTGTTCAGAAAACAGGTGTTGCCCATGTTACTGAGGCCCGAGCCTACCGATAAGTCAGTGGGCCAGGCACTTTCGAGTGTTCCTGTGAATAATGGTGAAATCTGCGGTTTGGAGTCGGAGAGCTTGGGCTTCTGGCTGGGCTTCATGGGCGACGGGGGAGGCGCCTTGGAAGTGCCATTAGGCTGGAAAGGCTTCAAATTGGGACAGGAACCTTAGTTGATCGAATTATAACTCACTTGGGGTGCCGAGGGTGCTTTGGGCGAGGCATTGATCGGCTCGTACTTTCCCTCCGCTACAGCAAGTGTACCGGAAGAGGATCCCTCTACGAACTCCACAGCTGGGGGGAGAAGACTATTAAAGGCCTCTACGTCGCGAGCTGGCCGGTACTGGGTAGACTCTTCGGCCTTGGATCCCGGAGAGAAGGGCGTCGGGGGATACAGCGGGGTAGCCAGCATTTTAATGGAGGATAGACGCTGAAGCGTATGGCCGAGGGAACAGTTTCTTGAGCGTATTACGCGTCGCCTAGCATGCAGATTATAGGGAGCTAAGGCCCGGACAGACGAGAGCAGAGCCAGCGACGGCTAGAGAGGGAATGGTGTGAGTGTCGAAAGGCTGGAGGACTCTGGCGCGCGAAAGATCCTGCTTGGCCTTGTTGATCCTGTATTCTCCCACATGGCGCCTCCCATTTGGGTCATTGTGGCGGTCAGCCCATAGTTGTACAGTCAAGGCTGGTTTCAATTCATACTATTACAGCTCGGTGATTCAGCAAATACAAACTGATGAGAACTAACAATACAACTAATAGCTACTAAATATAACAATAACAATAATGCCATGATATACATACTACTGTACTCCGCTGTACAGGATGGTGACCGACCTGGGCCAGAATTCAGCAAGATGAAAATTACATGGTATTCATATACGCGAGAGCCAATAAGGCATCAATCTCATTAGAGTATAACGGAGTCATAGGTGTGTAAGGGACATAATCTTGCGCATAGTTGGGAGAGGTGCCGCAGGGCGTTCCCCACGTCTGCGCCTGCATAAAATTCATAGATAGGTCTTGGGCCGGCTGCGGCACGGGATACTTCGAACTTGAATTATGGGCTGCGATGGTATACGCAGCTTGGTTGTTGAACGCACAATATGATGTTTCGGAATGGTCGACATTCTCGTCAAAAGCTGTGATTGCGAGGTACGCACTACAATGAGCTCCATTCAAGTGTGATAGTTCAATAGGAATCTCACCGATTGATCCGTCGTTCCAAGGCACTGTCAACATTAAGTCTTCGATGGGAAACATCGGGGCGACGTATGTGGGCGGACTGGGAGTGCCTAGAGAGCTAGCTTCACTCGATGCCGCGTCACCTCCCGGAGACATCGCCTCAAAAGAGTCAAAGGCGTAGAAAGCATCCCAGGAAGGTAGGTATTGAATGTCTCTCCGATCTTCCCGAGGTTTGTGAGAGAGAGGAGGGAGATCATGCTTCTTCTTTCGATGCGTGTTCATCCCAGTGCGGCGCTTGATCCTTCAAACCAATTAGCACTCGCACGGCACCCAAAACGCCATGGACCCTACCTAGCGCCGCAACCAGCTACCTCGCACACGTATAGCTCGCAAATCGTATGCCTTTCGAGACGATGGCGTGAGCGCGACGACTGGTCAGCAAAAGCTTTCAGACACCCATCAACGCCACACAAATGTGGTTTAGCCCCGGTGCTAGCAGCAAGTCAGCGATAGCTTCCGACGCTTTGCGATGATACGTACTGGGTATTCATGTGGTTATCCAGTGAAGTCTTGGCAGAGAAGCGTGCCCCGCATCCTTCCCATTCACATCTGAACGGTCTGGGCATCTCAGGTCAGTTTGAGTAAACAAGTAGAGATGAGAGACGAACCTGATCCGAAGATGTACGTTCTTCTCGTGACGCTGCACCTCCGCTGTACGCGTAAATGTTTTCGTGCACCCGTCGACCCCGCACATGAGTGTCTTCTTGCCCAATGCGGTGTCGATTCCGTTCATCCATTTGTCTTGACTGGGAATTGCTGACATATTAGAGCTCGTAGAAATTAAAGAAATTATAGGGGATATCCGTAAAGTGAAGGGCGTCGTGACCGGCACGGAGTCGTCGAACCTGACAAGGGGTAAAGAGAGGAGTGTAACCTGACACTCGTTCGCTGGACTTGGGGCAGGAGAAATGAAGAAAGCAAGCCGACTGGTCCAAACTATACAGCGTCCTTTAATACAACACTAGACATTGTCCTACCACAACAAATAGGCAGACCGTCGTCGAAGCAATTGTTCAGGACAACGTTCCTGTCATCGGTGGTGGGGCTGGGTCAGGAGGATTTACGCTCTTTGCAGCTGCATGAATGGCAAGTGTGCAGCAGAGCCACAATTACCGGCCTCTCACGGCCACAAAAAGGGGACTATACCGGTGACCTCGACAAGGAAGATGAGATGCAAGATATCTGTCTTGTATTCGTTAAATCTGAGACATGTCTCATCGGAGCGCACGTACAACTGATACTATCTCTCCGGCTATTTCGGAGCTTGTTAGGACGCCGTTCTCGTCAACTTCGACACGCATATCGGCAGATGATGTTTTGCATTGCCATGTATCAAAATACAAGCGCACATCGCAACAGGTGCAGTAAGGTGGAGGTGCATGTGGAAGGCTGCCGGACCGAGGAGCGAGGCTGTAACATGTCTTACCCAAATCGGACGCAATGTCTCAGAAGTTTTAGGAAGCGGAGACACTGCCGTGCTCATCAACCACTGCATAGCAGAGACATATGGCACCACAATACCTGCGTCCTAGCTTTGCAACAACTAATTGCCCAGCCCAGCCCCCGTTATTTTCTTCGTAATTCTCTCTTCTATCCATGGTGCGATGGCCGAGAGATCTGCCCAGATAAAGGACGCATACTGACCGCGACCTGGGCCCACCACCAAGTCCATATCCTGCAAGGCAGGGCCGTCGGTATGGACGTCGGTTGTTGGACTTAGCAGCTGCGCAGTCAACCTGTACGGAGTGGTTCAAAATATAAGATGCTTCCAATGACAATGTGTGCTTAACAAACATCAATCGGCCAACCCAGTCAAGGCCACCCTCCTCCAGTGGGCCAGAACCTATCCACCGTCTGTCCTTTCCTCCAGGTGTATAGAACGGATAGTTCGCATGCGATACAGCGGGTAAAGGATAAGTTAAAGGCCAGTATTGATCACTTTGACCCATCGGCACATTTTCTAGCGGTGACGGTTGGTCAGCGTAACGCGGAAGGCAGGGTACACTGAATATCCACCTGACGAAGTCCTGAGAGACGAACCACCCGAAGATAAACCGTCATCGGTATTATCATCCGCTACATATGACTTTTCTATCCCAGGTGGATGTAAAAGTGCCTTTGCGTTGGGGTTAAGCGAAAATGGCCCTTTCGGCTTGGTAAGGACGCCCAGTGCAATGATGCGGACATCAGCGAACTGTACAACAAGCTGCAACCGCTGGCTTCAGTCCAACAGTCGGAGTCAAATTTGTAGCAGATGCTCACTCTAACGTGGGTCTCCAGATGGGCGAGGTTGCTCTGAAGCCTGCAAAGCGGTCAGATGGCGGCCACATGAGCAGAAGGGAGCACACTACTTCATCTCGTTGAAGATAGCCAAAGGGTTGAAGTTCCTTGACGATGCTTCGAGTTCATTAGCTGAACCATTACGATTCAGAACAATGTATCTAGCGTCAGGTTAGGCAGAATGGCCAAGTAGGATAACACAGGTCTGCCTACTTCGTCCATGCTTCATCTGCCGTGCAAGAGCTGTGGCTACGATGCCATACACGATACAGCAGCCTGGATCTCGTTCGCTTCACAGACGTGGCAATACAACAGCGAGCGTACCTCTGGTATGCCTCTCTCCAGCTGCAGTCCTTTTTCCACTTCATCCAGCCCGGGAGATTTCTGCGTCTGAAGCACTCTTCCCACTCATCGCTCTTCAGATTAGGCAACGTCGCTTGGAACAATAGGTACGACGAGCGAGCTAAGCTCAATATTTCCACCCAATTTTGCCTTGGTACAGAAGTGCGCACGCAGAGATGCTTCAAACAGTCCTCATATTGCCCACTCCGTAAGTTCCGCAGGATGGGACGTCTCCAAGGATTCAGCGAGGGATCTGAGGATATTTGATTGAGTCGCCGGGAAAGATATGACACCGTTATGAGCGTCTGTAGGTCCAATTCGCCCAGAATCTCGGCGATCAACTCGACCGGCAAAGATTCGAAGGTGGCAGACATCGATGCAGGTAAGACGAGAGCCCGGCATTTGCCGATGGAAATGTGGCAGATCTCGCGCAAGCAACTCAGCACTGGAGTATCTATTCCAAGAAAGCAACCAGGCCTCCCAAGACTGCCTACACTACGATAGCCTACGCTGACGCAATCGCTGTACCATGGATCCCTGCAGTCAACCATCTCCTCCATCCGCTTGAAGCCCTCCGTTGCGGACGGGATGATCAGAGCCTGAGATATAGCTGCGAAAGTTGTATGCCTCGAAGACGGGTGACCCATAGGGGATGAAGGATGCGAATACGACTTGGACTCTACTGCGCCCAACCCCTATCTCGCTCCGCTACTCCTCCGGCCTTGTGGGCCCTTGATCCTAGTTTTCTGGGCTTCAGAGATCAGCTCCGCAATCAGCGAGTTGTAGGTGTCTGAATCTTGCTGTAGAGCGTCTCTGGTTTGAAGAAGATACGTCAGAGCCGCAGAGGCATTCGCAGTTTGCGTCTTTATCTCCTTTAGAGATGACTCGAGTTTCGCAAGGGGCATTAGAGCCATCGAATCTGGGGCAAGACGTGAGCGCATGCGATATGTCTTAGAATTAGGTCGTCAAACCTGCGTCCAAAGCGAGCGAGCTATCAACCTTTGCCTGGTCGATCTCCGGCTTAGGTCCCAAACTGAGTTGTGCCAGCGTTGAAACTCGATCACGGGCACCAGGTTGAGGCGTGCCCGAACGTGGCGTTGGCACTCTCGACCGACTTGGTGAAGGCACATTAGACGATGTACCTCCCCTCGGTCCCGGGGGTGCAGACATAGGCCGCGTCGTAATTTGTAGAGGGGGCAGAGCTTTCCCATTTGTCTGAGGGAGGATCTCGTCAAGATTTATGGGTATCCCGAGGGAGATCAGATGTCTTCTCCGTATCTCTGAGCGAGTCCAGTTGAGCACCTTGGCAGGTGGGGGCGTGCTGAATACCTGCTCGTAGAATTCACGACTAGAGAGATCTACGGTTTAATTGGTTAACCACCATGAGAGGACAGAAATGCAGGCACCTCTCTGGTGTGACCAATATCTGATTCAGTCCCTCTGCCTGTCTCAAGTCCTCGTCCGTTAGGACCTGCCGGAAGTCATCATTGGCCCATAAAGGGCGGAGCAGGAAGTCCACCGATTCCTCCAGTTCCTCCCTGCTTGGTCGAGGATCTAGTTGGAGCGGTTGCCAGCCGTCCGACTTTGGAGGGACTGCCTGAGATGAGGCCTCTTCTACGAAACCAACTTCTTCACCGAAAGCCTCTACAGTCCCTGACTCCTGCACATCTCCAAAGTCTCCGAAATCTCCAAAGTCATCATCCTCTGCCTCCTGCTCGACAGCGCTTTGTGGGGCGGTCCCAAAGTCGTCGAAGTCGTCCGCTGATTCGTCTTCTGTAGTTGGTGGTTCTGAAAAAGCTGGCAACTCCTCGTCTTCTTTCCGAGGTGATGTGAGGATCGGGGCCGGGGCTGAGGTGGATGCTCCCCAGACGGACGTGCCAAATAGGTCGTCTTCCATCGCGAAGTGTATTACGCGTGGTAGTCGTTAGTCGTCGTGAAGGAGAGATAGGTCTCGGGGTACGGGTATCTGGTACAAAGAACAGCTTTCTTGTGGCGGAGATGCGGGCTTGGACTCGGAACGCGTCGACGCGCCATCATGCTACGATCATGTCTAATTTCGAGTTCCTCTTCGCATCCTTAGACTCTAAACGCCCCGACACTGCTCGCAAAGTGCACATCAGACGCCTCTATGACATCCTGCAACTGTGCATTCAACGACGTGACTATGACAGGGCTCGCAGAGCATGGGCCATCCTGGCACGCTGCAAGGAAATCCACTGGAAGGTTATGTGGAAGACCGCCGTGCAGCTCATTCTGTCAGAAAGCCCTGGGGACGGTCAAGATGGTACCAGAAGTATCGAGTTCCTGCGCTCTATGATGTTGAGATATCCAGAGGAAGTGAGTTCGACAAAGCCATTGCGAGAGCTGTCATGCGAATAATCGCAGAAACAAAGTATACTCCGGGAGCTAGCGTTGCGACTGATTCAGGCAGAAAAGTACAGGGAAGCCCTTGAGGAGCTGGATCTGTGAGTACGTTCTTTCGACCTTTGAGCATCACGAGGATGGAGGCAAGCGATCGTCAGATACCTCCCATCCTTTCCCCACCAGGACAATCCCGTGCTGCATGCCTACGCAGGTCTTGTCGCCCTGTACCTTTCGCAGTCTGAAAGGGTGAGCCAGATAAGCGACGCGGGTCTATTGCGGATGGCCAAGGGGCACCTGGAGCGGAGCAGAACACTTGATCCTGACAACACCGTTGTGCAGGCATTTTTGGACAAGGTAGTATTCCATCCCAATCACAACGACTGTATTTGTGCTGATTGCCTCTTGGACGTGCAGATATCCACTCTGTCGCAGCCATCTGGTACTCAGATCGCACAAGAAGAAGCTCATGATTCGGAGGAAGACGTCATGAACATCGACGGCGATGTGCAGCCTCGCAAGCGCGCTCGCGCATAAAGTACATAGCTAATCATCATTCCCGCACCGGAGTCGGCACATAAGGTCGAGCTCTAGTCCACCTCCGAATCTGAATCCATATTAATGGAAGGCATCTCCTCGTCCTCATCTTCCTCCACCAGCACCGGGACACGCATAGGCTCCGACTGAGGCGCAGGAAGCGCTACAGGAATTTCCGGCGGCCATCCTGCTGTGGCTGAAGAAGGGTTGAAAGGTTCCGGAGGCGGAGGTAAGGAAGCAGAGGCCGCTTGTACGACGGAAATTGGTACCGTAGGAGACACATCTTCCACGGAAGGTGCAGGTTGAGACGGTTGGAGAGTAGTTATACTCTTTGAGCTTCCCTGAAAGGGCCTGTTCGTTTGGCTAGACATCTGGATTTCACCATTGGTGTACCTATCAAAATAATTCGCTTGCGACTGCGTCGCCTCCGACGCGATATTGCTGGGGGATTGACGAGGGACTTCGCCGGTGGCGACCTGGTTCGCTGCCTCCCTCGAGGGCGCATTGCTAGGCTCAGCGGACACCAAGCCGAGTGACTCGCGCAACCGCGCCTCCTCCTCGCCTTCCTCGCCGCGAAACAGAGCCAACGCCTCGACATGTGGCGATGGCCTGAGCAACGGGGGTAGACGCGGGTGGATCATCAGGTCAATCATCTCCTGGCCATGCTCAAGGGCATTGAGGACCTAGAGCGGGTCGTCAGTGGCACGTACAATGCGAGACTCGTGAAGAATGCATACGGTGTCGCTGCCGTCTACCGCCAACCCTCTGACAACGAGACCGAGGCTCTTGTTCATCGTGCTCGTCGTCCCGACACCGAGCTCGATGCATAGACCTTGCACCTTAGACAACACCTTCCCGTGCAGGGTAGCGTCAGGAGACAGCAATGTTTTGGGGATTTGCGGGAGGGAAAGGAGCATCGAAAGCAGGATGCGGCCAGAGAGCGATTGAACAGCGGGGGAGAGATGTGAGTTGCGTAGGAGTACCTGCAAAGCTACATCTTGTTGTTAGCAAAGCCGTTCCCACACACGAATATCATTTGAGTTACCATCCAACGCGGCCAGCACAACCTCTCCCTCCGCACCACTCTGACAAATCACCTCCCTCCCCACCTTGAACAACTCATCGCCCTCATACCCCCTCTGGCGTTTCTTGCCTTTCCTGCTCTTTTTCACATCTCCTACCTCGGCTTGGAGTTGGTCAGAGCGCTCGAGCAGGACCTGAGCCAGCGAGGGAAGGATGGCCCGGACGGCGCGGTTGAGAGCGGGGCCGTCGTGTGAGGGGTGGGTGTGGAAGAGGATAACGGGGATGACCAGGAGGAAGGAGAGACGTGATTGGCTGTGAGAAATGGGAATGAGTGAGCAACGGACAGGAGCAGGGACAGAGGGACATACGGGTTCAGAGGTTGTTCGAGTTGGTAGGCGAGGATTGTGAGGAGACGGGGGACGTGTGGGGTTAGATGGTAGCGGGCACTGTATTGAGAATAAGTATGGTTTGGGATTTGGGACGGGCTCGGGACGAGTTTACCATTTTGCAAAGGATACCAACAGGTCGCAGCCTTGAGACCATATGGTCGGGATAGCCGAAATCTCGAGTGCACGGAGTGACTGGTCTATGGGACCAGTTACCTGTTGAAGAGATGTGAGATGTGAAGGAAATGTGGTGGCGGAAGATTATACCTGTTCATCTGGCGTGCAACTGAGCATGGCGACCGTCAACTGAAATACGGAATTTATGGGGACCTGGACAGGCCGAGGTGTCGTGGACCTAGAATAACCTGGTATATGAGAAGTCGCGGTTATGAGGACTGTGGATACCTCATGAGTTCACAAAGAACTATGACGCCGCATCTTGTCCGATCGAGGTTCAGAGCTGCATTCCTTAAAGGATCGTTTCCTGAAGAGGCTGGGAGACCTGTGGACAATATTAACAGAAAAAGGGCCCAATACACAGTATAACGTACCGCCAGCTTCGTAAGTTAATCTTAGAGAATGGAAAGCATTCCAAGTGAAAGTCAAGGTATCATCAAGCGACTTCCGCCATTGACCGGCAGCACCGACTCTACCTCCGGTATAGTGAAGGACAGCATACAGTCGTGACGCTGCTTTTACCAAGTCACTTGAGAGGGGAGTGGGGGCGCTCCCGTTCAAATAGCGGAGAGCAAGTGCAGAGAGAGAGCCATGGAGGGCTTTGTGTAGAGTTGGATGAAGTGGTACCAGCATCGTCAAAGTATTTAGTGCAAGAAGCTACACCTATACTCAGCATCAACGGTACTGGAGAAAGCCTGATAGTACCTTAACATCTGGATCATCATGCTTTTCTGCCAATGCGATTACAGCCTGGCTATACTTGGGAACGTTTGGCGTTACGAGTTGTCTTTGGAACTCGGGTGTATCTGTGGCTCCCGCGAATATGTATCTCAAAATCCTGATGGCAGCTTTCACGTTTGGGAGCGGTTCATTTTTCTTTAGTAAATTGCATAAACTCATACTGACACGCGGCGAGAGTGGCTAGATATACGGACTGAAAGCATGGGCAAAGCGGCCCCTATCCAGCTCTGCGCACATTCCATCATCAACGACTTGGATAGAGCTGCAGTCCTGTATGCCAGACATAGTCCAGCCCACCTTGCACCCAAGTCTTGGGAGTGTATCAAGGAATTGACGCGGGCGATCCATTTCTGAGACTGGACAGATGGCAACAGAGACTCTGCTGTGAGAGTTTTGAGGACATAAGGAAGGTGAAAAACCGCAGAGGAGTCGGAGGCAAGCTGCAACTGTAGAAGGGCTTTGAGAGGATGTGTGGCCTCGGACATGGCGCGTCGGAAAGAATTTGAAGAAGAACTTGAAGTGATCGAGGCCGGCAACTCAGACGCGTCCTTTGATCACCGGGCTTGTCCGTAGCTTCCAGTGGCCTTTACGACCGTCCACTACTCCGGCTCTAGTAAGCTCCAAGCTGGCCGTGTACTCAGACCGGCAATGGATTCCAATCTCGAGGAGCATTTGCAGCTGAAGGCCTTCGAGGTATTCTCCTGTTTACACGCTCTTCCGGTCACGTCTCATCATGTATCTCGTTACAAGGGCAAATTCGACGTGAAGGACTTCATCGGGTCCGTGTCGGAGCGCTTGATTACACAGTCCAAGGCCGAGGCAGGCCGTATGTTGCTCTTTTCCCTAGTCTACCTGTATTGACAGTGGTCTAGCATTCGACCCGAAGCCTTTCATCAGGACCTTCGAGGAGGCTGTGGACAGGTTGATCAAAGTACGCAAGGATGTGCAAGCCAGGACGGAGCAGCTTGAGCGGACAGTCAGGACTGCTGAGCGGGAGTATTCGAAGAAAATGGTGGACCTCAATAAAGGCTTTGAGGCTCGTCTCGTATCTGTGTTATTGTCTGCGTGTCTCACCCTGCTTCGCAGGCTGTGGGGAACTCGTTCTCCGGAATGGAGACGCGTATGAACGAAGTCGGGCGGACAGCCATCAGGATCGGTCAGTAACATCGACGTGGTTATACAGCTTCCATCTCATCTTAATCGTGATGCGTCACAGGTGAACAGCTTGAGTCCGTCCATCTCGAACGGCAACGGGCACAAGCCGCATACGACCTCATCGACTACTACAACCAGTTCTCTCGCGATGACACGTCCAAACTCGATACTCTCAAGAAGGAAGGTAGGGAGGGGCGGCGACAGGTTGCCGTCATTCTGCGCCGCCTTAGCACGGTAGCCAAGGAGGTCGATCTCCCAACTGCGGAGAAGGTATGTTTACAAGAATTAATAAATGTTGATGTCTTAACATATCAACTAGACTCGAGAAAGTATTGACAAGTACTGTGAGAAGTTTGAGAAGGATATGCTGTATCTGTTCGATAGGTGCTATAGGAAAGGTGAACCAAAGATGATGCACGTGAGTTATCGTAGTCACTACAGTGAACACCAGAACTGCGTTGAACATCGTCTGTACGCCAGCATTGCGCGCAGACCCTACTCGACTTCAACGGCGGAGCATCATGTGTTCAAGTCTACGTCAACCAGCATGATTTCTTCATCAACCGCATACGAGAAACTACGACAAGCAACGATACGATATTGTACGTGGTCCTTCTGGATCGGCAGCGATCACCGACTCACGGACGTCTACAGATGGCAAGCGCTTCCCGACCCTGAACGTATTCCTCCAAAGACTGAGTCCGGTTTGATGGAGCTGTTCGCTGAGATCCGGAAAACAGTGGGCCAGGAGGCACAAATTGTGCAAGCTGTGTTCCCCAACCCTCCCTATGTTATGCAAGTCTTCCTTCAGCGTATATTCGCCCAATCTGTGAGTCCAATTACAGTCTTCGGCAGAAAAGGGAGAGGAAGTAACTCCTTTTTGTCATGCAGATCCAGCAATATGTTGAACAACTCCTCAACAAAGCCTCGACCATCTCCGACCTTGCCTACCTCCGCATGCTCCAACTCGTACACCTACGAACTTCGCATCTCGTCGAGGACCTCAAGTCATACGAGCTGCCCTCTGTCACTCCTCGTTCCCCAGTGGATGCAGCAGACTTCCGTCGATCGATGCTGAACGCGCCGTCGGCTGGTACATCGGCCTCCACAGCGTCACTGAGCTCCATGCTTGAATCGATCATGGAGGAGCTGTTCGTGCCATATACAGAGGGACAGAGGTATCTGGAAAAGGAGAGTAGGAGCTTGGGCGAGCTCTACTCAAGCCATCTGGCGAACTTCACGAGGTACCATGTAAGTCTCCACCCCTCATCCCCAGTATGCAGCATGCTGAACCCCTTCGGAACTGTAGGCGAAATCCCAGAAGGGCCCGTCATCTATGTTTGACCGGATGATGAACCAACTGAGTGCAGCTGCAAGCGACACCAACACTGGCGGAGGCCTGACCTCCTCCTCCGCGCAAGCTGCTGCCTCAGCGTTCATGCGGTTCAGAGGTATTACGACTGAGAAGAAGCCGGAGCCACCGACAGAGGAGCCACTGCGTGAAGAGGACGGGCAGCTCAGCATCGAAGTGGCGGAGAAGATGCTCAAGTGGCATGCAGAAGCTATTGGGCGGTGTGTGGAGCTCACGCCGAATAATGACGTGTGAGTGTTATCGCGAATGAGGCCTGGAGAGCGCGGAATGATCTGAGTGTGATGTAGCCCGAAGCATACGTTCGCACTGCTACGCGTCCTCGCGGAGGCCATTGGGAATGCGTACATTGAAACCGCATTGGAGACGTATGTCTTTCCCTTTTACGCTAGAAGTCGATCGCGTTGACGTTAAAATAGGACACTCGCGAAGCTAGAGGCTTCGGATCCTAAGGCCGAGCCTCCGTTACAGCTCCTGTCTGTCCTCCGGCTGGTTGACTTGATCTGCCACTTGTGGCAGCAATATATCAATATTGCACTGTTTCCCCTGGCGAGCTCTTCAGTGACTGTGCGGCGTGAGATGGTCGTGTTCAATAACCAGACCATTAGTCGCATTGAGGGGACTGCGAACATGTTTATGCAGAGGATGACGGATGGTAAGCCTGCCTGACAGATTGCGTAACATGTCCTTGCTTACGGTTGTTAGCTGTTGTGTCGTGGCTATCGACTCAACTGACGAAGCAAAAGAAGAACGACTTCAAGCCCCGCAATGACGACTTGCGTACCTCTAACACGGAGCCATGCACGGCATGTTGCGAGATGCTGGAGAAGGTCTGCGAAGCGGCGAAACAGAATCTGAGCGGGAAAAATTTGGAGGTCTTCTTAACAGAAATCGGCAACGCTTTCCATTGGTCAGTATACGCCGATCTGACTTCCTCTGCGATGCTGATTCCTGCTTTAGCTTGCTTCTGGAGCATCTGCGGAAGTTCCCGGTCAACGCCACTGGTGGTATTGTGCTTGTAAAGTACGTTCTTTGTCGACTTTTTGTCTTGGACAATACTGACTCGCCTGCACTGGCTGTTAGAGATCTCAAGGCATACCAAGACACTATCGACACCTTCGCTATCCCTGCTCTGCATGAGCGCTTCGAGTTCATTCGCCAGCTCGGCAACATATTCCTCCTTGGTCCCGATATCCTCAAATCTTTCATTACCGACAGCTACCTCGGCCGCATCGACTCTGCTCTACTGCGCCCGTACCTTGCTCAGCGAAGCGACTGGGGTCAATTCGAGAGAGGCTTCAATGATGAAGGAGAGGATACTGTTCCGGGCCTGCCTGAGAGCAAGGGTCTAAAGCAGCGGCTGGGCGTGGGCCGTCTCAGTATGATGATGAAGGATTTGGAGGGGCTCCGTATAGGCGAGGGCATGAACATGAATATCCCCAGTCTACCCAGTGGCTTTACGAATAGCTTCTCCCTCTCTGCGAGGGCATTCGGTGCTGGGTTGTAGTGCTCGTCCGTGTAGTCTACTGCTTTCGTGCCATACATGCTGAGATACCCACTGCAATTGACTTGGACAATCAATCCGTAAATGCCTAAAGGATTTGTGGTATCTATTCCCCTTTGAAGACCGGCTTCCTCTTCTCCTTGAAGGCTTCGAGTGCTTCTACTCTGTCCTTCGTTTTTAACAATGGTTCATAAGAAGCTCGTTCGAAGTCGAGACCTATATCCGTAGTCAGCCAAGGATCGGTTTCGGTGCCGCATAAACTAACCGGACTCGAGCGCAAATTCCGGTGCACGGGAGATCGCCTGCTTCGCTGCCTTGAGCGCGAGGGGTGCTATTTATTATCTGTTAGAGCCATGCTGGGAGGAACTATGGGGGAGGTCACCGTTCACGACGATCTCCTCAGCTAATTGGACGGAACGATCGAAAGCACTCGATCCCTCAGCAGCGACGTAGTCCACGAGGCCTTCGCATTTCACAGGCATCCTCAGCTTCAATCGACAAAGAATAAACTGGAACCTTACCGTATTCCAGGGCCTGCGGAGCATTCAGCAAACGCGCGGTAAATATCAAGTCCTTCGCCTTCGACAGGCCAAGTAGGCGCGTTACACGCTGAGTACCTCCAGCACCGGGGATAATGCCAAGTCGAGTCTCTGTGAGACCAATTGCCTTCACACTGTGCCCCGCCTGAAATCATCCATACCGAAGCACAGAGATATCATGGTGGCGACCTACAACACGTAGATCACAAGCCAGACTGAGCTCTAAGCCGCCTCCGAGGGCAGGCCCGTCAATGGCTGCGATGGTAGGAACTGGGAGGTTCTCGAGCTTCCCGAGCGCGTTACGGAGGTCAGAGAGGAACTTGTGGACTTGCATTTGCGTCATTGTTCTCCTCTCAGCCAGGTCTGCCCCGGAGCAGAAGGAGCCAGGAGTTGTCGAGCGCACGATCAAGATGCGCACACTGTGGTAGCATCGCAGGAGGTCTCGTTGAGGAATTCTCCAGGCTTAACAAGATTCTGTGCTCTACCTGTTATCATATGCAACATGGTCCAAGCAGCCGTGTAGCTCCTGCAACAAAGATCAACGCAGGAACGCTCGTTAACGGCCCTAGCTAGTCCGCTGCCACATTATCCTCACCTCCAGAAGCTTTAGTGAAATTGCATTCTTGGTCTCTGGCCGATTGAGTGAGAGACACGTTATACCCGGATGTTCTTGGACGGGTTCGAGAAACGCTTGAGGCGTCGCAGTGGTCAGAAATCTCCGACACCGTAACGCGTTACGGGCAAGAGGACGATGGAACCTGGCGAACATAGCAGTTGCCACCCACAATATTGTCGTCTGATCATGCTTCTTTTGAGATCTCGGAGGTAGTGCTATTCTCACCGGAGGGAACCGAATATACGTGATCGCTGTAAATGCCGACCTAAATTGAGATGTGGGCTTTGATATATA